>CM052094.1:7220935-7253301 GCA_028453745.1 Agapostemon virescens
AATTTGCCCATACACGACGCTAATTCCCAATGTAGTTAACATCGAACCACGTCATGAATGCTGTTTACTTAATGTGACATCTAATAATGATCTTCAACACACAACCATACAAGCTTCATGCAACAGCATACTTAAACATTGCAATAAATGCAGACAAGTAGTAAATATTAATTCTCTTCTGCATCTAGGATGTTATACCAATTCTGTAAATTTGACATCGGAATTTGCCCATACACGACGCTAATTCCCAATGTAGTTAACATCGAACTACGTCATTAATGCTGTTTACTTGATTTGACATCTAATAAAGATTTTCAACACACAATCATACAAGTTCCATGCAACAACATAGTTTTTTATAGCGGTGAACATGTCGAATTGTGTGCCTAGAAACTACGATTTGCAGATAGCATTGATTTTCTGTTACCATTTGAAGAAAACTGTTTCGGAATTGCATCGAATGCTTGTCGAAGCTTACGATGAGCACATGCTCTAGGTAAATCACACTACTTGGAGTGGTTTAAAAAATCAAAAGTGGTGATTTTGACACGAGGAACGAAGAATGTGGAAGACCACCGAAAAAGTTTGATGAAAGCAAATTGCAAGCGTCGTTGGATGAAAATGACGCTCAAACGCAATAACAACTCGCAAATCAATTAAATGTGACAAGAGGAGCCGACTCCATACGTTTGAAAGCCATGGAAAAAATCCAGAAGTTAGGAAAATGGGATTAAAAATCAACACAAAGTGATTTTACTTCATGGTGAGGTACCATCGCATACAGCAAAACCAGTCAAGGAAACGATTGAGACGTTTAGTTGGGAAATACCTTCGCATGCGTCTTACTCACCAGACTTGGCTCTATGCGATTATTACTTATTTACATCGATGGGACACGCATTTGCTGATCACCGTTTCGCATCTTACGAAAATATACGAAAATGGCTCGATGACTGGTTTGTTTCAAAAGAGGAACAGCTTTTTTTGGCGTGACATCTACAAATTGTCAGAGAGATGAGAAAAATGTATAGCTACCGATGGGCAATACTATATTTGTATTTTATGTTCATTAGTACATTAGTATTTGTATTTTCTATACAAAAATTCTGATTTCATATTTATATACCTGGTAGCGACCATTGACTTGCGTAAAGCTTCACTTCGAAAACGCCTAATTGGCTTTAATGTGAATGTGGCATTAGCCAATTGGAGCGTCTGCCGCTATAATGTCTGAGAGGCTATCAATTATTAAAATGCGATGACGCTCATCTTCTTTCATTTCTATATATTTATAGTTTTGTGAGACATCTGTTGTAAATAAAGTTTTAACGTTCGTTATCTTGAATGTAACACTAGAACGACGGGACCAGTCAAAATGACTCGTTATTGCCTTCTCATTAGACAGTTCTTAAAATTATAAGAATGTTTCCACAAAAACTTTTTATACAAACTGTTTGAATAACATCTTGCCTTACGGTTTATTTTATGGTTGCAGCGATTTGAATTTCTTTGGACTTCATTATCTGCTGACAAAAGGGAATTTAGAAGCAACAATAGCTATATACTGACAACAAGAACTTAGAATTTTATTTGAATTTTAAGGAAATTAATAATGTAGGTATTTAGTACATCTTGTTTGTTATATTCCCGGCTAGTCTGCCTCTTTGTTATAGTATTAAGGGGCTCGGAAATTTATTAGCTCATAGTATACTTCAAAGCTCATTACTTTCCGGCCCCCCTAACATAACTACTTAAATGTATGAATAATTAATCCTATCCATCTTTCGCGTCTATTTGGAACATTTTTCGCGTAAAGGATTGTACTGCCTGCGATGTGTAAAACGACTAATCTCAATCTTTCTGAGTTTCGCTTTTTTAACGTGAAGTATATATTAGCATTGATAGTAGCAATTTCCAACAAAAAAATGTGACAACATTTGTTATAAATAGGGCTCTTCCGAGTATTGTTTATTTACATCGACAGGGCACGCTCTTAAGAAAATATACGAAAATGCCTCGACGACTGGTTTGCTTCAAAGGAGAAACAATTTTTTATCGTGGCATCCACAAATTTCCAGAGAGATGTGGGAAATATATATTCATCGCTTGGCAATACTTCGAATAAAATATTTTGTATACTTTTCATATAGTAAACGTGTATTTTCTATACAAAAATTTCGGTTTCATATTTACATACCTGGTACACAAAATGGTTAATCAATTTTACGATCAATATAAAATTGCAAAGGCAGAAGTGGAACGAAGAATTTTTTGGCCTTAATTTTCTGCCATTTAAATCTTGTCTTAAGGTACAAAGACAACGACGTTCGAGTTTCACTAGGGAATGCAGTAGAAGAAGCATCTTACAAAAATGTACGAAAATGGCTCGACGACTTGTTTGCCACAAAGGAGAAACAATTTTTTATCGTGGCATCCATAAATTGTCAGAGAGATGGGAAAACTTATAGCTATCTATAGGCAATGTTTCATATTTACATACCGCAGATTCTGTCCGAACTCTTAATCAGAAGTTTCGCGATGCGACAGTTGAAATTTGAGAAGTAAAAGTAGTAAATTCGACGTCACTTCAGTAAAAGATGGAGCCCACGCGAAGCGCAGTTAATGGTTCCGGTTACGGCGAATTCATTGATGCATCGCGAGCTATTAATCAACGCGACACTCGTAAGGATTCATTTCGATTCAATGACGCCGAGCCATTATCGCGATACAAGGACAATTTGGTTAATAGAAACACGAGTACTAGCACGCTTGAAACGACCATTTATATACGTACGAGCAAGCAGTTTACGAGTCATCGAGGCTCGCCACCATCTTGATTGATTCCCTCGGGTCCGCGGTCCGTTCTAAATTATCCACTAAATGTCACATCGTATCTGAACCCGAGGCGCTGACTCGTGATTCCAAAGGGAGCGCAAAACGATTGATTTAGTGCGCGATCGAATTACCATCGCGGGTATTGTGTACCAATAAATAATAAGAGCTGTGTTTGCGACCGGGAATCGGACACAATCGGTCGGATAACGTTTTCAACGTGTATGCAAAAATAAATGGGAGATCGACCTAGCGATGGGAGTGATCCAATTCTTTTTTGTGATTTTTAAGTAATTCGGTAATTGAACAATAATACGGAACGATCAACGTGTATCAACGTACGTAAATTACTTGTTATAGACAGCTGATATTAACCCTTTGCACTCCAAACAATTTTAATTCCAAAATCGAGACATATCTTTTACCTAGAACAATTACATTGTACATGGTTTATTTCCGTTCGTGACTATAAAATTTGTTACTATTATTCGTACGCACAACGCTTCAATTTTTATCGATTTTGTAAATACAAACATGGTAATGTAGTCATTGTTTTTAATAATAGTATGGCAATTTTTAGTGTCGCCTCAGAAAAGCCATTGGAGTGTTAAGGGTAAATACGTACTAAATCGTATCTCGATAGCAGCGGACGAACCGATTTCACCAAAAATAACGAAAGTTAATTTTTTAATTCATATTTGAAGATAAAATAAGAATGTTTATGCAGTAACAGATTCTCCATTCTGTTTTATTATTTTATGCATGCAGTTTTATAGCATTATCTATAATGGTTAATTTAAAAACACTATGCACTGTCTTTCCAACCAAACAAGACCAAATGATTAAGTACTATACAAGTTTTTCGTAAAAACAATGAGAATTGCTAATATTTGGTACTTTGAATTCAACGAGAACCATAAGTAATGACTGAAAGATAGATATTAATAAATAGTAAAACAATTTATTGATTCGTAACACTTAATCATTTTATTTTATAGTAGTATTTAAACTTATAATATAGACTCGCATTAACACTATGAGTGCCACGTCACCCATATCAGAAATATTTGTCCATGTTTAAGAATAAATTTGTACGCTAATATATTAGTTGCACTCAATTTAGTTTATATCTAGAGACTACAAGAAAGTTGAAGAATAACTATGTGTGAGATATTTTAAATCTTCAATTGTTGCTGCATTAAATAAATTACTTTGATTTTGTGAAACTGTTGAGGCTGTTGATTGGGCAGTTAAAGCGTTAAACAAGTTGTAACAAGCAACGTTTACCTTTTTCTCTGCGATTCCAACCAATTACAATATTTGCAACATTTCTTAGTCACGTTGTGTAGGCAATTAATTGTTCTAATTATTAAAACAAAGATACAAGTCGTATGGTCTGATATTTAAAAAGTTATTGTCGTTTGTAGAGTGTCCAAACATCGACGCCAGTGTCAGTGTGTATTTGTACGTATCCTAAATACAATCAAACTTTGCAATTAGGGATCGATACCAATTGAGAGGGATCATGCCCATCGCTAGATCCTCCGGCTTATGGTTACTATATATCTCATTCGTGGGACGTACCGAGGTGCACCGTATAACGCGTGCGGAAAAGAACTCTTGGAAACGCGCGAAACGATACGTCGAAGCCATGCGACTCGCGATTGTATGCAAATCGAGGCTGCGCTCGCGTTACTGCACCGTAAGGGCGTGTTGCACGCGGGCACCTAGCACGATCAGGCGATTATTAGACAAGGGATACGTGACTGGAAACACCCGGCGCCGTTTCAATAGCAACAACGAAACCCTAATATGTTTATAATGCCCGCGAACCGGAAAACGAACCTCCACCGATCGGCGGATGAAGATTTATGGCTGGCCACATTTACCCAACTAATTAAGTGTTTTCGCAATTCATTCGACGCCACTATCTGTGACAAATGGCGGAAATTAGCAAGCTTGAGAAACTCTGTTTAACATAACAATAGGAAATATTGATAATAATATGGGGGTGTTGCGCGAGTGTGCCAGAAACAGACACGGAACAACAGCGGAGCTATACCAGTGAACTTTGTCACGGGAAAAGTGTAATTGTTACGTGAGCTGTCCGAGACAAAGCAATGAACCGGTACAATGCTGTCTAAAGTGATTAATGTGGATACTTTTGTTGCAGATTGAAAGATATCGTATGAGGCCGTTGTCTTTAAAGTCATTGTAATAGAAATATTCCGAGAAACGTTCGCGTTTAACCCCTTGCCATACAATTTTCTTTGTGATCACAATGATTAGAAGTCTCCTTTGTCTAGAACAATTCTTTAAAAGAAAATGCCAATTGGTGTCTATTACACGTCTACTTGTTTCAACAGTTACGTATCGATATCAAGAACAGAGTTTCATTTCCATGAATGAAAGGAGAAACTTGTATACTTAAGGGGGGAATACACTAACAAACTGCTTTTACATTGTAATTTGTAACCAAATTATCAGATAACGTTACTGAGGATATTATGTTGATTTACAATAAAAATTGCTGTTAGCGTTGAGAGATTCGTTGAAAAGTTTTCTATTATGGACGATGGACCTTGAAAAATTCTGAAATACTCGCCGGTTGGTAAAGTGTTAACATGTAACTTGAAAATTACACGGCCCCATAAAGGGTTAAGATCTTCGTCATCATTCTGACTTACAACTGCTATCGATATATGTACACGGTTAAACATTTATTCGATAACATTGTTTTAATTCTGAAACGGTGAATTTTGTTTGCAGAAATGTGAATATACAAAATGATGAACTTTCAGAACAAAACTTGTACTTCTTTGTATAATATAAATTGGTCCATATGTATTATTCTGTATTTTCATGTTTTACTTTGAACAAAGATAATTACGAATAGTGCAACTTGTCTAGCTTGTCAACGTCAAGGAACCAGTTAAGTTTTAAAAAAAGAAGTACGAATAATTTGATCTAGAATTATGTAAACCTGGTTCACGCGGAAAACGTTCAGCATCGACTGAACATTTCGTGGTGGAGCTTTTATATTCTCCGTTTGCGTTAGTTTCTAGGTCTGTTCGTAGATTAGATAGCTTAATTACACGAATACCCGCAGAAATTATAATCGCAGATGTCAACCGGTCGTTGTATTTTCGAGACCGTGGTTATTAAAGAATTTTTTCGAGGCGATTTAATTAACCCAGCAACAAGTGCACGATCCACGTTTCCTTCGTGTCTCGATTAAACTATGCAGCAAAAACATATTAAACTTCGAAGTTTCATAACTGGCGGTAAATACTTTCTTCTAATTAAGCTCCTGATAAATTGTTTTTCCACGATTGGAGATTCCTTATCGGACAAGTCACATTTGTCTGGAACGCCCTCTTCCATCAAACCCGTGGACCGATAGGAGGTTTAATTAGTGGCCGAACGTAAAATACGCGAGCTGCGCAGCAATCCTTCTTATTAGAGTTAAACCGGTGTTGAAATATCAACTTTCGAAGCGCGACGACATTGCTGATAAGAAAGAGCAACGTAAACGTGTCCGCGGGCCGAGAAGAAAAGGATCGCAACGTTTCTTGCATGAAGATAGATAATCTCGTTTCCGAAACGGTCGTTCTATTAGAGGCGCCATAATGCTCGTTCGGAACGTCATCGGGAATTAAGTTAGCCGTGCGGTTGTTCGTGTTGCGAACAAAACGTTAACGACTACTACAAATTTTACGACCGTGAGAAGTGCGGCCGAGCAAGCAAGACCCGCGTTGCGTGGTTTTTTCCGCGCGGTTATCTGTCCGGTGGCGGAATCGTTAATTCCAACGGTTTAATCGGAATCGGTATTATCGGAAATGTATACGGACCTAACAAGACAGCTACCGATAACCGGCTCGCCGATGTTCACAGGCAGCCGTTTCTAGGGAAACCGTACCAGCTCGTAATTATAACTTTGTGGAGCGAGCCGCGATCGACCGGAAGCTCGTTACTCCGAGATCGGATCGCAGGAATAGAGGATGCTCTCTTTCTCTCTCCCCCTCCCCCTCCCTCTCTCTCTCTCTCTCTCTCTCTCTCTTTCTCTCCCTCGCAGAAACATCGCCTCGTTTTCGGGCCCGGGTTTCTTTCTGTCGCCGGTAATCGTCGCTCGATCGCGGCTTCCCTGGCCGCCATTCAATTTTGACGAAGAGAGAAGGAAACTTTCGACCGGCGTGGACGTGCGACGACGAAGACGACGCCGTCGACGACCACGCCGATTGGCCGCGATCCAATTACGTTCAATGAAAGTCGCTCGAGGGATTTATGCCCTCCGATTCTGTCTCCGTCTCGCGTCCCGCTGCAAAAACAATGATCCATGGATCCCTTTTCCGGCATTCCGTGCACGCCGATACAACCGGCCAACGGATTCTCCCATCCCTCCTCTCCCCTGACCCTCTTTCGCTCTGACCAGGTGACGATTTTTTGCCGGGCAACTTTTGGCCCGATACAATGAGAAACGAGCCGCAAAAGGAACGCCGCGATGATCAACGAGGTTCCCGGACTTCGGAAGAATATAAATCCACGGCGAAATTACGTTAGTCGAGCCGCGCGGTGCAACGTCCAGGTGTCCTCCTCTTCTTCCACGTCCTTCTCTTGTGCGCTCTGTCCTCTTTCTCTTCCTCCCTCGACGCAACCGAGATTTTCGGAAAAGAAGATCGCGACGAGCGAACGATTCACCGCCGTAAATACGTCACCGTCGTGTGATACACTGTCCAAGCTTCATTCTTCTGCTATTCCGAATGCTCCAACGTTTCGCGGAGTTTCCAACAGAAACGGAACACCAAACAAAAGATACTTTGCGTAGCTTCGTCGTAAATCAGAATAGTATTCGGTGGTCCGATGTTTGATCACCTTTATGCCTTAGACATTGTTGGTAAAGAAATATGGAAACCGTTCGTTGGCTTGGTTTTTTTGTTTGTTTTAAAACTAATCCACTAATTCTGAAAATGCACCGACGCATTAGCTTTTCTTCGTTGAGTATTGTTGAGAATTCGTTTGCATCGTCGACGACATGGTCTTGACACTTCACTGACCGGCGAGTATTTCAGAAATTTTCAAGGTCCATTGCGAGGTTATTGCCCATGATTGAAAACTTTTCAATGGATCTCTCAACGATGACAGCAATTTTTATTGTAAATCAACATGACATCCACAGTGACGTTATCTAATAATTTGGTTAGAAATTACAATGTAAAAGCAGTTTGCTAGGCTTCATTTTGTTACAGTGCAATTATTGAAAGTCCTAATAATAGGCTTCCGGTTGGTAAAGTGGTAAAAGTTACAAGAGTTCTAGAACAAAAATGGACAAAGCACGCGGGAGAATTTGAATGTTGCACCGCGATGGCATACGGTAAGTGCACGTAGCGCTCATTAATAATGCGATTATTAGGCGCGGTGCCAGTCCCGTTACGCTATTCGGATCCTAACCTAATTGGCATAGACAATCGGCCACGCCATGAGCCGATTCGCGCACCAATGAATTTATCTTCTTTCTTGTGGGCTGCGATGCGACTCATAACTCTTCACAGGGTCCGATGCAGCGCCTTCGACGAATAAATTTTTCCTCGTCTGAATTGGCGCCGCCATGTCACACCCACGCATGATCACCAACCGCCGTGACCATTTTCCCAATGGCGCCAATCAAAACTCTCTTTTACATGAGAAGCACAAATAATGTAAATTGCACAAGATGGTTCCGTTGGTTTTGTATCTGCAGACAACTTGCAAGGCATTTACTTTGCATGGCAAAACTAAAATGATTTGGTAAAATGTCGATATATTAACATGTTACTTGGAAGTTACACGGCCCAAAAGAGGGTTAAAAGATTAAAAGTTGACAGGACTACTGATAGTCGGACGACTGATAGCACACTTGGACTATGTTTACATATTCTTCAGTGTTTCATGAACTTGCACGGAGTTTTACGTTCAATTTCTGTCTAGAGTTTTGTTATATCGCTATCCTCGTAATAGGTCGTGGTAAAAGTTGCCTATTACTCAAATTGCAAAAGAAGTTAGTCGCAGTCGAAAAGTTATATATAATTTGCTGAAAGATACAAGTGCATACGGAAAGAAGAAAAGTACAGGAAGGCCAACAGTATTATTTGAACGCGATACACGGGCAATAATACGCGCTGCTTCCAATTCTTGTGCCACTGTAAGAGAGATCGCTAAGAAAGCTGGAGTGAAAACAAATGTACAAAATGTTCGTCGTGTACTCCAGATTAGCAACATTGTAAATCGGACCAGATTAATGGCAAAACCATCACTAAACGCAAGACATAAGGAGGCACGTTTGTTATTTGCAAAAGCACATGTACATTGGAAAAAGACTTGGAGAAAAGTAATTTTTACGGATGAAAAGAGGTTCAACCTTGATGGCCCAGACGGATGTACGTATTATTATCGTGATGTTCGTAAACAAACACTAACAAAAATTCGTCGTCAAATGCGTGGAGGTGGAGTAATGGTCTGGGCTGGTATCGGATATAAAGGGAAAACAGAAATTAAGTTTATTCAGGGCACAATGAATAGCGTCCGTTATTTCGAGCTAATGAAAAATCAAATTTATACATATGCAGAACGCATTGCTGTTACACCATATACATTCCAGCAAGATAATTCTGCATACTGCTAAAATTGTTAAGGACTATTTTTTAAAGGAGAATATTTCCACTCTTCAATGGCCGGCGTGCTCACCCGACTTTAATATCATACAAAATTGCTGGGCAATGCTTTCGCAAGCAGTATATGCTGAAGGCCGACAATTTTCAAACATAAATGAATTAAAAACTTGCATTATGACCGAATGGGAAAATTTAGCACAAATAAAAATTAAACAACTATGTAAGTCTGTACCTAAAAGGATGGTGGAACTCATAGAAAACAAAGGAGGTTCTACACATTATTAGAAAAATATAGTTTTGTACAGATATTATTATAAGAAATATGTATACTTTTGTTATATGAAACATGTAGTGGTGTTATATGAAATATATATCTTTATTTTTTAAGTGTGCTATCATTTTGTCTGCGTCGGATTATGTGTTTCTCTTCCAACTAAGAGAACTCAATGAAGTAAAGTCACTCTATGTTATGCTTACATATTCCTAGAAGGTACGTTTTACATATATCTCAGAGTTTCCACACTAGCATAATCTTAACACCAAAAATTAAAGGACTTAACATAAAAAAAGACTATCTTTTTGTCTGGGAGTGTAAGTTAAATTGCGATTTCCTCAGCAAATCGAAGATCTTGTGCCGATGGTTTAACCCGTTGGCGAGATCTGCCAATAGAAACGATCGTTGACTGGGTAATTTGTTTTTCGTGGTTCCAGTTACGGGCTGGTTAACTGGAAATTAAATTCTCCAGTTACCGATCTGGCCGATACGGAATTATAAGACGATCGGTTAAATTGGATATTCTTATCGTGCTCGCGTTTCGAGAGGTAGCCAGCGCATAATGAACGCAGGTGCACCGCCGCCAGTAGAGACGAGCATAATCATTTTCGCCACAACTCTGTAGTCATCAGGAGCATCGATTCTTCACCGGAATTGATCGTACTGCCGGAATTACGTCCCGGGGCCGACATAATTGGCCAGCTGCTTTGACTACTGAATTTTATTAACGGTATAAAACAACGATATCGGTATCCACGGTATTCGTACCTTTAAAGAATCAAACCCATCGCTTGCGCCGCTATCGCCGGAATATCGCTCGGTTTATCAACTGCGGTCGTTTTCAGCTCTTGGCGATACACTCCGGGAGATATTGCAGGACCGAATGTAACTTTTGCGATTTTATGTCGATTCGCGTCCCGTCTTGAAAGTTTTCGGGTATTTTCGCGCGAGCTACTCGTCTTGCGTTAGATCCAAATTAACCCCTAGGCTACTGTGGGCGTCTACAGGCGCTTAGAAATTTTGCGTTTCTGACACTGAGAGCGCCTATAGGCGCTTATCCCATTGTGGTCGCCTGAGACTGAGGGCATCTAAAGGCGCTTGACACAGTTTTATTAATATTAATATGTGTGTAATTTTGTATTAATAAATAATAAATATGTAAATTTCGTTTACATTTAGTGAAACAAGTTTTACACAAATATCGTTCAGGTAGAGTACATGATTGTAAATCAAAAGGTGGAAATCCTGATAATCAGGCTTTTTGCTTGACACAAAGGCATTTTCCGTTTTCATACGTAAAAAATGCAGTAATTTGAAAAAACGCAATACGCAAATGTGTATTGTGTCGAAAATATAACAAAAGAAATGAGACGCATTATGAATGTAAGAAATCTAATGTAGGATTATCTATTTATCCACTGCGTGTTTTTCAATGGGAAATATAGTCGCACAAGAAAAATTTAACAAAAGTTTTTTGTTTAAACAATAAAGCTATAAGCTCCCATATGTTCCCTTGTCAGTAATCACAAATACGCTTTCATGTCCCGTCAGAGGGGACATCCGAGTGCTATGCTAGACTTACGATGTTCCCTCAAAGGGGACAACGAAGTATAAAGAGTCAATATTATTCTAAAATTTTTCTAAAACGTTTCATTACAAAAAATAATTCACAACCATCGACAATCTTGTTACAAATTCCACCCGATTCTTCACTGACGACTCGCCGACCCATAAAATCCAATCAAAATCTCCCATTCGATCGACAATGGAAAAATGTCCGATTGTATCCGTCAGCTGATCTCGTCCCTGTTAAACGATCTCGCGTAATAATCAGCTTGTTTGGCAGAGTGGCCAAGCGTTTTCTATAATGAAATGCTTTCACGCGGCCGTGCGTACTCGCCGCGACGAAAAGAAACGAAAAAATGAGCAAATTTAAGTAGTCGGTTGCTCTTTAAATCGCCGATTCGTTAATTACAAACTCTCGCGTGGACCGAAAACAAAAGGAACAGAAGAAGAAAAAAAGAAAAGAAAAGAAAAGAAAAAAGAACGAAGGACCGTGCACTGGCGGGGTGTCAATCACCGGAACCCCTTGGGATCCTCACTCTCTTTCTCGGTGGAGACGAGAAACGGAACGGAACGGGACGGAATGGCTCGAATTCGCTTTACGAGCGTAATTTCGCGGACATTACGGGGCCCGGTGGAACGGGCCAGCCCTCACTTCCGTTATATTTTTCTCTCGGTGTACGCGACTGGAACGACGTGGTGGCTCCGAGGCTCACCGAGGTGACTAAAACTTTTCACCTCCGCCTTAAACGGGATAATTAACCGTCTCCGTCAGGCTAACGGTAAAAACATAATATTTCAACGGCGGCCTGTCGGTACAACACGGTACCGTACACAATGTATCCGACGCCCAGGGCCCGCTAGGTAACCCGCCCCTGCGATGCTCGCGCATTACGCACCTTGTAATTTTCTTCAATTAAAAGCGGCCGATCGCCCGACCGAATACCAAAGCCGATCCGTACTAGAACCCTCGATAGACTCTGCCGCGTTTCTATTAGTAGCGATGGGCATGATCTTACTCGATTAGTATCGATTCTGGATAGCAAAGTATGACTGCACAGGGTGGAGCGAAAAAAAAACGAATAGAAAAATTTGTAATTCATTTTACGTTGAATTTCCTCAGCCGTAAAAGTAACTGGCAAATGTTACGTTAGAAAAATGTTGGAAAAATAGTCGGAAAAGTATTGAGAGATGTTTGTTATTTTTTGATTCAAAGATTTTTTTATTCAAAACGAATTTTATTCAAGTATATATTGGCCATTAGTATCTATTACTGTTTGCCATTTTTGGGGTAGAGTCATAATTCCATCGGAATAGAACTTCAGTGATTTATCGGCTAAAAACTTGGCCAAGTGATTTTCACAGTTCTTTTTTGAATCCAACTTGTTACCATCAAGATAATTTTGCGAAGATGGCAGCAAACGATAATTTGATGGTGCAAGGTCTCGGCTATATGCTGGATGCATCAAAACTTCCCAGACAATCTCAAATATGGTTCGATTTTATTACGTTTGAGTAATGATTCGCAGATGGAAACTCGATTCATCAAATTTTTCTCTGCTAAATTATGAGACACCCAAACATCGAGCTTCTTTTTGTATCTAGTCTGTTGTAAATAATCCAAAACGGTTGAATGGTGAACGTTTAGTTCCCTAGCAATCTGATGACTGCTTATATGCCGATCTTGCTCAACCATTTGCATTATTTCATCGACTTTTTCCACGATTGGTTGCCCAGAGCGAGGTGCATATTTAATATCGAAATTTCCAGAACGGAAGCAAGCAGACTGTCTACATGCTGTTGCATTTGATAAAGCATCTTGACCGTAAACACCACAAATTTTTCACCGAGCTTGTGCAGCGTTTTGCCTTCTTCGTAGTAAAATTGCAAAACATAGCAAATTTTTTTCAGAAATTTCACTCATTTTCACACCAATATCAGTTTTATAATAATCCACGAAATAGGAAACTTTCTGCATGAAAATTGTAGAATGAAATGTCACCTCTCAAATGCGCGCCAGCATGACGCAATCTGATTAATATTGCCCGATATATGACATCAAACAACATCTAGTGAGAAAAATCTCTCGATACTTTTCCGACTGTCCAATATACTGGTCGCTTTTAATGCTGCGTATTTACGTTGGGTACGTGATCCAAAGGAAATTGAAGATGATTCTTATTAACATATTGTCTGCCACATGAATATTAACCTTTTCATACAGGTCTCAATTGTTTCATTCGTAGAAGCGAGTAGCGATTAAATATTTCACAAAATAATCTATTAGAGGTACCCACAAGTAATAAATTATTCGCAAAGAAGTTTTTTATCTACAGTGTTCTAAACATTCGAAGAAGTATACATTTTTTACTGCCCTGTAGTAAAATGGCGGCGTTCGTACCTTCCAAGGATCATATTTATCATCGCATACTTTTTTATTTTCATGCTGGATTTAATGCAACGGTAACGACAAAGACAATTTGCGATATTACGGAGATGTATAGAAAGGTAACAAGTGTCAACGTTTGTTCAGGAGGTTTGCTGCTCGCGATTATGACCTCTCTGACAGGCTTCAGATCCGAAATCTGTCACGGATCCTGGATGTCTATAAGAAGGAGATTGAAAATTTGCAGAAAAGATGGCAAGCTGTCCTTAATAATGATAGAGATTGTATAATAAATTATAAACACAAACTTGATTTTACTACAAAAGTGAAATCTAAAACGTGCAAAATAATTTATTACTTATGGGTACCCGTAATAATTAATTTTAGCATCAATGATCAGATAATCAATGGAATTTATTGTATTAGGTTGGTGCATATAAAGTGTCGTATTTTCTTTACATGTAAACGTTTGTCTACCTGTTTTCGTTATGCTTTTGTTTTTGGCATAACCTCATTTATAGTGGTACTGTCCATTGTCAGAGTCATATTTTAACACAGAAGATTTTCGATTAGAATGTTCATCAGTGTGGCGCAATCTGATTAGTGTTGCCCGGTATATGAAGCCAAACAATATCTAATAACAAAAATCTCTCAATACTTATCTGACTATCCAATATATAATAATATGTACTCTGCTTGAGACATTGATTCAGTCATTTATTATGAAAACTTTTTACAAGTTCAATTACCTTAACCCCTTATTCTACAATGAGTCAGACACGTAATGAAGATTTCGAACAGAATCTTCTCAATAAGTATATCCTTAATTTCCTATAAATCGAAATAAAACTTTATCTAATTATTCCTCGTACACAGTCATTGGAAAATAACTATGTCCGCGGTAGCTACAAAATTTGGTTCTTCTTCGTCGTTCTTTGGAAGACGAAAAACGTCTAGTCACTGTTACTACAAAATAAATCGTAGAGCAAGGAGTTAGAATTAACAATCTAAAAGCGGACATTCAACCAGTGACGGTACGTTTAGTACAAATAGGAGAAGTACATATAGGAGATTCACTACACAGGGTGTTCCAAAAGTATCGTGACAGCGGGAAATGAGGAGTTCCTGAGGTCATTTGAAACAACTTTTTCCTTAGAGAAAATTCAATCTGCGGCTTTGTTAACAAGTTATGGCCGAAAAATGATTGGCCAATGAGAGCGAAGCGCGCGAACTAGCATGCGCTCGGCCAGGCGCGCGAGCAGAAGTCAGAGAGCGCGAACTTCCGAATATTTTTTACTACGCGACGTTAATAATTTTAAGAAAAACGCTGTTGATTCTTATTTCAGAATGTCTAAAGAATAATCACTAATTTTTCAGATCCCAAATAATAAACAATTCAGCCGTGTCAGCCGTTTTAATTTTCTGGCATGCATGACAAATACGCGTACCACATGAAATTTTTATACGATACGTACGGTGAAGATAAACAATAAGTAACCCCGTCGAAATACGTAAACGATATTTTAATTAAAATAATTCTGTGTCCGAACAGAATTCTACGAACGATTCGCAAAACTAATTTAATAATAGATAATCGCGTTAAAGAACATGCAGGATATGTGCGTTTAAGAATTGTTAAAGAGTGTCATTAACAGTAAACTCACCCATTCAGTTATAAATCCATTGCATGTTTGTAAATCTGGACAGCAGGACAGTAGGACAGGGCGTTGACCCCTTACAGTGTACGATGAACTGATCAGCTGATTCCTATTCCATGTCGATGAACGAATCGGCCGAAGACAGGCTATTCCAATGTTCACTTTCATTGCACTGTCACTAAACACTGACACCATAAGGTTTTTAATAATAGTTGAGGCGATGTTTCCTTCGTTTAAATTTATGGCTCTGAAACGAGCTGATTTTAAAAAGAAATACCTAAATCAATACCGAAAACACACGTTTCACACATTTTCTCCAATCCGTTGTTCACACCGCACAAGAACATTTAAAAAGATATTATAATGCAATAACGCGCTCGCGACGGCCTTTCTATCGGAAGAAACTGTGGAAGGTTGGCGCTATGGTCCCGTTTTCCTACAAGCGAGCTTGAGAAAAGAACTGAAAAGGGGCAGAGAAATTCTTTGCCCTGAAAAACAGAAGAGGTAAATACATAGCTCTCGATATAACAGTTTTCGGAATAAGTCGTCGCCTGTGAGGGCCTTCAAACGACACCCCACCAAAATATAGACTTCGTCGTATTTATGATCCGTCCTTGAGTCTCCGTTTCAGGTGGCACGCGCTCGAAACGAAGCCCAGTCGAAAACAATGTTATCTTGTTCGAATGTAAACATTTGAAACTCTCGAGGATACAAACAAAAAGTTCACGACCATCGCGCCAGTCTTCCGCAGTTCCTTCCGCTGGACAGGTCGTCGCGAGCGTGTTATTGCATTATAATATCTTTTTAAATGTTCTTGTGCGGTGTGAACAACGGATTGTAGGCATTGTGTTAAATATTAACATCGTCTTAAATATTATTAAATAAATTGTGGTATCAGTGTTTAGTGATAGTGCAATGAAAGTGAATCAGCTGATCAATTAAGGATACACTGTAAGGGATGAACGCGCTGTCCTGCTGTTTTACAAGCTCGCTTATAGGAAAACACGACCATCGCGCCAGTCTTCCACATTAAATTAGTTTTGCGAATCGTTCGTTGAATTCTGTTCGGACACAGAATTATTTAAATTAAAATATCGTTTATGTATTTCGACGGGGTTACTTATTGTTTATCTTCACAGTACGGATAGTATAAAAATTTCATGTGGTACGCGTGAGATGTCATGCATACCAGAAAATTAAAACGGCTTACACGGCTAAATTGTTTATTATTTGGGATCTGAAAAATTAGTGATTATTCTTTAGACATTCTGAAATAAGAATCAACAGCGTTTTTCTTAAAATTATTATCGTCGCGTAGTAAAAAAAATTCGGAACTCTGACTTCTGCTCGCGCGCTTCGTTCTCATTGGCCAGTCATTTTTCAAGCCGCAGATTGAATTTTCGCTAAGTAAAAAGTTGTTTCAAATGACCTCAGGAACCCCTCATTTTCCGCTGTCATAATACTTTTGGGACACCCTCTATATAGATTCACTATCATTGTTCAATATACAAAAATTGGAATTATTTAATTTTATATTGATGATATTTGCTCAGGGAGTCAAAAAATCGTTATTTCGTGGCTAACGTACGTTACCTAATGAAACTGATTTTCGATCGTGATTGATCTTGATTACAATATATTCTTGAATAAACATATGCGTATGATTATTTTTAACGGAGGCTCCTTTGCAATTTTAATAATTGCAAAACAGGCAAAATATTGGAGAGTTAGCGTTAACGTGTCAACTTCACCCTCTGAATAGACGATTTTTCGTTTCGTGCAAGGACTTCGACAGTATGGCGGACTTATACTCACTTTGACACTTTGATTGCAACGTCACCCACATAAAAATAAATGTGTACGTTAAATATTGTTACGACGGTTATCCACGTGAAGTCGCCATAATGAAGAATTACTTCATGGTGAACAACCCTTAAAAAAATAGTAGAAGATAGTGGTTGTCACGGAACTATTGTACCGACGGACAATCGAAAGAAATCGGAAGTTTGCCTGTCGAACGGACTGGACAGCAAATCGATCAGATTTATCCAAATTGTACTTTTATTATAAATAATTACTAACACGTTCCGTGCCAAGCCGTTTTTACCCGACCTGTCGTTCAGACCATTTGATGTTTTGACTAAAGATTGATATATTATCACAAAATATTTCATTACATCATGAATCCATAAATAATTAGCTCCTATATTGAATTTTTTGTAATGTCTCATTCTTTTGGTAGAAATATATTTTACCTAATTCAATTTTTCATAAAATATATGCTTTCAGTGCAGTAAATAAATACGTCTACGTGTACCATTTATGGTGGCCCGAAGGTCAAGTTTAACGTGTATCATAAATGGTACACGTGGCATAGAACGTGTTAATTTGTACAAACATAATTATTAAATAAAAATGATGCAGTGTCGTTCGCCGCATGAAGAACATTAAACGCGCAACAACATATTCATTGCTCCAGCTGAAATCTAGAGAGTATAAGAATATTGAAAGACTACAATGTGTTGGGCAATTTAAGCTTTCAATTATCTCTTCACTAAATAAATTACTTTGAGTTTATGAACTTTGTTAGGCTATTCGCTTGTCAGTTAAAATATTAAGGAGGAGGTGCAAAATCGAAAATCCGATTTTTATGAAACTTATGGGAGCTTATAGTTCTTTGAAAAATATTTGACACGTGTTTTTTTTATCGGTAACCATCCACTTTGAAGGGGTGAAAGCAGCCTCAAAATTGGGGGTGAAAACAATATTTTTGAGATATTTCGGAAACCAGAGGTCGACAAAATTTGAATTTATTTTTAAATTGTGTTTGTTTTCAATGGAAAATGTAATCGCGCAAGAAAATTTTAACGAAAGCTAAAATAAATAAATAATAAATGTAGTCGCTCCCATAAGTTTCATCAAAATCGGATTTTTGCATCTTAAAATGTTCCCTTGTAAGTGTTTGATTTTTCGAATTACTTGAAAATCCGGAGAAAGAATTAAATTACTCCCATTACTACCTATTAGCACCAATTATATGCAATTATGTTTGATTTGTATGAATTTCTAGGCATTGAGGAACATGTATTTGTAAAAGAAACAATATTTATTTGTTATAATTTCCTGCAGTATGACAAACATTGAAGCGATTCCCAATATGCATTGCAGGCTGATTTGTGCAAGTTTTATAATACTCAATTGTTTAACATTTTCCACCTGGTGCTTCCTTGTGGGAACAAACAAAATCGGATTTTCGCATCTGAAAATGTTCCCTTGTGAGTGTTTGATTTTCGAATTACTTGAAAATCCGGAGAAAGAATAAGATTACTCCCATCACTACCTATTAGCACCGATAATTGCTGTGAAGGGCGAGGCAGGAAAAATTTATCGCTACAGCTAGCTTAGGCTAGCCAGCAGAGGCGAGAAAGAGACGAGGTTACGAACTGCTTCGGAACGAAGTTGTATATTGTACGTTCTATGGACGCGCCAGGTAATCACGAGTCGTTTAACCTTAATGCAGTTCGCGTTCCAACAGACTCTGTTGCTTCGGAAATTAAGCATACGAGGTCGAGAAGACCACGGGTTATTGGAAATTACTCGCTAGCGAGGCCTAACTTCTGCGGACATGGCGGCTTCTTGGTCGGCGGATGCTGCACTCGACTTACGCTTAAAGGCGTTGCTTTTGCGAGGCAACGCCGCTTTCGGATAACTTGAGTAAATCAGTGGAGAGTAATTAAATATTAACCCTTTTAGTGTCGAGCGAAAGTATTGTACCTATGCGAAGTACGCAGAGATAATTTAACGAATTTGCTAAGGTCTAAGAAAAAGCCGATAAAAACCAATCTAAGAATGATATTTACAAAATTCAAAAAGCAGTATATTACGAAATAAAGAAAGAGTAAACTAGTGCGAATTGTATTTCGTTATCTGTTGAAAACCATTCGAATAACGTCAATATAAATCATTATAGAAAACATAGAAATGGATTCCTCTTTTACAAACAATATTTGCACATAAAAATAATCATCGTTTGCTTACAGCTTTATGTAGATCACGTAGTATGAAGTATGAATATTATATTTTCATAATTCGCATTGCCAAAATTTAGGGATTCGGTTCCTCGAGGATCTGGCCACGGAGTGGGGCAACCAGAATGACTGCTGGTAAGCGGACGATATCGAACCCCAGAAACTTCATAGAGCGAACCTTATTTTCTAACAAGTTAAATCCCAAAAACAATTTTTAAATTCTTTAGCAATGAAATTAGACCATTTATAACGTTTTATAAATTTATTTCGAGATAGAGTTCGCTCGCCATGCGAAAAGTAACGCGTCATCGGACACGCAACGATATATCGTTTTTGGCAGTTTTTGTAACTGTTGCGAACGACGATATATCGTCTTTCGGCAATAAAAGGGTTAAGTACTGCTTAAACCGTGTTTCTATGTTGCCCTATTGTTCCGCCCGAGAGAGAAGAAACGATCATAAAAATTTTCAATCAACGCAGGATCCACTGAAACGATTTAGACAAATCGCCAAAAGACCCCATCTGGCATCCAGACATCAGTTCTAAAAAATTCCGGACAAACCCGATCCCTTAGTAGCCTGCAATTTCACTCAAAAGGCCACTACTCTTTAGAATTTAACATCTTTTTTCCGTTATAATCTGTTGATTAGAAGTCGAGACTTCTTCGTGTTAATAAAAATCTAGTCTTTTTCGTATGCTTTGATCGACTCGAGGCGTCTTTCGCGGATTTTCCGCGTGCGTCATTCTCACGTACGAAGTGTACCTAGAAATGAACCTTAGTTTAAACGGTTATTTTATCTTCCACACAAATTAACTAACCAATCATTTAAGACTACCGTTTCCTTCACTGACACCGAGAAATTTGCAGTTAACGAATCCGCTTGTCTCGTTTTTTCGTTCATGCCCATACCGAAGTTACTTTTGCGCCAATAATCATTTCTTCCGATATTCTAAAGCTTCAATTGTTACTTGTTCAAGTTTGTACGTTTTGGGAAATACAATATATTTATTTTTAACAGCTAAATTTAATTCAAATCAGTACCTATCATCCCTGTTATTTCAACGAGTCACAGGGTGTTCCGCGCGAGAGAGAAGGAACCATCATAAAAGCCCTCAATCCATACAGTATTTTTATAACAGCAAAATGACCCATCTGGTATGCAAATGTTTCAGATCCCAAAATTCGAGACAACGACGATTCCTCCGTAGCTAGCAATTTCGCTGTAAAGCCATTACTCTTTGTTCATTAAATGTCTTTATTTCATTACGACTCACGGCTGTCGGCCAGAAGTCGAGCCTTTTCCACGCCTTCAAAAATCTATTCTTCTTTACATGCTTTGTCCGAGTCTGTCTTTCCAGGTAATTGCCTGCTACGGGTAGTTCTCGAGACACGCGGATTTTCCGGGTGCGTCATCCTCAGGTGTGAAGCATACCTGAGAATGACCGTTAGTTTGGGGCGGTTATTTCTTCCAGTCCACGTGGACTAATGAACCAATCAATTACTCTTACCGTTTTCTTCACTTACATCGAAAAATATGCAATCAACGAATCCGCATGTATCGTTACTTCAATCACGCCCATACCGAACTTACCTTTTTGACAGCACACACTTCATCCGACATTCTAAACACTTCACTCAACCCAAACACACTCGACGTTCACCAGACCCGCGGTATAGATTCAACCAGTCATATCATACAACCATTCCTCTGTTAAAGTTTGAAGTTTGTTAAAGTTTTGTTAAGATCGGAAAATATATTTATTTAATCAGTGCATAAAAATCAATTCAGTGTCTATCATCCTTACCTTTTTAAACGAATCGTAAGGAACCACGTCTAGAGACTAAGATCGAAACGCGGAAAAACACAGGGAATCGCTTAGACTCTAAACCTTCGAGACTACGCGGAAAACGTCTATTTTAAGTGTTGCCCATAATTATTTCCGAATTTAAAGCTTATTGTAAACAATACTCTATCAAAACTTGCTCTATTTCGAGGGAATCATCGTATCGTGGTCACAAATCTGTGCTAGGTGGACATGTATTGGTTTATGAGATAATTATATAAATAATGTGTAGAATGTACCGTATATTGCCTTTATTAACACTTGGAACAAGAATTTGGTGACTCTGATACACCATTAAAAATTGTGATATTTTTAAAAACAATTTTTACGTATCTGTATATGTATTTTACAAATTGATAAAAATTGAATTGTCGTAAGAATGAGTAATAGTAAACAGCTCCATGTGCGTAAGAGGAAATAAATGATAAGTAACTGGACGCATAGTAAGGATGTATTTCAATTCCCGGGTCCATTGGAAGCGAATTGTGGCAGACTTTGAAATTTTGGGGCTGGTGAAAATCGTGAAAATGGGCAAAATGGAGTTGATAAAATGAAACGTCCTGAAGTCCCCTGAAACGCTAGCCTAAAAAATGAGGGCTCTTCTTAAAGGGGAAGGTTTGAGGAAGATTTTCCCGTTGGAATCGTGTCGATAGCTCTAATAGTTTGGTCGTGGGACGCCTTCAAAGATTGTCAAATATTGCCAACTAGCGAAGGGACGACACCCTACCTGTCGAAAAATTGGAAAAAATGGGGAAAAAATTTCAGGTCCCCGATTGCTTTGTAATTTTGTATACACGTTTCTAGACGCGTGGTCACAGTTTATGACAATTTTCAGGTCGATCGGAATGAAATTACGGAAAATGTGCAGATCGGGGAAATCCGATAACCCCCAAACTGCCACTTTCTGAGGGGCATAAGTCATCGGTCGAAAAACTTAGTTTCCCAGATTCTTTCCTAACAATCAGACAAATCATGCGTCATGGATCAAAACAAGTAGTGATCAGAAGGAGCAATGTCTGATGAATATGGCGTGTGGAGTAAAACATCCCAATTAAATGTTTCCAAGTAGGTTTTGACCGATGCCTGGCAACCAGCATTTCACATGTGGACAATCTGCGTTCAATGTTTCTCGGCGTCGGTTCATATGGAACTCAATTTCCTTTTGAATAATTCCCAATGATTTTAAACAATGTTAAATCGCTAGTAGTGTCACTGACAATGCAAGTGCAAGTTCTTTTTGCGTTTGGCATGAATCTTCATTCAATAATGCTTCCAATTCCGCGTCTTCGTACACTTTCGGCTTTCCACTACGTTCTTTGTCTTCGACATCAAGTTCACCGCTTTTAAACTTGTGAAACCACTCATCCCAATCGAGGTGTGCCAATTCGACACCACAGTTGGCGATACGACTCATTACATTGAAAATTTAGCTTCCTCGCAGCGTCTCAAGCCTAACCGTTTCGATAGTGGGGAATTCGCGTCTCTCTCGGCATTCTCGCTATTGCAGATTGATCGGCAGATAGGAACACCGAAGTGTAGGACCCCCCTTTAAGGATTCCACTCGTTCGTCTTCGTCTTTGGCGGGACGTTTGTTCGATTAGCGGCCGCCAGTCCCGGTGATAACCGCCGGATAATGGACACGGTGACTGTTTAAGGACGCAACGGAGCCAGCCCGTGAAAGCGAGAAATTCCCAAATCGAGAAATGCCAACGACGACTGTCTAAGCGACTAACGAGCGTATCTCGATGACCTTTCGCCGGAAAAGTTCAGCCGGAGAAGAATACGTCGATTGTACTTCGGCCCCGATTGCCCCCGGAAAAATCAGCGCCGCGAATGGATTCGGTGGAACGAGTTTGAAAGTGGCAACTGAAAATATCGAGAAATTGTTGTGACTGTACCGGTGGATCTGCTGGGACACGGTTGTCTTCTGTGAGCGAATCTATGTTAGCGACCGGCAGTGATTTCACAATTTTTTAAGCTCCATCTTAAATGATCTCTCAACGCCAACAGCAATTTGTATCGTGAATCAACATGGCGTCCTCAATGACGTCTTCTAATAATTTTTTTACGAATTACAATAGGAAAGCAGTTTTTTAAACTTCATCTTGTTACAGCACAATTATTGGAAGTCCTATTAATTGACTTCCAGTCGATAAAATGTTAATGTAGCGGTACGCGATTCGCATCGCAAGATGTTAGAGTCGCGGCGGTCACGAAGCTGTCTTTCAGTCATAAATATTTCTCATTTTTTCCGTTATATCCTGGCCCTAGCGTTCAACGTTTTTCACAGGCCTGGTCAGTCCTGATCCTTTCCTTATTCCCGTTTTCCGCTAATTTCCATTTTTTATGACACACCACTGCTACAAAATTTCTCCTCAGTTTTCCACTTCTGACTCTCTATTTCTCCCACTATTCCGTGTTCCATCTATCTTTCCTTTGTGTCTTTTTCCAAGGGAGTTTTCTAGGACCCACTCGAGTGATTTAAAAAATCACTTCTTTCGCGTCCATCAGACAGTCGAGACCTTCCGCGAGTCGCCCCCGCACACAAGTCAAATAAATTTGAGTTGATGAAACCTGCACGTAGACTTTGTCATTTTACGCATCACCTTTCCTCCTCAGTTAACTTAAGAAAAACTACATTATCTCGGAGTGAAAAAGTATTTGAATTTTTCGTACTACAATAAAATTGGAGTCGTTTCGGAGCATCAAGCTTCCACATTCGCAATCGTTTAATCATTATTGTCTAAGGTGTTTTTACGTAATGTAACAGGTGGAAATTTGAAGGCACGTTTCTTCTTGGACATAGTTACAGTGATTAGAACTTCGTTATTGTCATAATGTATATTTAATAATACATTGGTGAACCTTAATGCTCAGTGGGTTTAGCGTCAACCCTTTACACTCGAAGCTGTATTAACTCGAAAACCGAGGCATTTATTCCAAGTGTAAGACTTAGAAAAGAATCTGGGAAACTAAGTTTTTCGACCGATATTTATCCCTCTCAGAAAGGGACAGTTTGGGAGTTGGCGGATATTCCCGATCTGCATATTTTTCGTAATTCCATTCCGATCGACCTGGAAATTGCCATACCCTCTGCCCACGCGTCTAGTAGCTTATAGGAAAATTTACAAAAGAATTGGGGACCTAAAAATTTTTCCCCAATTTTTCACGATTTTTGACAGGGGGTGGGGTACGTCCCTTCAATATTTCGCAATATTTAGCAATCTTTGAAGGCGTCCCCCGACCAAACTATTGGAGCTCTCGACATTGGCCTAACGGGAAAATCTTCCCCAAACCTTTCTCTTTAAGCAGAGCTCTCAAAATCTAGGCTAGCATTTCAGGGGACTTCAGGAAGTTACCTTTTAGCAACCCCATTTTGCCCATTTTCGCGATTTTCAACAGCCCCAAAATTTCAAAGTCGAGCCGCGGCCGCAATTCGCTTCCAATGGACCCGGGAATTGATATACACCCTTCCTATGCGTCCAGTTACTTGTAGCTGTACTTACGGAGAGTGCAAGGTCTTCGGGTCACCGATTCAGTTGACACTTTGTACATTGGTAGAGTATGTTCTTCTGATTAAGAATATATATGGTTATACCCGCTAACACTCAATAGGTTTTTGAATATTCATAAATAATGATTGAGAGCTTATAAATGAAATCGATGAAATGACTGCTTGGCATGGTGGCAGCGTGCTAGGCTCACACGCGACAGACGTCGGTTCGATTGTTCGCAGTCGGAACCTTCTTTTTTCATTTACTCTTATTATACTTGTTTTCATTCACAAATATTTTTTTTTCTTTTCTTTTTCTTTTTCTTTCATTCGCAAATCTTTAACTTATTGCAGGAAAAAATATAAAAACATAAATTATTGTTAAACACAATTTATCTTTCATACATGTATTTATTTACAATTAACGGATAATAACTAACAATATAATTAACTCATGAATTTACAACAAATAAATAAATATTTCAATCAACGATAGCGTGCTCATTCGAGCGACCCTCTATAACAAATTGCCGATTTTGGCAGAGCAAACTACAATGCGGAAAATTTCGCAGAGTCGAGTACACGGTAAGGAAAAATTCAGATACACGAACAGTGCAAGTCTCGTTAATCCTTTCGCCGGGACCTGGGGCGCGGCGTGTTTCCTCGCGAATTCCTCGACGGCTTGTTGCAGCGTTCGTGCGTGTATTGTTGCACGCGATCGAGAATTTCGCGTGGCCGCGCGACTTATGCGGCGCGTTTATGCGCCCGATGGAACGGGCACAACACAATCGACGTCGTGGAAAACGGTCGGCCGATCGACGACATTTTGAAACCGGTCTCCGAGCTCCGGAACGAGACTCCTACGCTCCTGTGGGCGCGAGCGAGCCTGCGATCTCGCGATCCAGAGAGATCGATCGACGTGCGGCGAATTTCGCTGACGCGCCCGATTTCCATAACGGGGCGGTGCGTGTTGCAGATAGCATCGTCGTTTTGCCCGCGGAACGCGTTTCCTTTCCCGGGGAGCAGATACCGCGACGATATACGCGACGACGCCGTATAAAAACGTCCGATACTCTCTAGTCTTTGGGGAAACGGTTTCGGGGGGCTGTTTAAAAGTACACACCGCGGTTGCATCGTGTTATTACCGTGGTACGCGATAATAATAATTACGAGGCATAAAGTACGGAAGTTCGCCTGATCTTTCGCGATCCCAAATAATACCAACACATCGACCCGGCGGACGCTTCGAATTCCGTTTTGCGAAGGACAGATCGCGTCGGACCGCCTACATGGCATATGCTGAAAATGTCCTTGAAACGAATTAACCCTTTTAGCGCTATGAACCCATATATGCGTTCTCGCATAACCATTCGATTTTGGCTGTGAACTCATATACCAGGTGTATGCATAAGTTCTTTCCGGTTTGACTAAGAGGTGGCGCCAGTGAAAAGTACGCAGCGTATTAATTTGACACATATACCATTTTGTTCGTCTAACATAAAACTACAAACACACATAAGTTGAGTCTGCCAAGAACTGGCGTCTTTGTTTTATCGTTCAGTAATCATGTAGAGTTTTGTGCCTGAAAAAGAACATTTGCGGCACGCATTGCTTTTCTTATTTCATCAAAAGAAAAAGGCTGTCGAAAGTCATCGTTTGTTGGTAGAAACATATGGTGAACACGCTCCATCGATTAGAACATGTGAGACATGGTTTCGACAATTTAAAAGTGGTGATTTCAATGTGAAAGACAGTGAGCGCTCTGGTAGACCACAAAAATGCGAAGACGAGCAATTGCAGGAGTTATTGGATGATGACCCAACTCAAACTCAGCGGCAATTAGCAGAAGTATTACAAGTATCACAAGAAACAATCAGCAGACGTTTACGAGCAATGGGAAAGATCAAGAAACTCGGTAAATGGGTCCCACACAATTTGAATGAACGTCAAATGGAAAATCGCAAAGTCACTTGTGAAATGCTGCTTCAACGCTACGAAAGGAAATCCTTTTTGTATCGAATTGTGACGGGTGACGAAAAATGGATTTATTTTGAAAACCCAAAGCGGAAAAAATCATGGCTTTCACATGGCGAAGCCGGTCCATCAACACCAAGACCAAATCGCTTCGGCAAGAAGACCATGCTCTGTGTCTGCTGGGATCAGACCGGTATTGTGTATTATGAACTTTTGAAACCCGGAGAAACTGTTAATACACAACGCTATCGCCAACAAATGATTAATTTAAACGACGCATTAATTGAAAGACGACCGGAATGGGCCAAAAGACATGGCAAAGTGATTTTGTTACACGACAATGCGCCGTCTCACACAGCAAAACAAGTGAAAGACGCTATGAAATCGCTTGGATGGGACATCCTACCACACCCGCCGTACTCCCCAGACCTGGCACCATCTGACTATCACCTCTTCGCGTCAATGGGGCACGCGCTCGCAGAGCAGCACTTCAGCAATTTCGAGGAAGTTGGAAAATGGCTCGACGAATGGTTTGCCGCAAAAGACAAGCAGTTTTTCTGGCATGGTATTCATAAATTACCTGAAAGATGGACGAAATGTGTAGAAGCCGATGGCCAATATTTTGAATAAAAAAAAAAAAAATTTCCCTTGAAAATTACGTGTTCTTTTTGATCAAAAAACCGGAAAAAACTTATGCATACACCTAGTATGTGTTGTCACATAACAATTCGATTTTGGCTATGAACGCATATGTGGGTTCTCACAAAACAATTCAATCTGGGAAGAAGAAATCTATGAATAGATATTATGTGATTGGTGCTTGTAAGCTTATATGGATATAAAAAGACAATAAGCGTATGAATGTGCTTTTGTACAATCGTTTATCAGTATTCTTCATTAAATTTATGTGTGCATTCATTGTGCATTAGTTAACGGTATCGTTATCAAATACTTATGAGGTTAAGTGTTGCTATCTTCTGGAAATTTGTTTTTTACATTTTTAAAACTTTATTTTTAATTATACCTAAAATGTCTAAGAATGAGCTTGAATACTTTAGTAAAAATGGTAGTGACACGGATTATGAACATGGATAATTCAAAGGAGGATTTATTAACCAGGTGTCTAGTTGGACACACAGAATTGTGCATGAAAGTTTCAGTTCAACGGTTTGGCACCTAAATTCCGGAGCAAAAATTATCGAAACTTCCACCTTTATTGCAGCTGGCACTTTTAACGAGAGCTACTCAGCTATATTAAAAATAATGAATGTATTAAACATTAATATCGGGCAACAATGCAAATTCTTTGCCGATACGTATGACGCGCAGCGCATAACGAGACAGGAACGCCGCAGACAAAGCAGCACAAAAGAGGCACGAATCTCTCGTAGGATGCACCAAATGGAGCAAAATGAATTTTTTGAAGCCACAGAAGGCTTACTATATGGCCCTGGTATAGCGGATTATTTTCCTCCAGAAGTAAGTGTTCAATAACTACTACTCTAACTGTTACGTCGTAACAACATTGTATATAAGCGCATATGAATTTATGACACTGTATAAGTTGAGCACCCAGTATATTCCTACAAGACAGCGCATTGGAAATCCCTAGCAATAACCACCCCAACGTCCATCATCTTGCGACCAGGCGCAACAGCAAAACCGAACGTTTACCTGCGATCGCGCTGCTTGACCAAACCATCATCGACTCTGGTACGCTTACATGAACCATTTTCTGTATAAATACTGCACACTTTTCGTACTCTAGGCGATTCACATTCTTTTTGAAAATTTTCTTGTAACAATTAACAACACTCGACTCATGTCAATCCTAAACCCCTCAATATTCACCAAAAATAACCATTCTCATTTTAAAGGGTAGTGAGCATTCGCTCAAGGTAACTTTAAAATCGAACCCCCATTTTTAAATTTTCGCAGGTCCATCCTGCTTTAAAAAAAAAGGTACTCTAGGCGATTCACATTTCAAACGTCACTGAAACAACTTCAACTCAATTAAACCGCTCGTTTGTAAATCCGTATTATTTTCGTAACAAAAACCAGTACGTCGGAATTATTAAACTCAGTTCTGCGTACTAACAAGTCGTGTGTCTTTATAAATATTATTTGCAACACCCCTAAATATCGAGCCTAGTTAAGTTAAGCGCTCGAAGCGCAAGGATAAATATATAAACGTTCTTACAAAACGATTTATTATTCGTGCGCTCATAACACTAACAGTCGAAAAACTTTAAACGCATTTTTCTCAAAACATATTTCTGAATCTTGTGTACACGATACAGAAAGATCTATTGGACCAATTGAGCTCCTAAGGCGATTTTTCGTTAGGCAATGATAAAATGTCGTCGATAAATTAAAAAAATTCTTAAATAGTTGCAGTTTTTTCTTCCAATTTACATTATAAAGTCGAAATTTTTAGCGAAAAATCGTAACTTTTTCAATAAAGCTAAAAATTTTTGTACTTTCTATTGGAATTGTTTTAGTTCATCGACGAGATAATTTTATTTTCAGATGAAAATTAGAGGCTCTACGATGTACCCAAACTGATGATGCGCGTGGCACGGAGCTGTGAAGATTAATAAATATTGAGAATAAAAATACATTAATCATCAAAATAGAAAATTTTTTGTATTGTTTAAATATAGAACATAATATCATGAAAGTTTGAGAATGATTCGCTTTGTAGTTATTGAGAAAAAAATACCTAAAAATCACTATTTTTTAGGCGCTCTAAAGCGTATTCCCCCCTTAATAAATTCTGTTTATCCCTCTATGGACCGAATTTTATTCTTAAATAGAAAAAAAATGTATGTAACGGAAAATCAACAATTACAAACCTATATATGCAGATTAATAGAAATTGACCAGTTTAACTGACGGAACTGTATCTTATACAAATAGTAACAAAATTATTATTGCAATTGCAAACAAACAAATTGTTATTGATATGCAAACCCAAAGCTATTATGTACGCTTTGTTTTGTTTAATAGATAGAATATAATTGAATAGATAGAAGCACAAATAATGTAAATTGTACAAAATGGTTCCATTGGTTTTTATCTTCAAACAACTTGCAAGGCATTTACTTTGATATTTCAGGTTGACGGAGCTGCCAACCGTTATCAATATTGTTATTTGTTACCTCAGAGATATTATATAATTTGGACGTATACGTTACCCTATAAAAAAAACTAAAATCATTTGGTAAAATGGCGATATATTAACACTTTACCGACCGGAAGTTTATTATTAGGACTTCCAATAGTTGCACTGTAACAAAATAAAGTCTAACAAACTGCTTTTACATTGTAATTTGTAACCAAATTATCAGATAACGTTACTGAGGATAGTACGTTGATTCACAATAAAAATTGCTGTTAGCGTTGAGAGATTCGTTGAAAAGTTTTCAATCATGGACGATGGACCTTGAAAAATTCAGAAATACTCGCCGGTTTAAATATAGAACATAATATCATGAAAGTTTGAGAATGATTTGCTTTGTAGTTATTGAGAAAAAAATTCCTAAAAATCACTATTTTTTAGGCGCTCCAAAGTGTATTCCCCCCTTAAGACGCTATTCCCGTCTTAACAAAAGCAGTTTTTTCCCAAAATACAGTGGATTCGAATGAAGGCGGTCAATGTTCGAGCCTGTTTGCGAAATGAAAGTTTGCAATGGAACTGGTGGATGCGACGCGGGCGAGTGTCTTTTCGATGACGAAACGGGATTTCGTCGATGGCCAAGCAATCCTTTGAAGGATCGATTACCGGACGATCGAGAGGGTGGTCCTACTCGCGGGTCTACATCGGGACGAGGATTTGCGAACATCGAGACGGGACGGTAAAAACCAGCGACGTCCGAGAAATCCGTGGTTGCAGGCGGGACGAAAGGAGCCGCCGTGGCGTCCATTTGTACGTCGGATTAAGACGTTTGGATTTCGTTCGGAACGACCGAATGAAAGAAAGAGGAAGCGTCAAAGGAGCCTGCGGAGGTAGAAGTCGGAGAGGCGAGGAGAGGAGAGGACGAAAGAGGCGCGAGTCATCGTGATATCGTACGGCGACCGGCCGATTGCCAGATTAGTATCAGAACCGAAAAGCCTGATGGGAATTAAGACGACGGCGCCCATGTCAGGGTGGTAATGCATGGAACTGATTTTGTATCGCGGCAGAGCCAGGGGAAGGAGAAGTCGGGGATGATGATCACTTTTTGCTCTCGGGTCTTCGATCTGTGGGAACTTCGTAACGATGCTCTCGGATCTATCGACTCGGTTTCGAGAAACAAACCAAGAGAAGGATTTACTTGGACGAAATAATTAGCGAGAAACTTCTTGCGTTGAATTTCGTCCTCCTGCTTAACTCGGAAGGGTAGTTGCAAAGAGAAATAAAACTCGGTCAAGGATAATGATCGTTAGCAAATTTCCACTGCTCCTAACAGTTCCAGTGTCAAATGAAAACTGATCTGCAAATCTCTATGCAAATGTATATACTTCCAAATAAAATTACGTAAACACGATTCAATAAATTTAGAAAATTCGCAGTTTATAAATAAGTGATTCAAAAAACTTTAACGGTACACGCGATCCTCGCTATCATTCGCATCTTCGTCATCGTGACTTCGGTTTTACAGACTGTAATCGCTTCATCTTCGCGAGACACAATAAACAAAGTACACTCCACTAAGCGTAAAAATCACTGTCCGAAAAATTCACAGCAACGTTTTAAGAGAAACGAAGTCATATACCATTAATTCCTATTTTAAACGTAGAATGCAGACTCGAAGGTGATCGTTCGGCACAAACCCCAATCAGAATCGGTCACAAACGAATCTGAACTCATCCGCCAATTGAAATCAGGAGTCGGCAACGTATGAATGCATTCCACAGTAGCGCGCACCACGAATCGCCTCGTTTGGATCTAAATCCAGCCGCTGGCCGGTGGATTTTCTACTTCCCACATCTTACCTTTGGTCGCTATCGTCGGATGATACGCGTGGGAAGGTAAAGGTTGACGATAAGCTGGACTTCGCACAACTCAATCGGCTTCCAGTGAGTGCTGGCCATACAGCAGGGGCTATTGTGCGCCATTCGATAATCCACAGCTGAATGAAAGGGTCGATAGATGCGTAATCCCTGTGCAAGCAAAAGGGGTCGCACACAACAGTCGCTATCTTTCTTTTTTTCTGCAACTCTGCGAATTCGTCCATGCAAATCTCGGCCCAGTCGGCTTCTTTTTCTCCCCTATTTTTTCTTCTAGGTCTCCTGCATGCCCTCCTGCGAGCAATGTAGAGGAAATACAACTATAAAACAGATAATCCTTTTTGCAGTTCGTTTTTAATCCAATATTTCAAAATTTTATCCGTACCTTATCAATAATTCAAAATTTTTATCCATTTCTGAGAAGGTTACATGAATTAGTTCGAGCATTTACTCGAGTCTGTGGTACCATAAAAATTGTAGAATATCGAAATGGATGCATTTGCAACATAGTCGGACATGAGACACTTAATTCATTGAAATAAGCACAATTTTGATAACACAATATATTGGATAGTCGGAAAAGTATAGAGGTATTTTTGTCATTTTTTGATTAAACACTTCTTTTATGCAACATGAATTTTAGTCAAGTATATATTGGCCATTATTATCTATGA
>CM052094.1:7272056-7289762 GCA_028453745.1 Agapostemon virescens
GAAACTTTATAGTGAAACCAAATGCTTCAAAATTCAAAATAAGTGATTTTTAACGCTAGGCCTATCACAGCTGATCAAATTACCGTTTTCAGATTTTATATTGCATCGTCGAAAAAGTATTGAGAGATTTTTGTCATTTTTTGATTAAATGTTTCTTTTATTCAAAATGAATCATATTCAAATATATATTGCCCATTATTATCCATGACCTTTTGCTATTTTTGGGGTAAAGCCATAATCCCATCGGAATAGAACTTCTGTGGTTTATTGACTAAAAACTTAGCCAAATGATTTTCCTTTTTTGAATCCAACTTTTTACCATTAAGGTAGTTTTTGCAGAGATCGAAACAAACTATAATCTGATGGTGCAAGGTCTGGGCTATACGGTGAATGCAGCAAAACTTATATCAGGGGTGTCCATAAGTACTAAATTATTTTGCAATTTAATACGAAAATTTGTAGTAAAGTCAAGCTTTTATTTATATTTTTTTTATAAGATCACCATCATTATCAAAGACAGTTTGCCATCTTTTCTGCAAATTTTCGATCCCCATCTTATAGAAATTCAAGGTCCATGAAGCAAAATGTGACTCAAGCTGCCTCCACTTTGAAGCCTGTCAGAGAAGTCGTAATCGACAACAGCAAACTTCCTAAACCAGCATTATTCTGAATCTCCATGAATATCGCAAATTGATGTTGTTGTTACTGTTGCATTAAATCGCGCATGAAAATGAAAAGGCATGCAACGATGAATGCGATTCTCGGAAGGTACGAACGCCGCAATTTATTACAGGACAGTAAAAAAATGTATACTTTATAGAATATTTAGAACACAGGCTGCTTTACCGAAAACTGTAGAAGAATACGTGTTTCCTCTTTAATGATCAATACAGAATTAAAGGCAAGAAACTTCTTTCCAAATATGGTAATTCATTACTTATGGGTACTCCTAATAATTCAAACGTAATAGCAGTTTAATGAATGCTTACGATTTTAAACAAGATTAATACTTGGTAATTTAAACTTGAAGTGAAGGGACAAGGTTTCAGCATATCGCTATTTCGAATGTGAGTGTTTTCAAAACCGGAAGTTCAACTTATTTGTTAAAATTTCACTTGCGAAGGTGATCGTTGTTACCTGATTGTTTTCGATCCTCTATACACTGAGTCTATTACTTTTTATATTATCGGCCAATATTAATATTCTAAGTTTGTGTTTAGAACGGAAAAGTTGGTATAGTTGGCGAAAAGACTGAGAAACGGCAGAATTGCATTTTAATTCACTACGCAAAGAAATGAACAATTGACCATCAATTAAATCGATTAAGTCGATAGACTTCGACCAGTAGAAATGAGAGTTTTTCTGAATTGTAGTTGAATATAAATAACTGTAAATAAGAAAATTCGTCGATTAATTGTGCATCTACAATCAGTAAATATGAATCTTTCGTTTAAAAAAATAAAAAATATTCGATACAGTTAATTTCGTGTAAAATTAAATTGCTTCAACGTAACCACGTTAATTTACACAACTGCTAGCAATAATTTCCGAATAGTTTCCGATCATTCACAGTACCAAAGTCGCAGAAAAATCCACGGACACTAATTCAGGGTGGTCTCAGATATTTTTTTAAGTTTGATAGGCCTTCCGGTAGCAGAAACTTAAAAACCCACTCGACTTCGTAAAGTAACCAGAATCCACTTCTCACTATCTCAGAATTTTTTCAACAATCAACCCGAAGTCCCTCAGCTTCCGAAGAAAGAGAGAGAGAGAGAGAGAGAGATAGAGAGGGGGTTGAGCTCATTTCCAAAATCAAATCCGGTAATTACAGATGCAAATGGCCTTTTATCGGGGCCCTGATAAAAACGTTCTGTGGTCGCGGAACCGTGCCGAAGAAATCTTCATCGTTCCATCGATCGTTTCCCCGAACGCACTTAAGGGATAGCGGCGGATGAAAAAGAAAAACGAAAAAGAAGCAGAAAAAACGTTTGATCATCAGGCAGTCGAACGCGAAATAAATTTATTACGCCGCCACTGGTGCGCCGTTCTCTGATTTATCGATGAAAATAAACCAGTCGGATGGTTTTCGCAACGATAATCGCTCGTTTGGTTCCACGATGCGCGCGATATCTTCGCGGGGTCCGCGAAACGCGCGTAGCCCGCTCTCGACGAATGACTGATTTGCGATACGTAATCGCAAGAACCCGCGCCCTGGAGCAGTTCCACTGCTCCAGAAACCCTCGGCCGAACGTTTTTCGGCTCGTTACCTGGGTAAGAATATACGGGAAGAACCGTTCGACGCTTAACGATCGTCGTACCAGAGCTGGGCGGAGCTGCCTCGATTAAATCGCGTGTGCTGGATACGACGGTAAGATTTTTGGCAACAAGAAGTCGTCGTATCGATGGTGCGGCCAATAAAGAAGAAGAATGTGCTTCAAAGTGCGCTCGGTCGATTCGGTACGTACGTATGCGTTTAGGCAGCGAAGGAGAACGCGGTAATGGCCGTTACTTAAGCAGTGAGCATGATAAAATGAAAATATGGGCGAAATATTTGGTTAAACATGCATTTCATAAATTCAAATTATTCATTAATTCGTGCAATGCAAAAGTTGCGTATCATATTCATTTAACACTGAACCTACCACAGTGGATTAACACTGGAACTACCGAACAATATATTCAAAAATATACAGTGCTTTGTAATAATAACGAGACTGCATCTAATGAAACTTCATATAATTCTTATTGTTGCATGTACGTTACTAAAGAAGTACATCCAAAAATTTCTGATGGAAAACATTTTTATAACTTCAATAATTGCGAAAGAAAAACCTAGGGACCAGCCAAAATGACTGTTTTGGTAGTTCTAGTGTTAATCCACACATCGAGTTTCTACTTCAGAATGGAGATAGACTCGGTAAACATCGTCAATTTTTATTTTTGTCTTACTAATTGGAATTTGCAGCTGCAGTTGACATTTTTGGTTCGATATTATTGTTGCTATCAATAGTTGTGTACAAAACTAATCGATTCATGCCCAACTCTGACCCAGAACTGTGATTTTAGCTCGAGCGTATCTACATTTTGTTCCATTATTCGTGCATACGAAACGATGATTCTAAAAGAAAATAAGCATGTATCGAAGAAGCGTCTCGTCGACAACAACTTATTTTCTAACTGGTTTACGCTCCAACGATAGATTCTTTCTTCGGACATCGAACCGAAGCTACGATGAAAATAATGTACAGAACGAGCCTTTCCTTTGCCTCCTTTCCTTCATTTTGCTCCTTAGGACTTGCGTTCCCATAAAGTTTAAAAGGCGCGGCGACGCTAATCGTTGCGTTCACGGTGCTGTAAATCATCGGCGGAGGTAACCGCGAGTATTTCGTATGTAGAAGTTCGATTAATTTCCAGAACACGGGAATCCTTTCAAAAAGATTCGTTTTACACGAATCGTTCGCAAGACAAATCGATCAACGTCATTCTTCCAATTATTTGATATTTTACTGCCGAAACATTTCGCTTACGTTCACCGTTTTATACATTTAGAATAAATTTTCTTCACCCCTCGCACAATGACATCGAGTCAGACTCGCAATCAAGATATTTAACAGAATCAACTAAAAACATATACAGGTTGAGTCACCATACGTTTGCACCTCAAATATCTTTGTTGATTTTAATGATACGTAAAATATGGTAAGACAAAGTTGAATGGTACAATGGGGCTGACACGATGCTATACAAACTTTTGTGTTCATGTCATTTTTTTTAGAAATATCAAGGTCGCCTTGACTTTTTTAAATGGAACCACCCTTCTTTAAACATCTACAACGATAGTCCCTTTCATTAGGAATTCAGTGACTATATTATTCCAAGGTCATTCAAGGTCAAGGACAGAAAAAACGTATAAGATTTAAAATATGAAAGCAGAATACGTTTATCACGGTTGAGACTTGTAGTAAATAGTAAACATATTATGGTCGTAGTTAAAGTAAACATACTAAAGTCCTTCAATGTTACTGTTATTCAGCATTCTTATTTACTATCAGTATGTTTCCAAACGCGATTCCTTTGTCTTATTCAATGACTAAAAAGTGTGATATGATCACGATTTACAGTGAATGTAGACAAAATGCAGTGCACGCTCGATTACTTTATGAAGAAAGGTACCCCGAGCGAAACAGTCCTTCTAGACAGACTTTCATTAATACGTACAGGTTGTTTCGAAGTACTGGAGGTGTACATGCAAGACAGTACAAACGTAAGAATCCCACGACCAATGAAGACAGTGAAATTAATATTTTAGCAGCTACAGCAGTCAATCCTCACGCGAGTACGAGAAAAATTTCCCGGGCAGCAGGCATAAGTCAAAGTAGCGTAATGCGAATTCTGGCCCGACATAAATTTCATCCATTCCACATATTGCTTCATCAAAAATTGCACGGGAATGATTTTCAAAATAGAATTAACTTTTGTCAATGGGGATTGCTTCAAAATCATTCATTTTTTTCTAATGCTTTGTTTACGGATGAAGCAACATTCACTAATCATGACTCAATTAATCTACGGAACGCCCATTATTGGTCTGTGGATAATCCGCACTGGCAGCGAGAAATTGATCATCAAAGACAATGGAGCGTAGTGTGGTGTGGTATTTTGAACGACAGAGTAATTGGATCATATTTCGTTAACAGAATGATGACGGGTCAGAAATACGCTCAATTTTTGCGAGATCTGCCAATTTTGTTAGAAGATGTCCCATTACAAAATCACTATGATATGTGGGATCAACATGACGGTTGTCCTGTTCATTATGCACGAGTAGCTAGAGAAACTTTGGAATCACGATTTCCAAACCGATGAATTGGACGTGGCGGAACTGTTTCATGGCCAGCACGTTCGCCTGATTTAAATCCACTGGATTTCTTTTTATGGGGTCCGCTAAAAGAGACCGTGTACATGAATACTCCAACAACCGTTGAAGATATGTGTCAGCGTATCATCACAGCACGTACAAATATCACCTCGGATGTACTTATCAGAGTTCAACATTCCTTCAGAGCTCGTTTACATCAATGTGTCGATACAGATGGCCATCATTTCGAACATTTGTAAAATGCAGGTATTCTGCTTCCATATTTTAGTTTTATACGTTTTTTGTGTCCTTGACTTTGAATGACCTTGGAATAATATAGTCACTGAATTCCGAATGAAAGGGACTATGACTGTAGGTGTTTAAAGAAGGGTGGTTCCATTTTAAAAAATCAAGGTGACCTTGATATCTCTAAAAAAATGAAATAAAAACAAAATTTTTTTATAGCATCGTGTCAGCCCCATTGTACCATTCAACTTTGTCCTCACCATATTTTACGTATCATTAGAAACAACAAAGATACTTGAGGTGCAAACGTTTGGTGACTCACCCTGTATATGTATTTGAATTTGAATCCTTACAACCTGTCTGAGTTAACTGTGGCGATCTCTTTTCAAAACGCGCATTTATGTGTGTCGCGAAAATCAAGAGTTCTCGTCAGAGCGTACAGAGATGCATGAATCTATGTCAAATCATTTATAATTTTCATTTGTTTCTTTCATTTCGTCTTGACCTCTAAACATTTTAAACAAATTAAAATTTACGAATATAATTAAGTTTTCGCCAGAATTACAATTGAAACATCAAATTGTAACAAAATTTTACGCATGACGGATATAATCGTCATGACACAAAATTCTGCCACATGTCCATGAAGGATATAGTCGTCAAACACACTGGTTAAATAGTATTATATGAAAGTGACGATGAAAATTTAGTTGATTATTCAGTGATGCTAGCTCTATATCAACCTGATTAAGTATTATATAGCAATGTAAATTTCGAAATAATTATTTGTACGGCAAGGGGTTAACAATTTGCCTAATACTGCCGCAGGTGAGGTTTTCAGTCTGCTCATTCCGACATATCAGCTTCGGTTAAAAAGCTCAGGGTCTCGAAGAAAGGATCTATGGTCGAAAATAGTAAAGTAACGAGTGAAGAACGAACTTTGGACGCAGCGTCTGCTTCCAGTAATTAGCATCGATCCGAAGATAGGTGGACGGCGATGAATCAAGGCAATCATCGCGCGATTTCGAAGAGGAGCTACGCTGCAATGGAATAATGATTCAGTGTGAACGGCGCCTCAGGTGGCAGGCAAAGCGCTGGCACGTCAACAAAGGTATATCTCGCATTCGCTCAGCGTAAGGAGTATTAACTCCAAGAATAGTATGCGTGGGCCGGTCTCCCACGTACGCGTCATACACACGTCATACCTTCTGCGATGCTGAGAGCGAGCTGGGAGCCGGACAGGTAAGAGGCCTGTCCGTCTTCCAGCTCGAATTCCGCGGTAGCCACTGCGATTCCGCTTTGCTCGTTTCGCGGATTTCGACATGCAACCGCACGCGATCACCGACTACTGGAAACAGAATCCGGATTTTGACCAGGCTTTCTCCTCGTTCGACTTCCTTGTGCGTTGAAACGTTATTTTGCAACGTGAACCGACGAGTATGTTGTAAATGTTCCCCGCGAATGTTGGGATCAAGGGGTCGCGCGTTATTGATCAAATGTTTCGAATCGCTTGCCGATTTACGGAGGAATTATGCGATGTGATGGATGGATATATGATTCTAATCGGTAAAGCAAACAGCGTCGCTTGTTCTTGCGGTTCGATTTTCTTGAAGAAGTTGTAATCGAGCTTGGAGGTTTAATATTTATTGCAAGTGCGTACAGTCGATCGCGAAAATATTTGGACGCGTTTTAAAACCGGGGAACTTCCTTAAAATTGGATCAGTTCAAATGAATTTTATTTTAGATGATAGAGAAGCTAGTCTGATAGACGATATGCGAAGAAATTTTTTTGTAAATATTGCAGTTGGTTGGAATAATAAAAATATTGTTGAAAGATAATGAAAATCTGAGATTTTCGCTCTCGTCGATCGTTCGTAGTTCATAACAACGTTAATAGATTTCGATGATATGTGCATTTTTTATTTTATTTATTATAACTTCAACGATTGTAGAATAAAAAGAAATTTGGAAGCGGTCATTTCACCGGCTGCAATTATCGAAGCAATTTTAATTCCACAATTAGGAAGATTAAGTTTGCATAGACTTTCTGCTATTTTTATAATAGCATATGCTTGATGTAAGAAATTTATTTAATACTAAACCTGTCATAAGGGGTCAAACGATCCTTTCCAGATTTTCTATTTTACAATTACCGAAGTTATAAAATTATCTTCGCAGAAACCGATTCAGTTCATTTGTTTATTTCAACATGCATTGTAAGGAAATTTGCACACAATTCAAATAAATTAATTCTTATCACTTTTGCAAGACAAGATAAATTAGCCAACTTTAATCCTCAAACAATTATTGAAGGTACACGGTTACCTTCATAGAAATCGATTCGATACAATTCTTTATTCATTCCTAAATTCTAAAAAAGAACCAAGAAATCCATTTGCTCGGTATTTTACTGCTCGGTAGGTTTAGTGTTAATTACTTCTTACAAAAAAGTGTTTATAATTTCAAAATTTCCGAAATCCATTATTTCGAATCGTTCAACTTGAGCAGCATTGGTAGATTCAGTGTTAAACCAGTTTTCTCATGCAACAGTTGAACTTATAACAATTTATATAGTACATGCTGTGGTGTATACTTGTTCCTGATCGAAGTACACACATGGGCGGGCAATAAATTGCCGATTGTTAATGTTTCGACCTTTGTTCGACAGGCACTGTTCCGTTGTTTAAAACAAATTCATTGCACATTGATAATTCAACTGTTACTTTGATAATTAAACATAAAGCTGGGATCTCATAAAATTTTATTGCATAATCATTTTCCATATCCATTTGAAACTATCACAATGGGACTTACGCCAGTTTAAAAATAAACGTTTTCATCGCTTCATCACCAGCAAATTTTCGTGTTACAAAATCTTAACGATTTTGAGTGAGTTTTATAAGAGCGTGTACGGCGAAATCCGAAAACTGTTTGGGATAGGGCATTGAAAAAGAATACATATATACTGCGAGATATAAATCACGATGCTATATTACTAATAAGTTTCCCAGTCGCCTCCATTATTTATAATTGCTTGACATCTCCGATGCATACTTTCTACTAATTTTGTACTATAATCTGTGGTCAAAGACCTCCATATGAGTCGAATCTGTCGAGATAATTGCTTAACTTTGAACTTTTAACTTGAACTTCATGAGTGCCCAAACATTTTCAATGGGATTTGCATCTGGCGACTGTGCAGGCCAATCCAATACGTCAATGTCATTTTCTTGTTTCCATGCAGTACAAAGGTGACTCCGATGTTTTGGGTCATTATCCTCTTGCAACAACCAATCTTCATTTTTCATTATAAACCATCTTTAGGCAGATGGTAATAAAGCCTTCTGGTATATTTTGACCATTCTGGCAGCAATTAAATTGTCTGTGAAAATGTGCAAATTGCCAAATCCCTGTTTTGAGAAACAGCCCCAGACGTGCATTTTTACCGGATGTTTAACAGTTCGCTGGATGAGTCTGTTGGTCTGGGTGGACCAGCTATGACCGATGGAAGAACGTGCCCAAGAAGAAGCTTCATCCGAAAAAATTACGTTGTCCCAATCGCGGTCTAAATTTTCTTTCGCCCAAGCGTGTCTTTTTTCGACGTGTTTTTCGAACAGTAGAGGTTTCTTCACTGTGTTTCGAAATTTCACGTCATGAGCTAATAAATATCTTCTTATAGTGTCACATGATATATTTAGATCCTTTTTTACGCAAAATTGCTTGCCCGCCACGCAATGATAGACGATGATTCTTTTCGAACATCCGTAAAATCACTTTGTCACCTTTCTTCGTAGTTTTTTTGTAGAACCACGATTTGGCAAGACATAGATGTTTTTTACGTCGGAGTAACGTTTCACCCACTTACTTATAAATTGTCTCCGAATTTTCATGTATTTAGCTGCGGCTGCATACGACATTTTCGGTCCTTTCGGATGCAAACATAGAAACACGGCTTCGTAACGTGATGCGTATGCGGCACTCACTGTGAAATACGTTGTTCTATGACCAAAGTCGAACGACGACTGACACTTTGTATGCACTGCATCTTTGTGGAAGGGTTCCACAACTTGCTCACGTTTGAATTAACTCTATAACGGTTTTCAGGAAAAAATTTAACCGTCCACGTTTCTATCGAACTCACTAAATATATTAGTAACAAGTTGCCTCAGAATGAAAAGATCTTGTAAAAATGTAACTATTATGGTAGCTGACTCGAATTTTTTTAAAATGGACTTACGCCACTTTCAAAATAAACGGCTCATCTGTCGTCTGTTATATGTTATTTGTTCTAAGTGTTACAGTTATTAAATCCACCACGAGTTATTCGGGACTAATTCGCTATCAAATATAGTCCGATAGTTTTCGTACGCTGTTCGTCCTTTGTGATTTGTCATTTATTCCAAGTGTTACAGTTATTAAAGTTTACTACAAGTTATTTGGGACTATTCCACTATTAACCAGTTAAGTGTGTTTGACGACTGTATCCGCCATGGAGATGTGGCAGAATTTTGTGTCATGACGATTATATCCGTCATGCGTAAAATTTTGTCGCAATTTGATATTTAAATTGTAATTCTGGCGAAAACTAAATTATATTCGAAAATTTTAATATGTTTAAAATGTTTAGAGGTCAAGACGAAATGAAACAAACAAATGAAAATTATAAATAATTTGACATAGATTCATGCATCTCTGTACACTCTGGTTAGAACTCTTGATTTTCGCGACACACATAGATGCGCGCTTTGAAAAGAGATCGCCACAGTTAACTGGTTAAATATCGTTCGATAGTTTTCGAACACTATTCGTCGTTTGTTATTTGGCATTTATTCCCAATTTTACTGTTATTAAAGTTTGTCACAAGTTATTCGGGAATATCCCGAAACAGGCAAACTTAATAATATAAAAACTGTTCCAAACAATATCGTAACAATTTATACCATCGCCTCAGCGACGCCATTCGCGTGTGCAAAGAGTTAATCCTCGAACAAGGAAACGACAGCGAAAGTGAGAGTCAGTGGCCCCCTATTATCCGAACGATCGAGTTATCCGAATCTTGTCTGCCGAACGGATAAACGTAGTCTCGCCGTGCATTGTTCATTTGAATCACGTCTAGGGGCTAAACGAGCACGTTATTTTCGCATTCTTCTCTGCGAAACGATGATGCAAGATCCTCGGTTGCGATCGATTGCGCAACTGGTCGAGCTGCGGTGGCTGATGGCTTGCAGCGTTGGCGGATCGATGGTTGATTTACAGCCCATCGGATGTCTCGCGTGCCCCGCGAGGGAGAATCGACTATGCAACGCGTAATAGGTCGTTGGCGTGTTTGATGTCGTCGAAAGAAACTTGGTTTGCCTACATTTCTGGTGTGGGTGTCGAAGACTTTTTTGCGAGACCGACTGATTGGCGAGCGCGCACAATCGCCGCCGATGGAAAGCTCCGTGTAATAAATGGGTAATAAAGTGGCAATGAAATCGGAGGTGATTGCGAGTAATAATCCAAGAATAGGTTGGTGTAGTTCGTTTCTTTATTGCCGCTATCGTGACGGTGTTGCTTGTTAGGATACATTGTGAACGGGTCCCGTCCACTTACTTTTGCGAGATTGGCCAATTAGAGATTTGTAGAGTTCGTGGCTTTCCGATGATTTAGCTCATTGTTTCAGAGAGTGTCTGAATTGTCTTTTAATAGTTTACTTTAATGAAAGATTTATATGTGCAGCATCGAGTCAAACTCGCGACGGTGGTTTCGAAAAGAATTTATAATGTACGTATCTTATTAATTTTTTGAAAACTGAACGGTTGGTGTCTTTTGTTGGTGTCGACATGTAACCATTGGAGAATGTATGGTCATACAATAGATATAAACTCCCTTGTATTTCTGTGAGGTTCTGAACGATAGATAAGATTTAATCGCTCTAACTGTAAAATATTTCGTACTTCGAGGGGTATTGTAAGACTTGCAATGATATTATTATTTATAATAAAATAGGATATTACGATGTTATATTCATATATTACAACGATCCAAAATATTTGGCATATAATAATGGATATAACATTTTATACAAAACACCAAAGTACACAAAGACGGCGCCATAATCACTAGACACTAGCTCCAACGAACATCTATGGAAATTATCTGGATAAAACAATTTGTAACCATAATATTACATAAAAAGAAAGTTGAGAAGCTGCTATACTAGAAAAGTTGAATAAAATAAAAGTGCTACAATTTCACAAATCATTAAACCATTAAATATTTAATTCATTTTCAGTATTTTTCGTTATTCGTCTGGACAAATACTTTCGGCGTGTCCGTTTCTGCACATACGTCTGCTTTTACCGATTCTTTCATAATTACGAAGAGGAAAAAAATTTTGTATAAACAAAACCTACTCTACACACATGTATGAGTATCCATTAATCGTTTCTTCTTCATAAAATTTATTACTACCATGGAAATAAATAATTTCATTTTCGATTCGTCACCGTAGGCATACTTGCCACACCGAGAGCATGGTCACCGAAATCGACATTTTATGAATAGGTCCGCAACGTGGAGAAAAAAGTGTACATACAATTAGCAACAATCTGCGAGCGGCGGAGAACGATTCGCTTCTACCAGGTCTATAAATATGAAACCAAAATTTGCCCATACGTGGCGCTAGCTGTCAATATAATTATCGTAAAACCGTGACATCGACGACATTTGCTTGTTTTAACATCCGATAAAAATTTTCAACTCACAATTATACAAGATTCGTACAATAGCATACTTAAGCGTTGGGGTAAATGTAAGCAAGTAGTAAATATTAATTCCCTTCTGCATCTAGGATATTATACCAGTTCTGTAAATTTGAAACCGAAATTTGTCCATACGCAGCGTTAGCTGTCAATGCAGTTTCCGTCAAATCACACCGTCGACGCAATTTGCTTGTTTCGACTCCTGATAAAGGTTTTCAACTCACAACCACACACGTTTCATACAACAGCTTGTCAAACATTCAAAAATTATCCACAAACCTATGATTTCACTCTCAACCCATTCTCAATTCTGTTTGATCCTCAACTTCTGTCTTTACTGTAACATGTTTGAACCTTTATTTGATTAAGTCATTCCCAAAAGTCTGATTTCACTTTTCCAGCTCTTCCAAAACCCCCACTACTTAAGTAATAATCTATTACCCCATTTTCCCCTCGAGAATCGGTATAGACAAAACAGTTAAGAGAATATAAGAACTATACCAGGTTTGTAAATATGATACCGGAATTCCTCATTCACGGTGCTAATTCTTAATATGTTTATTGCAAAATTGCGACATTAACGCCATTTTCTAGTTTTGATATCCAATAATGATTCTCAAATCACAACCATACAACCATGCAGACAGCATCAATTTTCTGTTACCATTTGAAGAAAAATGCTTCAGAATCGTATCGAATGCTTGTCGGAGTTTGCGATGAGCATGCTCTTGGTAAATCACAGTGCTTCGAGTGGTTTAAAAAATTCAAAAGTGGCGATTTTGACGTGAGAAATGATGAACGTGTAAGAACACCGAAAAAGTTTGAAGAAAGCGAATTGCAAGCATCGTTGGAGGAGAATGACGCTCAAACGCAACAACTCGCGGATCAATTAAATGTGACACGAGAAGTCGTCTCCATACGTTTTAAAGCCACAGTAAAGATCCAGAAGATAGGAAAATGGGATTAAAAGAGAACACAAAGTGATTTTGCTTCATGATAATGCACAAGACTTGACTCCAGGCGATTATTACGTATTTGCATCGATGAGGCACGCTCTTGCTGAGCAGCGCTTCGCATCCTTCGAAAATGTACAAAAATGGCTTGGTGACTGGTATGCCTCAAAAGAGGAACAGTTCTTTTGGCATGGCATCTGAAAATTATCAATGTTCAGCGTTGAAGTCTATAGAAAATCAAGAATATCGACAATACGTAAGAAAAATGTAAAATCCACGAATCTGCTTGGATTATGCCATATTCCCGCCTACTCCGAGATTACTTGCAATCAAAAAGTGATACTAGAAAACACTTCAAAAACATCTCTCCATCAGAAAACCTCACCATTTGTTTGTCTCACCTCACCAACTTTTGCGTTTAAAATGTAAAATTTTACGTTTCTTGTGAATACCTCTCCAGTCGTTTAACAAAGAATCATCCCTATCATCTAAACAGATAGTAGGGAATCGTTTCGAACTCGCGTTGTCAAAAAGTTTGAGTCGAAAATTCGGCGACGCCGAATCATTATCCGCGTCACAACGTGATACGAACGAACAGTCGGAGAGACAGGAAAAATTAATAGCTATCGACGGGCAATACTTTGAATGAAATATTTTGCATAATTTTCACACAATAAAAGTGTACACTCCCGGACAAAAAGATAGCACGTGTGTGCTATCTTTAATTTCTCGTGTTAAGATTATGCTAGCGTGGAAGATCTGAGTTATATGTAAAATGCACTTTCTACGAATATGTAAACATAACATAGAGTGACTTTACTTCATTGAGTTCTCTTAGTTGGAAGAGAAACACATAATCCGACGCAGACAAAATAATAGCACACTTAAAAAATAAAGATATATATTTCATATAACACCACTACATGTTTCTTATAACAAAATATCTGCACAAAACTATAGTTTTCTAATAATGTGTAGAACCTCCTTTGTTTTCTATGAGTTCCACCATCCTTTTAGGTATAGACTTTTATGGTTGTTTAATTTTTATTTGTGCTAAATTTTCCCATTCGGTCACAATGCAAGTTTTTAATTCATTTATGTTTCAAAATTGTCGGCCTTCAGCATATACTGCTTGCGAAAGCATTGCCCAGCAATTTTCTATTGTATTAATGTCGGGTGAGCACGCCGGCCATTGAAGAGTGGAAATATTCTCCTTTAAAAAATAGTCCTTAACAATTTTAGCAGTATGCACTGCAGTATTATCTTGCTGGAATGTATATGGTGTAACAGCAATGCGTTCTGCATATGTATACATTTGATTTTTCACTAGCTCGAGATAACGGACGCTATTATATTATATATCATTGTGCCCTGAATAAACTTAATTTCTGTTTTCCTTTTATATCCGACAGCAGCCCAGACCATTACTCTACCTCCACGCATTTGACGACGAATTGTTGTTAGTGGTTGTTTACGAACATCACGATAATAATACGTACATCCGCCTGGGCCATCAAGGTTGAACCTCTTTTCATCCATAAAGATTACTTATCTCCAATTCTTTTTCCAATGTACATGTGCTTTTGCAAATAACAAACGTGCCTCCTTATGTCTTGCGTTTAGTGATGGTTTTGCCATTAATCTGGTTCGATTTACAATGTTGCTAATCTGGAGTACACGACGAACATTTTGTACATTTGTTTTCACTTCAGCTTTCTTAGCGATCTCTCTTACAGTGGCACAAGAATTGGAAGCAGCGCGTATTATTGCCCGTGTATCGCGTTCAAATAATACTGCTGGCCTTCCTGTACTTTTCTTCTTTCCGTATGCACTTGTATCTTTCAGCAAATTGTATATAACTTTTCGACTGCGACTAACTTCTTTTGCAATTTGAGTAATAGGCAACTTTTGTTTCCGCAGAGCTAAATTTGTACTAATTTCGCTTTCACTAAGCTTTTTGCCACGACCAATTATGAGGATAGCGATATAACAAAACTCTAGACAGAAATTGAACGTAATAACACCGTGCAAGTTCACGAAACACTGAAGAATATGTAAACATAGTCCAAGTGTGCTATCATTTTGTCTTCGTCGGATTATGTGTTCCCCTTCCAACTAAGGGAACTCAATGAAGTAAAGTCACTCTATGTTATGTTTACATATTCGTAGAAGGTGCGTTTTACATATAACTCAGATCTTCCATACTAGCATAATCTTAACACGAGAAATTAAAGATAGCACGGGTGTGCTATCTTTTTGTCTGGGAGTGTATTTTCCATTTTTAAAGAATTCCGGTTTCATATTTACATAGCTGGTAAATCGACAGTCTAAAAGACGAAAGCCCGAAGTGAGGTGGCGTCGGAAGAGGTTTCCCTCGAACCGCTGGCGATTCTGGTTGCTGAAGAGCTGAGGAGCGGTCGGCCTCGATTAGAGCCACGGAATAAATTTCTTGCGGAGTGTGGGAGCGAGTCGGCCGGGGTCCTCGTCTCCAATTGACCCCACTTTGCTGCGAAACTCAAGCGACTACGCGGGCAGATTTCAGCGCGGCACGCGGGCATGCCTAGATTTTCGCAGATTGCGCTTGGTTCCTGGCTCGCTGCTATGGTCCTCAGGTAGAACCTGCCGCCGTTTTGCGGTCTCTCGTATAAGCTGATGCCTCGAAACCACCGGCGCGTATACCCGTGTATGCATGCTCGCGTATCAAATTTTCTCACCGGCCCGTTTCCCATTTCCACAGCACCCGCGGTCTTCGCCGGCCATTATGTAACGTTAATCATACCGTTTGAGACGAGGGTTCTCCGTCGAGCGCCGATTAGAAGCTGGACACAAACTCGAGTCGCGCGGCGTACGCTCGCGAAGTTAATCGGCAAACTATTAGAATGTAAATGTTATGACGAAACTGGTTTCAGACGAAAACATTTAGTTTACTTTGTGCTAAGTGGCCTGCTCGCCGCTCGTTCGTCTAACGCGAAACTACCCGTCCACCAGGTAATTATTGGCCTCGCGGGAAGTAATTGCCCGATCACCACTCATGTTCGCGATGTTATAATTCCGTGTAGTTTGCATACGCCGCGATTTATTTCCATATTATACGGCGAGCCCTAGGAACGATGCACGCGGACTGCTAACTATTTCGGAAGAGGGTTTTATGGATTGTGGGAAAGTTGCTGGCTCCGATAAAATTGTATGAATAAACTACGAATGCGGTGTGTACTCTTTTCTTTCGAATAACGTGCACGTTACAGTCTCAAGAAGATTCAAATATTCTTAACACTTTACCAACCGGAAGCCTATTATTAGGACTATCAATAGTTGCGCTGCAATAAAATGGAGCCTAACAAACTGCTTTTACATTGCAATTTATAACCAAATTATTAGATAACTTTATTAAGGATATCATGTTGATTTACAATCAACATTGCTGACAGCGTTGGGAGATCCATTGAAAAGCTTCCAGTCATGTCCATTGTTCGTGGACAATAGACCTTGAGAAATTCTGAAATACTTGCCGGTCGGTAAAGTTTTAAATTTGTTGCTTCGTTTTATTATAATTTACCGAACTTGGGAACAGTCATTGGTAACTGTATTTTTACAGTATGAAGTTTGTTAAATGTTGTCGTGATCTATTTATACTTGAAAATATTTTTTAATTAACATTTTATTGTTTTCTTTAATCCTTCGCAGTCCAAGCAATTTTCATTCCTAACTCTCGATATTTTTTAACCTAGCATAATTTCATTGTACATGGTTCATTTTCTTTTTGTGCATATCCAATTTGTTACTATTAATCGTACGTGAAACACTGTAGTTTTTACTAACTTCTTAAATACAAACAGTGTAATGTGAAAATTATTTTGAATAATATTCTGAGAATTTCTAGTGTTGCCTCGGAAGAGCCAATTTTCACACGTCTGTAAATAGCACAGCTTGTAAACTATAATATTGACTATAATAATTAAGTAGACTTCTCTGTCGTTTCAGAATACTCTAAAAGATTAATACAAACTAAACGGTAATAAATTCAATTTTTAAAACATGAAAATTCTGTAAATACTTATATCATTAACAATTTTATCTAATATCTAAAACTTATTTACTTTTAAAACAACCTTCATATTCCACTTGATTTTATTAAAACTACATAAATTTAGTGCACTGTAAACTATATATGTATATTTACATCCTATACTCTCGGATACATGTACAATTTCTTAATTACATCTGACAAGAAAGGGGCCACAAAAAGGAGCATAAATAAATATTCTCTCCCAAATTGTTGAATATATATAATTTACCACAGTCGACGAACATAAACAGTACCAAATGCAAAAACGAAGTGTACGATGACAAAGCAGTGACTTCTACTTCAATATACTTTAAGAGTTAAATTGCAATATTCTCCTATGTAGCATATACATTAACCCTTTGTACTCGAAGCCATTCCATTGCAAAATCGAAACCATATTTTTCACTATAATAGCTTCGTTGTACGTATTTGATTTTCTTTTGTTCATATGAAATTAATTACTGCTACTCGTACTTAGAGCTTTCCAAATAAAAATACTTTTATAATTTATGAAATTGTGAAAGGAAAAATTATGAATCAGTCATTTTGACTGATGTGGTAGTTCTAGTGTTAAATGAAGAATCCGTGCGACTGCTTTATGTTTGAACAGAGGAAAAATTAGATTTTCGTTAGAAGTGTCTAAATAAGTTAAATAATATGTACATAATTTATTGAGAATTATATTAATCTTCCACTAGTTTAGTTCTGTTAACGCTAAACCTATCGAGCATTAAAATTGACCAATGTACATTGTCTTATAAAAATGCCAAGATTTATTTGCATTATTTGCAATTTTCATTAGAAAGTATAATTGTAAAATAAAATTAAAAAAATGATGTG
>CM052094.1:7294762-7389702 GCA_028453745.1 Agapostemon virescens
CATTCGGTAATCTGTAGTTCTAATGTTAAGTAAACAGTATAGATTAACTGGAAAGCGTAAATACCAAAACTATCCTTTATAATTAAATTTAACTATTAACCCTTAGCACTCGAATAGCGCCTCCAAGATGCCACTAAAAATTGTCAGACTATTATTTAAACAACTTTTCATCGCTAGGTCTGCAGTTAAGAAATCGACAAAAATGTCAATGCTCTAAGTACAAGTAACAGTAACTAATTTCATATGCATGAAAGGAAATCAACTACGTACAACGGAGCTATTACAGTTAAAAATATGGCTTCGATTTTGCAATGGAATGGCTTCGAATGCAAAGGATTAATGTATACGCTACATAGGAGGACTATTTTAACTTGTCAAGTTTATTAAACATTTATTCTGACGTCTATTTAACATTAAACGTACCACATCTTTTTTTTAATTTTATTTTGCAATTATACTTTCTAATGAAAATTGCAAATGATCCAAATAAATCTTGCCGTTTTTATAAGATAATGTACATCGGTCAATTTTAATGCTCGATAGGTTTAGCGTTAACAGAACTAAACTAGTGGAAGATTAATATAATTCTCAATAAATTATGTACATATTATTTAACTCATTTAGACACTTCTAACGAAAATCAAATTTTTCCTTTGTTCAAACATAAAGCAGTCGCACGGATTCTTCATTTAACACGAGAACTGGCACATCAGTCAAAATGACTGATACGTCATTTTTCCTTTCACAATTTCATAAATTATAAAAGTATCTTCATTGGAAAGTTTCGAATGAATTTCTTCATTGAAACAGACATTGTAATAAAAATGGGACAAGGTATGAATAGATGCAGTCTTGTCATTATTACCAGACAATATATACTAGTCGCGTTTATTACTCGATAGTTCTAGTGTTAATTTCTTTACGTTTTCTGGGATCATACTTGATGTTTCACTTCTTTCCGATTTTCTGCAATCAAGTTGTAGATAGTAAACAAATCATAGCTATTACAAACTACCCGTCCTCTATGAACTAAACGAACCAAGAAATAAAACTGTAAAACAGCTTTTCAACATCCTACGAGTTACGCTAATTACAATCATCGCGACTCTGAGTGTTCATTACAGCGTAATAATTCTTCCATATTGAATCTCGATAACGTGCTACAATACCAGTAATTTTCGCGATATTAAACAATTCAGCGAACGCAATTTGCATTGATATTCCAGAATAACTTAAACCGACAAGCTGTTGCATTGATGAAACTATTCCAATAACGAGCTATAAAGTAAATCGGTAACGCAGGCTGTAAATATAATACAATTCGCATAAATTCAACGGCGCAATATTCCTAAGGACTGGCATAAACTACACACGATTTTTTCCAATTAAATTTTCTAACACTTATTACTTCGCAGCGAACAATCTTCCTAAAACCACACTTACGATCTTTAAAACTTTGACATTGTTAATTAATTCTCGAACGCGTGTGCTCTTCTACGGTGTCTTTGCTGATCGTTTTTCCTTCGTGCAACATCGATGTATCGCCAACGATTGGCAAACACGTGTTTTAGTGAGTTTGCCAAGCAGTGTGGCGTGTCACCACCAGAGAAAAAGTTTGCTTTATGATGTTGTCGGTGTTAAACTAGTTTCCAAGGTGGTAGGGCACTCGAGCCCCTTACATACTTGATTTCTGCGATACCAACAACGCGTTGATACGCAAGATCAATTGCCGTTTTACCAATACACAGTGTACGTTACATAACATCAACTTATCTCGTTCTTTTTTTTCAAGTAAATTGCAACAGTCCACCTCCGGTAAGAAGTATTCGATGAAACGTATAAAGCAACCATCGTTATAATTTTTCATATATTTCATTTGGAAATATCTTCACCGATCTCCAAATATTTGTTGCATTTTCTTCTTTATTAACAGTAACAATTTATAGCTAACGCTGTCAAGCAATGCAACTAATATTTTAAAGTTCGCCATTATTTCCAGAGTTCGTCTGCTGCAATTCGATAAATTATAATAATTAGACGTCAGATTATTTATCCGAGATACTTACTCTAGTAATCTTAACTCTATATGAGGCCGTGTAACTTTCAAGTCATATGTTAATATATCAACATTTTACCAAATGATTGTAGTTCTTTATAAGATTGCAAGTTGCAAGCCTTGCAAGTTGTCTGCGGGTAGAAACTAACGGAACCATCTTGTGCAATTTACATTATTTGTGCTTTTATAGGTCTGCAAGATGCGATTTTAAAATTTTGAGTACGTGACTCAAGTAAAAAATATTTAAAAAGTTCCCTTTTTATTTATCATGTAATTCATACCAATAGCAACTTTTTTCAAATTCTTTTCCCATATCATTTAGTAAATCAATGCATCTAATTGCTTGAGAAAAGTCAAGACGTTTGGTCGAATCTTACAAAAGTTATTTGGATTTAAAGAGCGTCCGAATACTTTCGTGAGCTACTGCATATTTTACAATGAAGATATTAAAATAACTGTAGAGCCGAAGCAAATGGTATGGCAAGGAATTAACTGTTCCACGGTCGAGTTACAATAGAATTCGTTGAAAGGATGAAAACATCCTTGAATGAATGAAAATTAAGTGCAAAGGGTTCGATTTAGATGATGGAAAGTAAAACGTCGATTTCGAGGATCAACGATTATTCCGAAGAAGTCGATTACAGGCGGAAAAGAGCGGAAACAGTTCTCTGGTATCGAACAGATACACCCAGACCACATTCCAGAAGATAGCGCGGGATTCGACGCAAAAGGGAAACGGAGACACGGTCGAAGCAACTCATTCCTCACAGGAATCGGTGTAATTACGATTTTTCGCGTGGCTCAGCCATGGTTATAATTTCTCGACAAGCACGCGTGTGGGATAAGTAATGCTTATCGATCTTTCCCCGCTGTTTCCCGGCGACTATCTGCTCGGCAGAACGCGCGCGAGCTCGCTCGCCTCGGCGTGGGAGGCTCAGGATTTAATGGCCGTCAGATAATAACAAACGGATATGCACCCGATCGACCACTGAATCAGCCCTGGTTGCTTAGTATTTCACGGTTTACGGGTTATGAACACAAGGATTATTGTTACTATTATCGCCGGACCACCTGCGTAGTCGGCGAGCGAATCCGCTCTCACGTTGGAGCGCCGCGCGCGCGCTCTGTGACCGCAATAAGGAAGAGATTTTATTCCCGTTCGCTGAAAAGCCCTGCTACGTTTATCACCCGCGGGAATACATTGTCAAGCTGGCGATACTTTCGTTTCGTTACGCTAGACGTTATAGTCTTGGACCGTTCCTTTCTTTCTTGCCTCCCTCAAAGCAAAGTACTTCGGACAATGCAGAAGTCTTTCTTACAGTGTTTCGTCCTTGAATCTAGCTTTCCTCACTTCGCTTGACTTGCGTCAATGAAGAAGAATGAAATGGAAACTGGCTTTCATTCTAGTTAGGGAGGAAATACATTTTCCTTCAGATGCTCTTTATTTTCTTTCGTCTTTGAGCTTGGCACTTGACATGTCTCAACGAAGAGGATTAAATAAAGATTGGTTTCCATTTAAGTTTGAGAAGAAACATATTTTTCGTGAGGTGCTCCTTTCTTGCATTTGGAACTTGTCTTGCTTCGATGAAAAAGAACAAAATGTAAATTGGTTTTCATTCTAGTTAGGGAGGAGATACATCTTTCTTGAGGTGCTCGTTATCCTCTTTCATCCATGAATCTGTAATTTGGCTTTCCTCACTGAAGAAAAACAAAATGAAAACTGGCTTTCACTCTAGTTATAGAGGAAATACATTTTCCTTGAGGTGCTCTATATTTTCTTTCGTTTTTGAGGCTAGAACTTGATATGTCTGAATGAAGAGAACATTCTACATATACCAAAATTATCTTCCAAATGTCTTCGTAAAATTCTTAGAGAATGCATCCTTGCAACACTCAAGTAAGTACTAACGTTAGGAGCCATAGGGTCTGCAGATGTGCGACTATGGTTCGTCTTTCAACTTTTACTCCAGACCTTTCTTTCGAAGAGTAAAGAATCATTTTATTCGTTCTTTTAACCTTTTACGAGCGCCGTGTAAATTTCAAGTCACATGTTAACATATCGATATTTTACCAAATGATTTTAGTTTTTTATAAGATAACGTATACGTCTAAATTATATAATGTCTCTGAGGTAACAAATAACAATATTCATAACGATTGACAGCACCGTCAATCTGAAATATAAAAGTAAATGCATTGCAACCTGTCTGCGGATAGAAACCAACGGAACCATCTTGTGCAATTTATATTATTTGTGCTTCTATGTATTGTATTATATTCCATCTATTAAACAAAACAAAGCGTACAGAATAGCTTTGGGTTTGCAATGACATATCAATAACAACTTATTTGTTCGCTATTTCAATAATCATTTTGATACAATTTTGTGACTTTCAGGTTACAGTGGGCTATTATACATATACCCAAAATATGGATATATAATCACATAAAAGTAATAGAAGAATTAGAATTAGACGCATTAGCGGTAATAGATCCGAAGATTCTTTGTTAGATTCTGAGTCCGATGAAGATCATCCAGTAGTATTTACCCGACGACGCATAAATATTATTGACAATGACGATGAATTTAGTACCGAATCATTATTGGATAAGGAAAATTCACGACCACAAGAAATTGTTTAACAACCAGTATTCCAGATGAATAATAGTTGTCATCGTCCTTGGAAAGCAGATTGCCCTGAAGTCCCCGAAGGACCCTGCTCCTCTGTGACCCATTTTCGAATACTATTTGACAGTGAAATTATACTTGATAAAGCTGACCATACCTATACCTGTACCTATACATAAATGTTCCAAATGCAACGTACATCTGTGTTTAACACAAAGTGCAAACTGTTTTATGGAATTTCACACTTAAGCTTTTATGCACAGAAGTGCAAGCATCGTAAGCCGTTGTTACTGCAAAGTTACAAATTTACAAATTATAATAAACTTGTTTAAACTGGTAATTTTGTTTAATCTGCAAATATAGGTTTATAATTGTTGATTTTCTGTTGCATACATTTTTTTCAATTTAAGAAAATAATTCGGCCCATAGATAGTTAAAATAAAGTCACGGTTACATTGGCAAGTATTACAAAGCGTTCTATTAACTAACCCCAAGTTTCCAACACTTCTAAAGAAACCTTCGAAGTATATCGATTAATATTATTCACATATTTCACATCTTACTCCGCTCGTCTAGCATGCCCTGACTTCCTCTACTTACGATATTTATAAGAATAAGGAAAGATTAGGCAGAACTGTTCGATCGAGCAAAGTGAAACGAAGTGCAGTCGTGTGGAGCGATGGCCACGCTGGTAATTCCGAATCAGCAACAAACAGTTCCATCGCACGCGCGTGTACGAGCGAACGGTTAGTTATACGGGGAACCCGTGAATTGATTTATTCGAGCGTCGCATTCCCGGACACTATCTCACGACCTTAAAAGCGGCTAAACGATTCAATTTGTAGTAATTATAATGCAACCGGCCTGGTCCGGGGGCTGGTTGGCCGGCTCGGGCGTGCGCTTTTTTTCATTGGGACCACTTAAGATGCGACGACGTTTCACGTGTGGGCGTTAGGCCGGCCGAGAATCGGCTGAGCGCCTCGTCCCGACAATTTCGAGCTAATCTAAACGATATTGGACTGGAGCGACGTTAAGCACGGCCGACGACGAAAATTTGGTCGTGAGTTATCGTCCCGGTCGTTTGCGTCGATTCGATGAGCCCTGTCTTGATTCGCTATTAAACCGGAGATCGAGAAAGTTATGGAACTCTTCATTAGATTCTATTACATGGACGAATTAATTCGCAACCCCTTCTTCGTCAATTTATTGTTTTGGGGATATTTGGTGGTGAATTAGTTCTGAATCACATGTGGTAAACTTTAACACTAGAACTACAGATATACATTGCTTTTTAATAATAACGAAACTCTCCCCATTCGAACTTCACACAATTTTTATCGTAATATATGGTTTTATCAAAAAAAGCACATCCGAAAATTTCTGATAAAAACATTTTTATAACTTTAACAATTGCGAAAGAAAAAATTAGGGCCAGTCATTTTTACTGGTTTGGTAGTTGTAGTGTTATTACGTTCCGTGCCATCATAAATGGTACACACAGATATATTTATTTAACGCGCTGAAAACATATATTTCATGATAAGTTTAATTCTGTGAAATACATTTCCACCATAAGTATGAGGCAGTATAAAAAATCCAGTATAGCAGCCAATTACTTAGGGATCGATGATGTAATGAAATATTGTGTGATAATGCATCAATCTTTAGTTAAAATGTCAAGTGGCCTGAACGACAAGTCGGGCAAAAACGGCTTGGCACGGAAGGGGTAAATAACCATAACAGTTACAGCGATAACACGTAACAAATGACGTATAACGTACGAAAATTATCGGATATCGAATCTAAAAATTATGATAGCGAGGAAAGAATGGATGTACAGTGGCCGGCGTTAATATTTGGACATCATGATATTCCAGAATTTCTTACTGTATACCACCGCTGTTAATGCAGGCCGCTTCGTCAGTTTGTCAAATATTCGCAAATAAACTAACGACTGCAACAAATTTCAGCGTCTTTCAGTAAGCATATGTTCTATTTAAGGAATACAGTGAGTAACTTTAATATTCGGACACTATAAAATTTTTACTTTGTCGCATTGTAATTTTGTTCACGATGCAGGAAAAAGAAAATTAATTCTAAATTACATTCCTACATAATGTCCAGTTAATGAAAGTATAAATTTTATTTATATAATTACTAGCGTTTATTAAATGTTCTATTTTAAACAAAACAATGTCTGGTTTTAACGTTTCAATAATGTTCGGACACTTTTAAAAACTGATAGTTTTTGTATTAATTTTTACAAACGAAAAGTAATTCAATATCGTGTAGGATATCCTTCTTGACGAATAACCTTTTTTAATAGTTCAGGCATATTGCAAATTATTTTTTTCAAATATTCTGTACTAATATTATTCCATTCCTCTTTCAGTCGTTCTTTTAAAATTTCTTTAGATGTTATTGCAGTTGTTCTAATTCGTCGATCTAGTTCATATCATAAATTCACTATAGGATTTAGATCTGGGGACTGAGGTGGCGGTTGTAATAATTTTGGACAATTATACGGCAAATACTCCTGTACGATACATGCCTTATGCTTCGTGTCATTATCTTGATAATACTTAAATGTATTCTGAATCTCCATTTTTATTGCACTTTTACGTAAATTATTTTTTAAAATGTTCAGGTATACATTTTTGTCCATTATGTTATCAATTAAAATTAATTCACCCGTTCTAAATGTTGAGATACATATCCATACAAATACATTTCCACCTCCGTGCTTTATAGTCGGCTTTGTATTTTTAATTTTGAATTCTTCATTTTTCTTTCACCGTACTATTCTTCGCCTATCCGATCCAAAAATGTGGAATTTATTCTCATCACTAAAAATAACGTCATTCCACCACGTATCTTCTTTTAAAACAAATTCTCTCGCCAAGTTTCAACTTTTCTTTCTATTAGTTTCATTCGCATACGGTTTTTTCCGAACAACTCGTCCATTATAACCACATTATTTTAATGCTCTGCGTATTGTTTGGGGGGTGCACTTTCTTTCCAGTCTCTTCTAATAATTCGACAGCTAATTTTGGTGCACTTAATGTAGGATCTTTCTTTATTTTTCTTTGCGGAATAGATTGTATTCGATCTTCATACTTAAATCTTTTAATAATATCTCACACTGTACTTTTACTAATTTTAAGCATTGCTGCAACTTTCCTTTGCCATTCACCGTTTGCATTGTGAAAAATGACAAGTTGGCTAATGTTGTATGAAGTGTTTCTCTTACGTCCTATTATTACCAGTAAACTTAGCGAATATCTAAACACAACTGATTTTCTGAGGCTCGAGACAGTTTACACAGACTGTAATGTTTGTAAACGTACCTAACAATCGCATTAAATATCACACTAGCTCACGCAAATTGTTACATTCCGAGGTGTCCGAATATTATTGTCACGTTAAAACTAGACATTGTTTCGTTTAAAATAGAATACTTAGTAAATGTTAGCAATTATATAAATAAAAATTCTGCTTTTATTAACTAGACCCTATACAGCAATATAATTTAGAATTAATTTTTTTTTCTTCATCGTGAACAAAATTACAATACGGCAAAGTGAAAATTGTATAGTGTCCGAATATTAAAGTGATTCACTGTATATTTTAATCGTTTCCCACGAGAGAATCTTTCTGATAACGTTTCTGTAACAAATAATCCGGGACCGATCAATTTAACCGGCGCCAGTGGGTTCAGCGTGAACAACCCCACGTTCGACAGGGATGCGCTTATCGCGTCGCCCGCGTCACGATCAAAATTTTATTACGGATAAGAATAGGACAGGGCTACCTTCGAAACGATCGTCTCTCTCATCCGTTACGCAGTTTATTTCGATGATTATTTTTTTTTGTCTTTCAGCGCGGCACTCTGTAATGTCTCGCCGGTTTCTAGTTTACGGCCTTGCGAAAGGCAGCGTCGTTAGACGTACCTTTAATCGAGGGGACGCGACGAGTCTATGCTGTGTGCACACACCAGCGTTTGTTGTCCGATCGTCGCCGGGATATTTCGCGGGGATCGTCCCAGGGTGATTGCCTATAAATGTCTCAGCCCCGGAGATCGGTAATTTACGACCATTCCCCTGGAAAACGAGCGACCGACGATTATCGCTCTAATTGTAATTAACGTCTCCCGGCACCGTGCTCGCCAGCCGATCGTTTTATCGGACCACTGCGCATATTAATGAGTTTTCGCGAATCACTTGTCGCTCGCCGCGATATGCTTCTTCGACCCGATACATCTGTTTATTGCGGGAAGTACCGCTGGGAATTGCGTCACCCCCGGACGTTTATTAGCGAAAACTGATCACAGTTACGAGTGGGTGGCTTTAAAAATGAATCACGAATCGGTTAACCGTTCGTGCTGGTTCCAAATGTTCTGGCGTATTAGGTATGTAAGTATGAAACTGGAATATTTATATAGAAAATACAAATTTATTGTACGAAAATGATATAAACTATTGAATTCGAAGTATTGCCTAAAAGTAACTATACATTTTTCCTGTCTCTCTGACTATTCGTTCGTATCGTGTTGAGTTCGAAACGATTCCCTACTATACGTTTAGATGATAGGGATGATACTTTGTTAAATGACTGGCGAGATATTCACAACAAACGTAAAATTCTATATTTTAAATGCAAACACAACTTCGCAACGATTACAAGTGAGGTATATGATGAATAGTGAGTTTTTCTGATCGAGAGATGTTTTTGAAGTGTTTTCTAGTATCACTTTTTGATTGCAAGTAACCTCGGAATAAGCGGGAATATGACATGATCCAAGCAGATTCGTGGATTTTACATTTTTCTTACGTATTGTCGATATTCTTGATTTTCTATAGACTTCAACGCTGAACATTGATAATTTGCAGACGCCATGCCAAAAGAACTGTTCCTCTTTTGAAAGACTGTTAAAATTTATCTTTAACTTCCAAGCTTCGGAGCTTTAACTTTGCATAACAAGAACTTCGTGCTTATCGCAATTCATTCAGCCGTGTAATTAAATAAAGTATAATTAACAAAACGAAAAATTGACGAAGGGTAACACGAAAGAAAAATCGAAGAACTGAGATTGATTTGGTTGCACGCGTGAGTAAAATAATTAAAATATCGAACGTCAATTTAATGTCACGATTAGAAATAATTTGTTAATATAAATTGGCGTACAACTCGAGCGGTCAACACTAAACCGTGATTCGTATCTGTTCTAAATACCGTGCAGCACGAAGTATCGTGCAAAATCAATCTGACCGTGCGCGACGTTGCACTACACGCACTTCACATACTGTGACTCCAATTAACATTCCGTTTAATTGCTAATCGTAGTATTTATAGACGTGTTTGCGCACGTCGATTTGCTACAAGGTGTACGATCTCGTGACCGTAACACGCAGTGGCATAAACTATTTTGTCACTGTTGCAAATTATCTTTGACATGTTACAGCACACTTACGGTAAACATTGAGTTTACATATAAGAAAACGAATTTAATTAAACGTAGAATCATAGGCAATAAATATATATATTGCAATAACACTGTTCCGTTTCAAGCAGCCCGATCATGCAAATTAGATCCGGCTATCAGCAACGATAGGAAAATCTAACGGGCTTTGGATCATTCGTGTGTCAGCGGACTCCACTGACTGAACGCTTTCCGCACTAGATTTATGGAGCACTATAAGCAACTATTTTACATTACCTTTAGAGAATAACAAAAATGTGTCTATTAAAATTTTTAGTTACTTTCCTTATTTAATATATATCCACAGGAATAAATTAAATAATTCTACATAGATGAATTTATACGATCTGAATATTCGCAACTTAACCCTTTGCACTCCAAGCAATGTTAATTCCAAAATCGAAACATTTTTCGACCTAAAATAGTTCCATTGTACAAGGTTCATTACCCTTCATGTATATAAAGCTTATTACAATCGTTTGTATGTACAAAACCTCAATTTTGACAGATTTATTAAATACAAATGTAGTGATGTAAAAATTGTTTTGAATAACAGTATGGCAACTTTTAATCACCTTCTTCCATAATATATATCCACAGAAATAAATCTGTCGAATAATTCTACGTAGATGCATTTTTACGATCTTATATTCGCAAAGTGACCCTTTGCAAAAGAAGCAATGTTAATTCCTAAATCGAAACATTTTAGACCTAAAATAGTTCCATTGTACATGATTTATTTCATTTCCGGCACAGAAAGTGTGTTACTGTTACTCGTGCGTGCAAGACTCCAATTTTTACCGATTCCTTGAATGCAAACATAATGATGTAAAAGTCGTTTTAAATAACAGTATGACAACTTTTAGTCACTTTCTTCCATGATATATACCCACAGAAATAAATTTTTACGATCTAAATATTCGCAAATGAATATGTTATGCGCCAAATTTAGCGTTTACTTAAATAAAGTTTAGCTAAACTTTAAGTGACTGACAGTATAAAATACGATATAAAACTTATTAAGGGGGGAATACATTCTAGAGCGCCTAAAAGATAGTGATTTTTAGGAATTTTTTTCTCAATAACTACAAAGCGAATCATTTTCAAACTTTCATGATATTATGCTCTATATTTAAACAATAGAAACAATTTTCTATTTTAATGATTAATGTATTTTTGTTCTCAATATTTATAAATCTTCACAGCTCCGCGCCACGCGCATCGTCAGTTTGTGTACTACCCACAACCTCTAATTTTCATCTGAAACAGGAAAAGAAAAGTTTTTTTTAATCCTTACAAAATTATCTCGTCGATGAACTAAAAAAATTCCAACAAAAAGTACAAAAATGCAAAAATTTTGAGCTTTATTGAAAATGTTACGACTTTTCGCTAAAAATTTCGACTTTATAATGTAAATTCAAAGGAAAAAATGCAACTATTTAGGAATGTTTTTAGTTCATCGACATTTTATCATTACCTAACGGAAAATCGCCTTAGAAGCTCAATTGATCGAATAGATTGTTCTGTATCGTGTACACAAGATTCAGAAATAAGATACTGAGAAAAACGCGTTTAAAGTTTTTCGACTGTTAGAGTAGTAGTTATTGAACACTTACTTCTGGAGGAAACTAATCCGCTATACCAGGGCCATATAGTAAGCCTTCTGTGGCTTCAAAAAATTCATTTTGCTCCATTTGGTGCATCCTATGAGAGATTCGTGCCTCTTTTGTGCTGCTTCATCTGCGGCGTTCCTGTCTCGTTATGTGCTGCGCGTCCTACATATCGGCAAAGAATTTGCATTGTTGGCCGATATTAATATTTAATACATTCATTATTTTTAATATAGCTGAGTAGCCCTCGTGAAAAATTCCAGCCGCAATAAAGACGGAGGTTTCGATAATTTTTGCTCCGGAATTTAGATGGATTTAAGCGCCAAATCGTTGAATTGAAACGATTGAATATATCGGTTTTAAATGTTTAAGGACATCTGGGTGAAGTGGACTAGGGTGATTAAAATTATCTAATTCACCTTTCGCTTCAGCTTTGCGCCACTTGTACCAGACGCTTACCTGTTCGGCTAGCTGTATCTCCCAAAATACATAAAATTTTGCTCCGTAACTTTATCCACGTATTCTAGACACATACTGGAATCAATTTCAAACAAAAAAAAAAGTCGAAAATTTTCATCTTATAAATTGTTTCCGCCCCTTACATTACATTCTATTAGTAAATTAATAAATGTACCTAAATAAGGCAAAATCGGCTTGGCGCTTAACCTGTTAATCCTTTACACTTCAAGCAATGTTAATTCCGAAATACTGAAGGAAAGTGATTGGACGTTTGGTCCAGTCTTGAAAAAGTTCTACAAATTTGAAGAGTGTCCGAATACATTCGTGCTAATCCACGAATACATTTTTAGTAAATCGAGAAATGACATAGTTTGCTGCTACAGCAAAAACGAAGCGACACGAACGCTGAGGATGCTAGGTATATTCCCCGGACGAATCAATTTTCTCCATCGTCGGGAGACAATCGCAAATCACCAGACGTCTCTATAAAACGCCCCACGAGTAACTGGAGCCAACTAAGATGTCTCAGGGATCGAAGAAACCCGAGGAGGGATCGCGTCGACGTAGGAAAACGCTGCGCGACGGAGGCTCGAGGGACAAGGAGACAGGTAAAGTGAAACGTTCGCGGCACCCACGCGACCACCGGTCTAGATGAACTGTTTGTTGTTGCGTTTCAATGAATTATTGCAGGGCCGTGGCCCCGTGCTACGAAGCCGCCGTATATTCGCGGTTGAAAGCCAGCAAATGAGATCCGGGAAAGATTACAATTACCAACGCAAACAATATTCCACCGTACCACGTAGCCGAGAAAACGGTTATTTACAGCCCATTATACTCGCGGGACAAACCTGGGGGAGGAAGCTGCAAGAACGCGTGCACCATGCACACCGGCGAGACAAGTTCTTTGGGCCTCCTCCGGATCGAGGGTGCTGGAGTTCGAGGTTCTTGAAGAGAAGCTCTTGAGCGATATGTGGCTTTATTGTGAAAGAGACACGGTGTAGTTCCAAGACTCTAGTAACAGCACCAACTGTAAACCGTTTGGTAATACTCAATTTAACATCCACCCATTTAACCCTCAGCAGGCGAATGGCGCCTCGAAGGCGCCACCAAAAATTGTCATACTATTGTTTAACCAGTTAACCGTCGTAACCTCCTTTCAAAGCGCGTCACTTATGTGTGTCGCGAAAATCAAGAGTTCTAGCCACAGCATACGGAGATGCATGAATCGATTTGAAATTATGTATACTTTTTGTTTGTTCCTCTTATTTCGTCTTGACTTTCAAATATTCTAGAAATATTGAAATTTACGTATACATTTTAGTTTCCCTTAAAATTACAATTTATATAGCTAATAGTAACTAAATTTTTCGTATAACGAGTATACTCGTCGTAACACAAAATACTGCTTATTCGCCATGACGAATATACTCGTCAAACACAGCTAACTGGTTAAATGACTTTTACATTCCTAGATTTGTACTTATGAAATCGTATTTAATTTCATACGTACGAAAGGAAATATTCTATGTACAATGGAACTATCGTAGGTAAAAATATTGTTTGATTTTCGAGTAGAATTGCTTCGCAGTGCGACAGATTAATAGTGAGTAATAGTAATTAATTCGTGCGTACGAAAGGAAATAAACTATGTACAATGGAGCTATCGTAGGTAAAAATATTGTTTCGATTTTGAAATGGAATTGCTTCGAGTGCATAGGGTTAATAACTAAATAGGGATAAAATCTAAAATACATTCGACCATAAAATTAAAGGATCAGTCATTTCTTGCAGGAAATTCATGAATCTTTGAACAGTTGTAACAACGTTAACAGGTGTCAAAGGTAATTATTTGTTTTTCAATCTAGAGCTTGCAATCTCTACTCTCACTTTACTGTTATTTAAAACAGTTTTTGCGTCGTTACGTTTGCATTGGAGAAGTCGGTAAGCATTGAAATGTTGTACGTACAAGTAATAGTAATGAACTCAATATGTACGAAAAGAAATTAGCCGTATCCAACGAAATTATTCTAGATAAAAAAATGTCTTGATTCTGGAATTAAAATTGCATGGAGTGCAAATAGTTGAATATTTTGCAAAGATTAGAAACTCGAACATTTTCGATGAAATTAAGAAACTCAGTGTTTCAGTGACGAGATATATTTCTTATATTCTGTTATATTTTTGTGGCGGCTCTACCTCCTACTCTCGCCAGTAGAGGGACAGTAGGACGAGACTTTCCCGCTAGTTCCTGATCCACCTCCAGTTCATATATATACCGTCCTTAACCGCCTTCCACTACCCAGCGTCTAAGGCAGGGTCCGCTAGTCAGCCTTACTGACGAGTCCTCTAGCGGACCCAGGACGAAACGCTCCCTCTTCCTTCTTTCCTTTTTCTTTCTCTCTCCACGACACCTTTCAGCAGCCGCCACATATTGGTGACCCCGACGAAGAACAACAACAACGCAACCTTCTGATGGGTGGAGATGACAACAACTACAACCAGAGGGAGCCACAACTCCAGATCAACACCAGGAGGGGATGGATGTCACCTAGCAGCGTTCATGGCCGAAATTTACGTATCCCTCTCCTAGCGTGGCCCACCGTCGATCTGCCGCAGACGCCTAGGTATCCAGCAGGCACACGAATCCCGGACCTACAGTGACGTCAACAGATCGGCGGACTCTCAGAGAGGTTCAACGGCGCCGAATTCTTCACATCCTCTTCAGTCGGCCATACTAGGACAGCAGCGCATATACGGCTCGATAGGCTTGAGGGCAACTCGCCGTCGACGATGCCGCGGTTAGCGAAGAATCGTCATCGAGTGGGCATTCGAACTGCAGGACATCGCCATCATCCTTCCTGGACTTCAACGCTGATCATCATGGAAGGGAACTCGTCCATATATCGTTCATCACTGGCAGGGGGGTGCTGTGGCGGCTCTACCTCCTACTCTCGCCAGTAGAGGGACAGTAGGACGAGACTTTCCCGCTAGTTCCTGATCCACCTCCAGTTCATATATATACCGTCCTTAACCGCCTTCCACTACCCAGCGTCTAAGGCAGGGTCCGCTAGTCAGCCTTACTGATGAGTCCTCTAGCGGACCCAGGACGAAACGCTCCCTCTTCCTTCTTTCCTTTTCTCTCTCTCTCCACCACACTTCCAGCAGCCGCCACATTTTTATAATACCTGTTTAAACAATTTCACTAAAATTCTGATTGCAATATGAACAACTCAGTGATCGTTTACCTGAAACATTAATCATTGGGTTGTCCGGAAAGTTCGTGCGAATTTTGACGGAAGATTGAAAAACGCAATGCATTCAAGTTTCGGTACATATTTATTAAAAATAAAAATAAATTGGCACGAACTTTTCGGACCACCCAATAGTTTTATCGACTAGGCAGGTTCGAGATCGAGTCGCGTAAAATAGTATTCCTTGAGCGATCGTGGCTCGTGCGAGTTTGTTGCCGCGACGAAACAGTAACTCACGCAATTACTACCAAAAATTAGTGATTTACGTTACGGCGTTGCTCGTTTTGTCACCGCGACGCGTTCCCAGCCACCGACGTATTATCGTTATAAATTTCGCCGAAGATGTCTAAGTTTTAAATCATCCGGATATGTGGCGAATAAATGATCCCTCGTGCACGGATTCATAAATAAATCATTCTCGTGGACGTCGTCGGGAGGCGACATTGTGCATGGCCGACCGTATTTCTTTTTTCACGAACTTTAGTGCTCGCACCTTGACTGCCGGGAACCCCCGTTGCATTGTAAAAAGAAAGGATCGCGTGTGTGGGATGTGTTCAACAACGTTGCGGTCGGGAAACATGAGCTTTGGCTTGTATTACATCGTGTCTGAATCATCCATGCGGATTCTTTCTTAAACATTGCGGATACGCAACATTATGTGCAACGCGCCACAGAGTCATCTCGTCTGAAACCATGAAAAATAAACCATTTTCCATTTTTCCCATTCTTCGAACGCTGTATCTGCCGAGCATTAAAATTAGCTAGTTTATATTTTTTTCCAAAAAACACAAGATTTAATTTATTCTTTCAAATATTTGAAAATAAAAAATCTGAAAGGAGTCATTTGATCTCCTGCGGTAAGATCAATGGTGGGGGTCATCTCTGCAAAACAAATTGTTTAAATTCGTAAGAATAACAAGATTATGGATGCTCGAAGAACGTAACCTTCAACATACATAGAACTGATTGTCAAACATTAATCATATTCAGTTTTACGATAAAAACTTGAATAAGTGTCTCTAATTTTGTTGATTGCCTCCAGCGTAAAGAAAACGTCTTGAAAATCAAAATTTGAAATTCATGTCACCATTTTGTTAAATAACGAGGTATTTCATTTGTTCACATCATAACTACATTCGTTATAATTAAAATGTTAGTTATTTTTTTATTTCAGACCAAAAAATCAGATAAACTTGTGTCAGCCAATAAGCCATTTTACTTTTTATACGTCCCTCTTCAAAGACCTATAAATCCTGCAATTTTAAACATTTTGACTTTATAGAATTATATAGTGCCTCCATTTTGTTAAATAACGGGATATTCTGTTTGTTCATGTCATAACTGCATTCATAATTAAAATGTTATTTAATATTTTTATTTCAGACCAGTAAATCAGATGACCTTGTGTCAGCTAATAAGCCCTTTTACTTTTTATACTTCCCTCTTCAAAGACCTATAAATCCTGAAATTTTAAGCATTTGACTTTAAAGAATTATATCGTGTCTCCATTTTGTTAAATAACGAGATGTTTCTTTTGTTCATGTCATAACTACATTCATTCTAATTAAAATGTTAGTTAACTGTTTTTATTTCAGGCTAGTAGTACTGATGAATTTGTGTCAGCTAGTAAGCCATTTTGTTTTTTATGCGTCCCTCTTCAAAGAACAAATCCTATAATTTCAAATATTTTGACTTCAAAGAATAATATCGATTCTACATTTTGATGAATAAAGGGATATTCTTTTTGTTCATGTCATAACTGCATCCATAATTAAAATGTTATTTAATATTTTGATTTCAGACCAGTAAATCAGATGAACATGTGTCAGTAAGCCATTTTACTTTTTGTATATCCCTTTTCAAAGAACAACAAATCCTACAATTGAAAGTATTTTGACTTCAAAAAATAACATCGTGTACTTCAAAGAATAGGAAATATGTATAAGTTGAATGTAAAACAGTTGTAGAATTTCTTTACAAAACGTGTCTAAACAGGATCTACGAAATGTGGCTCTAGACACTTTAATGGCATACGTCTTAACAGCTCATAAATGTCGTACGTAAAAATAAATCGTGCACGAGTAATAGACAAAACAGTTTAAACGGTTGCGTGAAAACTGTAAACTGAAAAAAGTTACAGAAGAACAAAATTGCAGCATGTAAATCACGATTGGGTATTAACATTCCCGTTTCTTTTTCAAGTAATAGTTCGGTTAGTTGGTTTCCTATGACACAATATTTTATATTATTTTAATATGGTAATTTAAAGGCGAAACATCTACTTATGGAAAAAAAATTAATCATTACTATCATTATTTGGGACGAGAAAGAGGGAACGCTGCACAGTGGAGAGAATATTAACAGGAAACGAGGCAGAAAAGGGATAGCAAAGCACAACGAGTTCAGAAATAAGAATGAAGAAATCGGCGAAAACGCAGCTGCGCGAGAGAGATAGGAACGAACGAAGTAAAAGGAGGCATAAGTAAAAATGACGATAATGCCGATGAGTTAACGGGTATAAGATTAACACGAAATTAAATTTGGACGAGACGAACACACGTGGTCAAGAGCAAAGGAACAAGATGGGTTGAGAAAAAAGAATTCCGAGCTACACGTGCGTTATAAATTATTTCCGATTACTGCTATCAATACTAATTTTAAATGCAAAATGGGGTGGAAACTACGCCGCTTAACGTTATATAGAAGTTCCGAGCAGTTGAACCAACTGGTTTGCAACTTCTTACATAAATTACGATAGGTAATGATTTTAACGAGATTTTACGCAACTCTTATTTGCTTGTGTTTGTCTAACCCTTTCTTGAATCATCAGGAATCCGTTTGCGTGGTGTTCGGCACATTTTTCACTTATGTTCCTTGGAACTTTAACGTTAGAACTACGGAGCACTAAACTAGAGTAGCTTACACTGTTTTATAGTAATAACAAGATTGTAATTATTCAAATTTTGTGTAACTTTTAAAGTAATATGTACTTTAGAGAAAAAGTTTATTTCAAAAATTTCCGGGGTAACATTCTTATAATTTTAGCCCTTTGCACTCGAACGGCACCATTGAAAATAACTGCAGCACTGTTTAACACTTTAACTGCCGAACTAAAAACGTAAAAAATTCCACAAAAGCAAAGTAATTTATTTAATAAAGCAACAATGTCAAAATTCAAAATATATGACGAATGGTCACTTTCAACTTTTTTGTATTCTCCAGATATCAACTAAATTGAGTGCAATGAATATATTAATGTAAAAATATACTTTCAAACATGGACAAATAATTCTGTCACCCACATGTGGGTGACGTGGCAGTCAAAGTGTTAAAACAATCTTCACATCGCTATGCTTCTGTCAAAGAAATTCGTAAAAATTTAATCATTGCAAGGAGGAGTAATAGTAAACAAATTTCGTATGCATAAGATAACATATATTGCGTAGAATGAAAATATCCTAGATCAGAAAAATGCCTTGGAGTTGAAGTTAAAGCAGCTTCGAATGCAAAGGGTTAAAATAACTGCGGAAGAAGAAATCAAGATCAAGCCATTTTAACGTAGTCGGTTGTTCTAGTCTTAATTATCAGAATTCTGTTAAAATTGTACAGGTTACAGTGACCTATAATTGTCCAATAACTTTCTAGTTATGCCCTCTACAACACCTTCGCAAATAAATAAAATAATTGTAGAATGAAAGTTTAATAATGTTTTAATTTAATTTTAAATCGAGCTGTAGCAGTATTAACCCTATATGGGCCGAATTTTTTTCTTAGATGGAAAAAAAATGTATGCAACGGAAAATCAACAATTACAAACCTACATATGCAGATTAAAAAAAATTACCAGTTTAAACAATTTTGTTATCATTTGTAACTTTGTAAATTTGCAGTAACAACGGATTACGATGTTTGCACTACTGTGCATAAAAGCTTAAGTGTGAAATTCCATAAAATAGTTTGCACTTGACGTTAGATATAGATGTACGTTGCATTTGGAACATTTTATTTTTGGAACGCCTTTGTTGGATCACACTGCAACGCTTATGTATTGGTATAGTTAGCTTTATCAAGTATAATTTCACTGTCAAATAGTATTCGAAAATGGGTCACAGAGGAGCAGGGTCCTTCGGGGACTTCAGGGCAATCTGCTTTCCAAGGACGATGACAACTATTATTCATCTGGAATACTGGTTGTTAAACAATTTCTTGTGGTCGTGAATTTTCCTTATCCAATAATGATTCGGTACTAAATTCATCGTCATTGTCAATAATATTTATGCGTCGTCGGGTAAATACTACTGGACGATCTTCATCGGACTCAGAATCTATCAAAGGATCTTCGGATCTATTACCGCTAATGCGTCTAATTCTAATTCTTCTATTACTTTTATGTGATCATATATCCATATTTTGGTTATATGTATAATAGCCCACTGTAACCTGAATGTCATAAAATTGTATCAAAATGATTATTGAAATGGCGAACAAATAAGTTGTTATTGATATGTTATTGCAAACCCAAAGCTATTCTGTACGCTTTGTTTTGTTTAATAGATGGAATATAATACAATACATAGAAGCACAAATAATATAAATTGCACAAGATGGTGCCGTTGGTTTCTATCCGCAGACAGCTTGCAATACATTTACTTTGATATATCAGGTTAACGGTGCTGTCAATCGTTATGAATATTGTTATTTGTTACCTCAGAGACATTATATAATTTAGACGTATACGTTATCTTATAAAAAACTAAAATCATTTGGTAAAATATCGATATGTTAACATGTGACTTGAAATTTACACGGCGCTCGTAAAAGGTTAAAAGAACGAATAAAATGATTCTTTACTCTTCGAAAGAAAGGTCTGGAGTAAAAGTTGAAAGACGAACCATAGTCGCACATCTGCAGACCCTATGGCTCCTAACGTTAGTACTTACTTGAGTGTTGCAAGGATGCATTCTCTAAGAATTTTACGAAGACATTTGGAAGATAATTTTGGTATATGTAGAATGTTCTCTTCATTCAGACATATCAAGTTCTAGCCTCAAAAACGAAAGAAAATATAGAGCACCTCAAGGAAAATGTAGTTCCTCTATAACTAGAGTGAAAGCCAGTTTTCATTTCGTTTTTCTTCAGTGAGGAAAGCCAAATTACAGATTCATGGATGAAAGAGGATAACGAGCACCTCAAGAAAGATGTATCTCCTCCCTAACTAGAATGAAAGCCAGTTTCCATTTCATTCTTCTTCATTGACTAAACGAAGTGAGGAAAGCTAGATTCAAGGACGAACACTTCTGCATTGTCCGAAGTACTTTGCTTCGAGAGATGAAAATGATTATTGAAATTGCAAACAAATTAGTTGTTATTAATATTCAAACCCGTTGTTTTGTTTAATCGATAGAATATAATAGAATAGATAGAAGCACAAATAATGTAAATTGCACAAGATGGTTCCGTTGGTTTCTACCTGCAGACAACTTGCCCGGCATTTACTTTGATATTTCATGTCGACGGTGCTACCAACCGTTATCAATATTGGTATTTGTTACCTCAGAGACATTATATAATTTAGACTTCTTTAATTTAGTAAAATGTCGATATATTCACATGTGACTTGAAAGTTACACGGCTCCATAGATGGTTAATTCGTCGTTAATTCGGTTCGAAAGATTCGTCTTTTTTTGTTATGTGAATTCTGTCTCATTTTGTATTAGAATTTTCATTCACGTTTTTGAGTATACCGTTCTACACGGTGTCCCAAAAAGGATCCCTTGAAAGGAGGAATTCCTGGGGTTATTCTGAAACACTTTTCCCTTTGCGAAAATTACGCGGCTTCGTTTTTGAGCTATTAGCAAAGAATATGGGAAGAGTAAGGATACATCCGCTGTGGCGATACTGCGAATGGTTTACGCTTTTCCTTCAATCACAATCCAGAATTTTGAAAATTGTGTGAAATTCACAGTAGGAATGGATTAGGTTTTGATAGGAGCCTGTAAGTAGGGCGTTAAGCGGCGATATAATTCAAGGTCAACGACACTAATCGCAAAAGGTTCCAGGGACTCCGCGATTTCGCCCAGAACGCCTCATCCTGAGACACCATAGGAGAAATAGAGGACTTGAATTCACTGCCCACGGGATCCGCGGCGGAAGGTTGTTGGGAGGAGTATATCCTCCAGCATGGTTCGTCCCGACGTTTCTTTTTTCTTTCCCTTATTATATCGGCGATGATGAACTGCCGGCCGGGTTACCTAATGCTCGCACAATGGCGACAACGGCGCGTTCCATGCGCCGCGCATAAATCTCCGAACAACGGGCGTATGTGTGCCGAGAGCGTACGCTTACGAACGCCGGCGTTATCGCGCGATGTATCGCGGCACAGCTCGCTAAATATGTTATAAATCCTCCGGTGAAACATTAGGGAATGCTTTGAATGCGCCTAATGCCGGACGTTGACTTTTCCTCCAGCGGGACGCGACGAGCAGCCATCCATTCTTTCTTTCCAGCAGCTCTCGGCCATCGAGATCTCAATCGATAGCGCTGGAATTTCCGGCGATACGATAGACCATGAAAGAAACAAGTTGATCCATTCATGAGAACGCTCTTTACGCCGATACGAAGATTTTCAACATGTGAAAACGTCGAGGCTTATTCACACTGCTCGCCGCGTTAAAGACCATTACACTCAACCGCGCAGTGTCCGCTCTACGACTCGAACAGAATTTGATTATCCTGTTTTTGTGTTTAATCTTTAGATACGGCAATCCACGAGGTGCGACGACCCACAGTTTCTTCCAATATTACTTCGCAACCCGACCGGACCACTTTCGCGAGCATCTGATCGCTTCGAGATGAACTATCGATAGCACGCTGGCAGTTTCAGTAAGAAATAATAGATGCATGACATAAACAAATGTTTTAGAAAGTTCGCAACACCTTTGCTAACCTATCGATATTTTTCCACTTCGGTCATAGAAGTACTTGGCGAAAAAGTACCACTTATATTACAGGCTGGCCTAGAAATGTTCGATTCTTCGAAGGGGCTGATTCCTGAGATCATTTGAAATCATATTTTCCTTTGCAGAAATCTTCTCCGTGGCTTCATTGGGAAGTTATTAACGAAAAACACAGGCCAATCGAAACACTACTATGGATCGTGACGTAATGACTGTGCTACGTGCGGCATTGGTCAAGTCGGACTCCGCCCATTGCAACTTCGCTATAATTGATCCACGTTTTGCGTTAATAACTCCTTAACAAAGCCGCGGAGAACATTTTCGCAACGGAATAAGGTTCTTAGAATAACCTCGGGAATTAGATATCTCACCTAATTGATCATCTTGAATATCTTGCGTATTTTTTACGATGGTCAGTTAGAACTTGGAGTGTATGTACGTCGCGGCGTCGACAATTAAGTTAGCGACGATCAAACGACATGAAGGAATTTCTGTGGTTGAAATCCTATCGAGGTGTGTATTAAGTGGACTGTAAGCTTAATGACGAGTCGCTGTAGGTTCGACCTATATATTTTAATAGTAGCAGCGAGATACAATTGCGATGTTTTAGATCTGTCGGTTACTGTGCTTCTAACTTCTTCAAAGAAAGTGGTGACAAATATGTACAACTGGAAGGGAGAAGGGGGCGTATAGGGGTAGTCAGCAGATAAAGGAAAAAACTGTTTGCACATGTTGGCCTTGGAAGAGTTTTAGCGACTGTTCGAACTGTGATTTTTGCAGGCCTTAACACTTTAACTGCCGAACTGACAACGTCAAAAATTCCACAAAAGCAAAGTAATTTATTTAATAAAAGAACAATGTCAAAATTCAAAATGTATGACAAATGGTCACTGTCAACTTTCTTGTATTCTCCAGACATCAACTAAATTGAGTGCAACCAATATATTAATGTAAAAATATATTTTTAAACATGGACAAATAATTCTGTCACCCACATGTGGGTGACATGGCAGTCGAAGTGTTAAGGGGGGAATACACTTTATAAGATGAAAATTTTCGACATTTTTTTTATTTGAAATTGATTCCCGTATCTGTCTAGAATACGTGTATAAAGTTACGCAGCAAAATTTTATGTATTTTGGGAAATACAGCTAACCGAACAAGTAAGCGTCTGGTACAAGTGACGCAAAGCTAAAGCGAAAGGTGAATTAGAAAATTTTAATCACCCTAGTCCACTTCACCCAGATGTCCTTAAACATTTAAAACCGATATATGAAGAACTTTCAAAGGAAGATTTATTAACCACGTGTCTAGGTGGACACACACAAAATTGCAATGAAAGTTTCAATTCAACGGTTTGGCGCCTAAATCCAAAGCATCTAAATTCCGGAGCAAAAATTATCGAAACCTCCGCCCTTATTGTGGCTGGCATTTTTCACGAGGGCTACTCAGCTATATTAAAAATAATGATTGTATTAAATATTAATATCGGGCAACAATGCAAATACTTTGCCGATACGTAGGACGCGCAGCACATAACGAGACAGGAACGCCGCAGATGAAGCAGCACAAAAGAGGCACGAATCTCTCATAGGATGCACCAAATGGAGCAAAATGAATTTTTTGAAGCCACAGAAGGCTTACTATATGGCCCTGGTATAGCGGATTAGTTTCCTCCAGAAGTAAGTGTTCAATAACTACTACTCTAACAGTCGAAAAACTTTAAACGCGTTTTTCTCAGTATCTTATTTCTGAATCTTGTGTACACGATACAGAACAATCTATTCGATCAATTGAGCTTCTAAGGCGATTTTCCGTTAGGTAATGATAAAATGTCGATGAACTAAAAACATTCCTAAATAGTTGCATTTTTTCCTTTGAATTTACATTATAAAGTCGAAATTTTTAGCGGAAAGTCGTAACTTTTTCAATAAAGCTCAAAATTTTTGCATTTTTGTACTTTTTGTTGGAATTTTTTTAGTTCATCGACGAGATAATTTTGTAAGGATTAAAAAAAACTTTTCTTTTCCTGTTTCAGATGAAAATGAGAGGTTGTGGGTAGTACACAAACTGACGATGCGCGTGGCGCGGAGCTGTGAAGATTTATAAATATTGAGAACAAAAATACATTAATCATTAAAATAGAAAATTGTTTCTATTGTTTAAATATAGAGCATAATATCATGAAAGTTTGAAAATGATTTGCTTTGTAGTTATTGAGAAAAAAATTCCTAAAAATCACTATCTTTTAGGCGCTCTAGAATGTATTCCCCCCTTAATAAGTTTTATATCGTATTTTATACTGTCAGTCACTTAAAGTTTAGCTAAACTTTATTTAAGTAAATGCTAAATTTGGCGCATAACATATTAATTTGCGAATATTGAGATCATAAAAATTTATTTCTGTGGGTATATATCATGGAAGAAAGTGACTAAAAGTTGTCATACTGTTATTTAAAACGACTTTTACATCATTATGTTTGCATTCAAGGAATCGGTAAAAATTAGAGTCTTGCACGCACGAGTAACAGTAACACACTTTCTGTGCCAGAAATGAAATAAATCATGTACAATGGAACTATTTTAGGTCTAAAATGTTTCGATTTAGGAATTAACATTGCTTCTAGTATAAAGGGTTACTTTGCGAATATAAGATCGTAAAAATGCATCTACGTAGAATTATTCGACAGATTTATTTCTGTGGATATATATTATGGAAGAAGGTGATTAAAAGTTGCCATACTGTTATTCATAACAATTTTTACATCACTACATTTGCATTTAATATATCTGTCAAAATTGAGGTGTTGTACATACAAGTGATTGTAATAAACTTTATATACGTGAAGGGTAATGAACTATGTCCAATGAACGACCAATATTTTAGGTCGAAAAATGTTTCGATTTATTAATTAACATTGCTTTGAGTGTAATGGCGCTCTAAAGTGTATTCCCCCCTTAACAGTAGCTTAGGATTACCCCAATTCGGCCTATAGAGGAGGTTTATTGCGGTACCCCTAGAACATGCGGAAGCAGTGAAGCCTCTGTACGGTGCCCTATGCTCTCTCACAGAGAACCCCCAAGTACGGTGTTCCATATCGGACGGAACATGGAAGGTTGTGGAGAACTCTGAATCATCCAGTAGCGATATCTCGGAAAAGTTCAAGCGGAAGAGGCGGTTCTCTGCTTGTCGGTAGAGTATGCTTTAGAAATCGAGGTTCAGCCCACGCACCAGCGTTCCAGAGCCTGATAGAAACGAGATCAAAAGTACGAGTCCTTGCGGTAGCGTGAAAAACGCGAACGGCACGTGTGCACGTGGAACCGTTCGTCCAGATCGAGGTGCGGGAAGGTGGTGGTCGCGTTCGACACCGACACAATGGCCAAGCTAGACTACAATATAAGCAACGGGGCCCGGATCGTAACGGGGCCTCACGTCACGAAAACGTTTGTCGCCGCGCTGAAAACAGCGTCGGCGGCCGGGCACGGTTCACTAACGACAGCCGGCGACCCGAGGGAACACGGGAATGCGGTAGGAATCTAAATAAGACACAATCGTTTCGAACAATCGCATACCGCCGGTGCATTGGGACTTTCTAATAAGCGCTTCTCGGCGCCGGTCGGCCTTGCTAGGACTACTGCTAGTCGAATGTGAGGCTGGCTTGCCCGCATTCAACAACCTGTTGCTCCTGAACTACCTGTTCGCGCGCGCGCGCATGCCGCACAGTGAGCCGTTTCTAGAAAATTGGCAGAATTAATAAAAAATCTTCTCATTAAACGCAATCAGTCTACCAGCTATGTAAATACGAAACCGGAATTATTCTATAGAAAATACACGTTTATTGTATGAAAATTATACAAAATAATTTATTCGAAGTATTGTCCATCGGTAGCTATACATTTTTTCCATCTCTCTGACAATTCGTGGATGCCACGCAAAAAAACTGTTCCCCTTTTAAGACAATCAGTCGTCGAACTATTTTCGTATATTTTCGTAAGATATGAAGCACTGTTCAGTAAGTGTAAACCACATGAGGAAGTATTTCCCACTTAAACGCATTAATCGTTTCCTTGACCGATTTGCTGTATGCGACGGTGAATTATCACGAAGCAAAATCATTTTCTGTTGCCTTTTAATCCCATTTTCCTATCTTCTGGATCTTTTCTTTTTTATTTGAATTTTTTGTTACATCAACCCATTAGGCTCATTAGCAACAACAATATTGTTCACAGCGATAAATACAGATATTTAGCTAAATTAAGTGAAAAGATCTAGTACGCTTAACATACAGATACAGTACAATAAACATAAAAATTAGGTTAAATTAATTGCAGGATATTTATATGTTTTAAAAATTGAAGAAGGCTTGAACAAGGGTTTACAGTTTTAGTGTCTTCTTTGATATTTCCGTTGATTTGGTATAGACTTCTCTCCCGTTGGTATTTTCGGCACTCGGTAATGATATCTTCGATCGAATTAATAGACTGACAGCTGTTGCATTTCGTTGGTTTTTCTTTTCTATTAAGTAGGCATGAGTCAGGTTTGTGTGACCAATCCTTAGTCTGGTCAACACAACCTGATGCATTCTGTTCAACGATAGTGCCGGGCTAGATTGGAAGATGTCATTTCTGGTACGATGGATATGTGAAATATGACCATTTTTCCAGGACAAGTTCCAGTGTTTTTTGAGAGTCTTGTGAAACGATTTAAAAACCTCTTTATGATACGTAGGTGTATCGAGAGTATGACGAGATAACATTGCGCCCTCTTTTGCGACTTTATCAGCGTTTTCGTTCCCTGTAATTCCAACGTGTGATGGAACCCACACAAACAAAATTTCAGTAGCTTGTTCGTTTGACAAAATTTCATTGTTCTTTTCAATAATTTGTCTAATAATAGGGTTTTCAGGTTCGGTATCATGTAGAGCTGCGAGGGCACTTTTACAGTCCGTATAGATAATCAATTTGTCTTTGTTATTAACTTTTTCTATGTACTTCAGTCCCTCCAGAATAGCGTAAGCCTCACATGAAAAGATTGAGAAGTAATCCGACAGTTTAAAACCTATGTTTTCTTCGGGGGTTACTACACCACAGCCAGCTCCTAATTGAGTTTTCTTCTGGATCTTTCCCATAGCTCTCAAACGTATACAGACGGGTTCTCGTTTCACATTTAATTGATCTGCGAGTTGTTGTTGCGTTTCAGCGTCATCCTTATCTAACGATGCTTGTAATTCGTTGTCTTCACACATTTTGGGTATTCTTCCACGTTCTTCGTTTCTCTCGTAAAAATTGTCACCTTTGTATTTTTTAAACCACTGCAAGCACTGTGGTTTATCAAAAGCATGCTCACCGTGAGGTTCGACGAGCATTCGATGCGATTCTGCAGCAGTTTGCTTCAAATGATAACAGAAAATCGACGCAGTCTGCCAATCATAGTTTCCAGGCACAAAATTCGACATGTTCAACGTTATTAAACACTATACTGTTGTATGAAACATGTATGGGTGTGAGTTGAAAATTTTTATCAGTTGTCAAAACGAGAGAGTGGCATCAATTGCTCGATTTGATAATTCTGGTTACACATTTACAGACCTGGTATAACAAATATTATATCTGCCGAGCGCTAAAATGTCTAATATGCATTATCTGATCAAAACGATACGATTTTTGTTCGATTTTGTGCAATCTTGATTACAATATATCCTCGAAGAAACAAACGTGTATAATTATATTCAATGAAAGTGTCTATGCAAGTTTAACCATTTGCACTTGAAGGAATTTTAGTTTGCAAAATTAAAATATTTCTTTTAGCCTAAAACATTTTTATTCTGCGTGATTTCTTTTACATTGTGCACATGAAATTGTATCTACAAATGATTATTTTTCTTCAAATGGTAACAGAAAATCAATGCTGTCCGCAAATCGAAGTTTCTAGGCACAAAATTCGACATGTTCAACTCTATTGAAAACTATGCTGTTGTATGAAACTTGTATGGTTATGAATTGTGAATCTTTATCACATGTCAAAACATGGAAATAGCATCAATGGCACGGTTTGACGGTAACTACGTTGGCGGTTAGCGCCATGTATGGGCAAATTCCGGTTTCATATTTGCTGACCTGGAGTTGATGCTAGGTTTACTAGAAGAGAATGTGCCTTTTTACAGATATTCCTTTTAGAATTCATTGACAAGGAAATAATCCTCGTGGTTGCATCTTTGCAATCTTAACAATTATAAATACAAAATGTTGTATTGCGCTTTATAATAAAGTGTCCCGTAAATCTAGTATTAATATGGTTTTTGAAAATTTGTTGTTCTGATGTAGTTTCGTCGAAAGAAATGTATGGCGACAAACCTGGCTGCATTTTCTAGCTGAAATCTCTATTTTCGTAGTGCATTGTGCATTTTCTTGTGAAATGATCTTCCATGGTGAAGTAGGTGAGAAAATGAATGTTAACAACATGGGTAAACTGTTCACTTAAACGTCTATTAAAAACGAAACAGCTTTTTTAAAATTGGACCAGAAGACTTGCCTCCTTCTTAATATCTAGAAACATTGATCTATTAAATGGGGTGTAAATGTGCTGAAAACGTCGTCAGACCTTTATTCCATATTTTTCATATTTACAGACCTGGAAAAGTGTAACTGTACATCCTCTAATGCTGAAGCCACCTGGTATTATAATTGACTAGAATACAGGGTGTCTAGAAATGTCTAGACATCGTGTCTGGCTCTATGCTGCGCTCAAGCTGTACACTGTCGCTTCTGAGATATTTATGAGCAGGCTGGAACCTAGGAATTGGTTACGGACTTGGGTACTACTGAAAGATAAGTATTTTGTTTCGAAACGGGGAACAGACCTGCCCTACTCCTCTCAATGACAACTAAAGCGTCGCAGACCCACCCGCAGTGGATAGGCGACACTAGTTTCGGGATAAGGTCTTTGAGCAAGTAATCTTTGTGCAACGTCTTGCGAGGCTTCGTGGGAAAATGAAATAATAAAGTCGGTAGGCGTTGCACAGTTTTAAGATTACGCCTCTAACTAGTGATTCGTCCCCGATTTATCTCTGCCAAAGGAAAAATCAATCGGGCAGATTTAGAATAATAAAATAAATCGAAGCAAAGTTATCGAATAAGGGTAGTCTGGTAAGACAACGAATAAAGAATTATCATTGATTAAAATATATTGAATTGGACTTTTGTATCACCCAGTATGCAATGCTGTGAAAAAACACGGCTGAACCAGGAGATTACTTCATTTACACTTTATAATCGTGTCGTGAATGCAGAGGGAAAGGGCGGAAGATGACTAGTGATCTGGGATCGGGTTCCACTGGTTTCGAGGATCGCTTAATTGAATTTAAGAGGTCCGCCAGTGACTTTGCACTGACAGAACCCTCCGAGAAGCCTCCAGCTGGGGGAAAAAAGATTCGAGCCACATGACTAAAGGTTACCATGTTGTTACGGAAGTGTTAATAGCGATTTTGCGCTGATTCATTTGGTGTCGGAGCGACCGCCTTCCAAAATCTATTATCTTAATTATGTTTACCTTAGGGACCATTTCTAATCGCGTACTGCACACGGTGAGTTCGATTTTTCTCGAATCTCGACCACTCGAACGTTTAGGAGATTGGAAACGGTTTGAATTTTCTTCTAAAAAAATTTAATTGATTTTAAAATATATATGTTTTCAGTGCATTAAATAAATACGTGTGCGTTTGCTATAAATGGTATAGGTTAAACTTGACCTTCAGGCCATAAATAAAGATTGATGTATTGTCACACAATATTTCGTTATCTTATCATTCCATACATAATTAGCTTCTATACTCCTTTTTTAATAATGCCTCGTTCATTTGGTGAAAATATATTTTACAACATTAAATTTGCCATTAAATATATGTTTTCAGCTCATTCAATAAATATGTCTGCGTTTCCAACAAATGGTACACGTCGCACGGAACATGGTAAGTAATATTATGGCAATTTTTAGTGATACCTTAGAAGCGCCAACCAAAACGTATTATAAAATCGAACATTACAGCAACCTAAATGCGGGGAAGACTAAATTTCCACAATTCTCCAAAATGGTTCGCAGAGACGATCAACTCGAATTCTCGTAGCTTTGAAACGTTTCGCGCGGGGTTTGAAGGCATAATTTTTAGCGCATTAAACAAACATGTCTGCGTGTATCAATTGTGGTACACTTTAAACTTGACCTTCAGGCTATAAATAAAAATTGATATATCGTCACATAATATTTCATTACATCATGAATCCATAAATATTTAAATTCTATACTCTATTTTTTATAATGTCTCATTATTTTAGTGCACATATACTTTACACTATTAAATTTGTCATAAAGCACATATTTTCAGCACATGAAACAAATATTTTTGCACGTACCATGAATGGTACACGTTGCACGGAACATGGTAACTAATATTGTAGGATTTCTCTGGTTGATCGCTCGCCGGAAACTGTCTCCCAAGTTTACTTAATAAAAACCAACTATATCGATAAAAACATATATACAATAGTTAAACGCAAGTCAATAAAACCATATATGTGCCCATAATTATGAATGTGGTCTAAGTCAAAATTAAAAAAAAATGAGGTTATCAGTTATTTCACACCACATTATTTTAAACTACATTTATTCAATGTAATTTTTACGATATCGTCGAAATGAATCATTAGATAGTGGTTGTAATTTCAACATTATATGGAATTCATTTAGTGTTAATTATGAAAGTGATCTAAGTCAAAAATTTAAAGAAATTATATAAACATGACTTGAATTTTTGGTATCGGGTCATTCCTTTCTACTGAATGACCGTGATTTTGGGTTGATAGAAATGAAAATAAAAAAAGCAAATTACTTATACAACCCTGAGCATTATTATGAATTGATAGAAAAGTGTAGAAGAAGAAATACATTTTCGATAAAACGAATGTCGCAGCCGGATTTTATTTCAACGGAATCACTAGAAGAGTCAATAACAAGAAGAGCAAAAAATACCGCGGGCGAATCTGTCTCTTGGCTGCAAATTCAATGGATGAGATTCTTAAAAAATGAACCTTATAAAATGTTCTATAAAACTTCTTTAGATGATTCTAAATTCCACGTTTTGGATCTTTCACCTAAAAGAGGAAGACCAAAAATATACGAAAATATTAAATTATTTCCATTATACACCACCGCTAGACCAGTAACGGAAGAAAAACATAAAGATATTATTTGTTTACTACCATACATCCCTCCAGTTTTTCAGGAACATTTTAAGAATCTTAAAAACTCGAAATGATAAAAATGGATTACTTTTTAAAAATAATTAATAAATGTTCATGAATTATTTCATGAAAGTTATTGTTTCAAATAAAACTCATAGTTCTTTATTGCTTCAAGTCATTTATAGGACATTCAGTTAATTTTGAAATTGGTCCAAGTCAGTTCAACCTTTAAAAACAACATTTTCGTATGAAATTCACACAAAATTTCATATTCATAATAAACTTCCATTAATCAAGATTAATAAAATTATAAATTGAAATGTCGCACAATGTAAAAATATTTTTCAATTTATTCAAATGCAATTCATTAAATATCTCGAAACAAGAAATATATGACTTAGACCACTTTTATAATTATGGGCACATATAATACTTAACCAGTTAACTGTGGCGATCTCTTTTCAATGCGTGCATCTGTGTGTGTCGCGAAAAGCAAGAGTTCTAGCCAGAGGGCACAGAGATGCATGAATCTATGTCAAATTATTTATAATTTTCATTTGTTTGTTTCATTTCGTCGTGACCTCTAAACATTTTAAACATATTAAAATTTACGAATATAATTTAGTTTTCGTCATAATTACAATTTAAATATCAAATTATAACAAAATTTTACGCATAACATCAATCGTCGTGACACAAAATTCTGCCACATCTCCATGACGAATATAGTCGTCAAACACACTTAACTGGTTAAACGTAATCCATAAAACATATACAACACTTTTCATTCGCCCCCTCTCAGTCACTCGAGTTTCCCAAACATACCGGCGTCGCTCCTATCATGGCAATTTTTAGTGACGCCTGAAAAGCGTTATCCGAAGCGCATTATAAAATCAGACATTACAGCAACCTAAATACAAGAAAGACTAAATTTCCACACAAACTCATAAAATTTCTCGCAGAGACAATCAACTAAAATTCTCGTAGCTTCGAAACATATCGCGAGAGGGTCGAAGGCAGCGATCGGAAGCGGGAGCCGGATGGGTCGTCTATTAAGACAGGAGGGTGATCATAGCCGGTCGCAGAAGCTCGTATTCTTGGTGATCGCCGCGAAACGAAACGAATTGTCTGCGGAACCGGCCTTGTCCGGCGTAGACACCTTGTGCGCCGGGCAGCTGGCACGAGCACGCCTATAAATACAGCCAGTTTGCATAGCGATCGTCTACCAAGATTACGATCCACGCGCGCTCGGAAAAACCGCGCGGGTACGAGGATCCTCTTTCCTCTTTCACGAGATCCTTCTATCCTCCTCTGGTCCTGGCGCTCCATCCCCATTCCACGAGCTTGATCTTCGTCGGATCGTTCGGTGTCGGTCCATCGAGGCCTGTCCCCGTCCATTTCGAGGTGACCGGGGACTCGAATGGTGAGACATCCAATCCACGTCGCCGCGTAAATGTCCCCCAGGTAGCCTCACGTGCGCATAATACATGATCGTAAACGATCCGCCGGTGAACCTGTCGACAGGCTGGTTCTCGAAACGCTGATGGGAATAAGGATATTCGTAATAGCGGCCCGATACCGGGGACAGGATGCTTTATATGGACTGCGGCTGTTAGCTAGCCAGATTCTTTATTTCACCTGACCGGGCAGCGTCTCTCAAACTTCCTCCTTAATCCCGCCTATCATCCGCTTCCTCGTAAGAGAGTTAGATGGCCTGCATCCGATCATCTACAGATATCGCACCAATGACCGCGTCGGATTATCGTTAACACTAGCTTTGCCGGGCCCGTCAAAGAAACGGGTTCCAATGTATTTAATTCACGATCGACCAGCTTCCAAACATGCATCCTTGAGAAATTTCAGAAATTTATTCCTGCGAGTACTTATCATTTCACGCTTAACTTACAAGGGAACATATTCAGATATGAAAATCCGATTTTGATGAAACTTATGGGAGCTTATAGCTTTATTGTTTAAACAAAACACTTTTCTTAAAAATTTCTACATTTCTCATTGAAAAAACATAATTTAAAAAAAAATTCAAATTTTTTCGACCTCCGATTTCCGAGATATCTCAAAAATACCCCAACTTTGAGGGCTGCTTTCACCTCTTCAAAGTGGATGGTTGCCGATAAGAAAAAACACGTGTCAAATATTTTTCGAAGATAAGTTTCATAAGTTTCATCAAAATCGGATTTTCGCATCTGAATATGTTCCCGTGTTAGCGAGCGTTAAAATTTACTGGTGACTATCGCTTTTCAATTGGACCGTTTATTTTGAAAGTGGTGGAAGTCCATTTTCTTCTGTTTCGAGAAAATTAAATATTAGCAGATCTGACAATTAGAAAATATAGGTTAATTATGTGAAGTCTGGGAATGTTTGTACTAATTTATCAATATGTAATTTGATTATATAAATTTCTTTTTAGGCGAATTTAACTAAAATAATATATATTTCCAGGCTGCAAATGGACTTACATCACTTTTATAATTAGTCAATTGTAAATATCATTTAATTTTCAATTTTGAAATAACAAATATCACTTAAAATATATTTTATATTAATCCAATTTTGTTTATAAATAATAACAAGAAATAAAATAGAATTAGTATTTTTTATTTTGAACGTTAATTATATTTATATATTGTTAAACTTAACACAAGATATTGGTATTATTAATTATTTATGCTCTTCGTGTGGCAGTGTTTTGAAATATTCATGATGCACAGGAGATATATAAGGTAATAGTTGCTGCATATCCTTATATTTTTCGTATGTAATAGGCCTGGCATCGTAATACGAAGTCGTCAGGGCGATTTTTTCAGATTTTGGCGGTCTTCCCCGACATGTAGGTGATAAATTTAGAGTTTTAAATTCTGTATCCTCCATTGATGTTTTATATAAAATAGTATACGGTGCACTCTTGCAAAATCTCATCCAACATATTTGCAACCAATTTACTTTTTCTCCATTAGTGTTTCTTCTTATCTGTTTTTTAATTGCGTTTTGTAGATTTTTTGTTGAAACGAAATTCTCTCGTTTCATTTCGTGTAAAATAAATTTATTATGTTGTCTACATTGGTTTATAACATCATAATAATCCTGTAGTGTGTACAGGAAATTCTTTTTTCGTAATGCCATTTTTTTTGTCTATGGAAATTGGACTTACACCACTTTCATAATCAATGGTTACGCAGTTTCTTTTACCGGCCAATTTTAAGTTGAACAAAGCATAGGCATTTTTTAAGATATTAAATACTAACTAGTTATAAACAAAAAGTTTACACTAAATTAAGCATAAATTACGTCATATCTCATTTTTTTCAAAAAGGACTTACACCACTTTCAAAATAAACGGTTCATTTAATAAATTCGAGTAATACATGTCGAAAATCATTCTTCTTATCTAAATATAATTTCACTGACCAAGAAGGAAATGTGTAAATCTTTTGAATTTTTGTCGTTTCCAAACGCCTCGCTATTGTTATTTTTTTAGCAAGCAGTATTCGTATTTAAATTATGCTATATGACACAAAAAAAATGCCTGTACAGTTGTTGCTTTTCCTAAGATTTAATTTATTTGCAATATTTGTGATTTTCTATGGAAAATATTATTGAACAAAATGATTGAGTCGATGTTTATGAAGGCAATTTCGTAACTTCAATAAATTCAGAACAAAAATTCTGAAATCAGGTCAAATCTGATAGCAGGTCACTTGACTCGCTGTGGTAGGTTTAGTGTTAAAAATTGATACAAAATGCGAGTACAGCAAAGCAGTCATTCTCGATGCTCTATTATCCACGTGCTTTGCCTTTATTTTACAGTGGCAGTGATTTGAATTTCGTTGTAGTTCAAAATTTACGAAATGAAGAAGAACATTTATACGTTAAGAACAACCAAAGAGAATATTATTTCGATTTAAGGGAAATTAATAATATATTTATTCTTTGGACTCTGTTAAGAATCTAAATCATGTGTCTAACACGATATTGTAGGACAAGGGGTTAAGAAAGAAACGTGTCCGATCGGCAAGAATGCAGTCGCTAAGGATCTTTAGCGTTACGTATCACCGGTTATTTATACTTAAACGTCGATGTATCGATGTATGCCTGCCATCAACGTTCTTCGACTCTATTAAGAATTTATGGACTCGCGTCGTGTTCTACCGATCTTACGAAAACACTTACAGCGGTAAACATTGTGTGCTAATGGTACTTAAAATCGGAATTACACGAAATTGCTTTAACGATCGCAGTAAAGTATTACCGACAGATATCGATGGATATTAAACGCGTAAATATCACTCGCATTTATAGAAGCGATGTTACGTTGTATCGAGTTGTCCGGAAAGTTCATGCCGATTTTTTTCATTTTTAATAAATATATACCAAAATTTAAATACGTTGCGTTTCAGTCATCCGTAAAAATCGGCCAGAACTTTCCGGACAAACAAATATTTAATAAATTCGAGTAATAAAGGTCAAAATTTATCATTCCTTTTTTCCAAAAATAATTCCACCGACAAGGAAGTATGTAAAACATTAAACGTCTTGCTATCGTTATATTTTTAGTAAGCAATATTTATATTTAAATTACGTTTTATGACGCAAGAAGAATACCTGTACACTTGTTGCTTCTCCTATTTCTGTATTTGAGCAGTGGAAACTTGTGTCGCAAATTTTTTTATCGTTGAACACGGTTTTTAAGTGAGAAATAGTACTTTTGGAGCAACGAGATGCTCGTTATTAGTTTGAGAGACGCTGCCTCGATCCGTAGTCGATAACGTGTACAGACCATGGGATCGAAAGAAAACTTCCGCGATAATTTGATATTTGCGGCGGGAAACGTTTACGCGCACTACTGGCACGCGGTATCTTTTTCCTAACACGCGACAAATCAAGTTTTACGAGCAACTTGTTCGAGCACAGTTAAACACACTCTTCGTGTTTCACTCTTGTTAGTGCTAACGTTTTAAAGATAGTGTTTCAAGTCACTTTTCTTTTACAACTTGATACCGTTACCGTTCGAGAATTTACGACAATGTAAGCGCATACTACCGCACCGCGAACAATGTTCTACCGAGAACTTTCTCTTTAAGAAAGACGTCGAACATTTTCCATTCGACGATCTTACACGAAATTCGAAATAGGTTATTTCTGACTTTTCCACTTAACCATCAATGTTTCAATAGTAGTTTAAAATAGAGTAATAACCCAATGAGTGTCCAGGCGATTGATTATACCCTTAATAGAAAAGATGAAGGACAAATTCATTCAACATTCTCGTTTAATCGTTTTTTTGTTTTCGAGACAAAGTTCAAGTTCTGAGAGCGAGCGTTTTACACATAGTGATATCGAATTACGATAATCTGACTGCAGATTCGTATAAAAAATATAAATCGTTTATATTAATTGCAGGATACACAAGTGACAAAGACAATTATTTATTTTGTCAATCATTTTTATCGATTGATACATCGTCGAGAGAAACGATGATAGACAAATTCGTTCACATTCTCGTTCAATCTTTTTTCCTTCTTCAAAATCTAGTTCAAGTTTTAAGGACGCATTTTACAAACATAGCAATTCATGCTAATCAAACTGCAGATTTATATGCAAAATAATAACTGTCAGTATTAAATACAAGATGCAGAAGCTGCATAGACAATTATTTATTTGGTCAATAATTTTTATCGATTGATACACCCTCGATAGAAAAGATGAAAGTACTAAATCAAGGAAATGTCATCTCTTCTCGATCCATAATGTGGAGATTTCCTGGTCCAGCAGCTGATATGCATCCCCACACCATTATTGAACCTCCCCCATGTTTAACAGTAGGTCGTAAATTCTTATCCTTGTACTCCTCATTAGGTTTTCTCTAAACATAAGTTTGTCCATCGGAACGAAAAATGTTAAATTTACTCTCGACTGTATATAAAACTGTCCTCCAAAATGAAAAATCTTTATTTTTGTATAATTTCGCGAATTGCAATCTTTTTGAACGATTTATTTTGCTCGCAAATGGTTTCTTCCTTGCAACTCTGCCATTAAAATTATTTTTTCTTAATATAATCCTCACTGTTTCTGGATTAGCTTCTTTTCCTAAATATATTTTAGCTTCGGTAGCTAACTTCGGGGCACTTAATTGTAGATTTTTTAAAATTTGTTGTACGATCCACTGCTCCTCGGATTCTGTGAAGATCTTCCGTTTACTTAGTTTTGGTTTATTTCCCACATTATTTCTGGATCTAAAGCGTTTTATAACGTCATGAACTGTAGAGAGACTGCGTTTCACTATTAATGCAATATTTCGTACAGACAAACCGTCTGTAAATTGACTTATAATAAGTTCCCGGAGTTCTAACGACGTTTGTCCACATTGTCTAGCCATTTTGAGAAATTAAAACAAAACTTTACAGAAACTAACGACTTACGTCAACTAAAACCTACATAAAATGAAAGCATAGGTTCCGCTATTTATCATTCACGTTTTGTACTCGATTCTCTCAGTTTTATAAAGTTATCCAAAATAGACTATAGCAACTCAAAAAAAAAGGAACATACTATTTTTAATGTTATTGGTTATTTTATTTGATCATCAGATATCATCGATGATAATTATGTGAGAAATACCGCCGCCATGTTTACAGACATCAATTTGAGTATAAAAATTTTCGATTATATTTTGACATATTTCCTCGTTTAATTCGCCATTTAAATTAACCTAATGTTGGTTTCCCAGGTCACCAATTATTGCTAATTTGTTGACATAAACTTTGTCTTTTAAAAAACCCCAAACAAAAATGTTCAATGGAATCAAATCACACGAACGAGGTGTCCAATTCGCGTCGCCAGTCCTTGAAATTAAACAACCATTGAATTTCGATCGCAATAACGTGACCTTCTCGTACGTAACGATGGGTATTTTTTATTGAACACTGATTTGAAAAATAAATTTCAAACTTGTCAATTTTAAAACTATCTATCATTGTATGTTCGAAATAAATGAAAACGACTATACTTTTCGATAACTCTGTATAATCATAAATAAACTATATACTCTGTATCCTCTGTAAAACATTCGTAATTAATTTACAAGCTTTCCTGATGTTACAGATGATTATGCTATCAACATAAAACCGTTGCTATTAAATTTAATAGTCTGCTTAACGTTGACGAATATACGTCCAGCGAACTGGATACGCGTTAAAGCGATGTTATAGTTGCAGCTCATAGAGCACAGCGTGTTAATATTTTGTTGCTAATATAAAATTCATTAGAAACAATCTATCATCCGCACATTGACAGACGCAGAAAACATGACGAACGAAGGGGCGCAAAGACATCGACCGATAATCGAGCGACGATCGGCGCATATATTGTACGCCACGAACTTGTTAATTGCTTCGATGACCACACAAGTCGTTCAGCGAAAAAATTCTGCGACTACGCTAAACCATCAGCAGTTCAAACCATCAAACCATCAGCCCGGCCCACCCATCTTCGCGTTTTGACGTTCGTACCTCGCCGTCGCGGCGATCATGAATTTTCTGCGATCTCATGTTGCGAACTTGACTGCGTCATGCCAACGATATTCCTTCTTTTTTCTGCGTCAGCGATTTTCGGCACGAACATCGGCCGGCTTGAAAAACCTATTCGATGTTGAGACAATGTCGAGATTTTTCATACGTCTGAAATAAGGGTGGAAAGTCGTTTCAGCCCTTGTTCTTCGTCTTTGTCTTTCATACATCTTGCCGCAGCCATGGGACACCTGTTGCTCCGCGTTTCGAACTGCAGCCGCTACGTGGTGCCACGAATCAGTAATTACCTGGATCGAAATTGAAATGGTTAGGGTGAAAATTTAATTCTCGATTCTCACAATTAAATCATTAGTGACTGTATTTTAAATTCTAGTTGCAGTTATTGGGTGTAAAAATTAATTTCTGTTTCTTACGTTCAATTTATAGTAAGTTTATATTGAATCCAGATTGAAATCGTTAGTTGTGCATATTAATGCCACTCCCTCACATTGAATCAGAGTAATCGTACCTTAGATCCAAATTGCAATTATTAAGTGTAGAAATTAATTCTGATGCTCACGATTAATAGTAACTTTATCTTAAATCCAAATTACAATTATTAGGTGTAAAAATTAATTCTTGTTGCTCTTAATCAATCAATAGTAACTTTATATGAGAGCCAGATAGATATTATTAAGTATATAAATTAACACCACTCCTTCACTTTGAATCAGTAGTAATTCTACCTTAAATCCAAATTGCAATTATTAGACGCAAATATGAATTCCTGTTGCTTTCGTTAAATCAATAGTAACTTCATTTTAAATCCAGATTGAAATGATTAGGTGTGCAAATTAGTACCACTCCCTCACATTGAATCAGTAGTAATTCTACCTTAGATTCAAATTGCAATTATTAAGTGTACAAGTTAATTCTGATGCTCACGATTAATAGTAACTTTATCTTAAATCCAAATTACAATTATTAGGTGCAAAAATTAATTCTTATTGCTCTTAATCAATCAATAGTAACTTTATATGAAATCCAGATAGATATTATTAAGTATACAAATTAACACCACTCCTTCACTTTGAATCAGTAGTAATTCTACCTTAAATCCAAATTTCAATTATTAGACGCAAATATGAATTCCTGTTGCTTTCGTTTAATCAATAGTAACTTTATTTTAAATCCAGAAGTTTCCTTGTTCGAAGGAAATTTCTGAGGGACACGGGATAGATAAAAGCGAAATTCTGACGGATGACTGAAGCGAGTCGTTCATCCGCAGAGTAACACCGATGTATCGCTGTCAGTTCGTTCTTTTGTTACGTTGTTATGTTTCTGGTATTTTTCGTTGTCTGTTAATAAACTGTTGTTGTGAAAATTAGGGGAATTTCATTTCAGTAGAACAATTCATTTAAACTAACAAGTCGTCTAAATTAAGCATTAAATATTATTCGTTTATTTCTTGTTGTACATAATTTTAAGTTAAATATGTTATCATTTTGTCCCACTATATTTCCTTAAAAGTTCTGTTCTTTGTTTTAAATAAAATTCAGTTTCGTTCGTGTATGTTTACAGAGGTATTTTGCAAGAATGTATAAAAACAAAGCCTTGGTTATATTGTTAAATAAATAAAAATTACGTTAATTTTAAAGTGTGCTATCTTTTTATCCCGGAGTGTATGCGGCTTGTTGGAATAAGGATTCAATCGAGCCTAAGAGTACGTTCGTGCGAACGCGCCTCGTTGATGCGAAACTCGTTGAAAATTCTGGCAAGTTTTAGAGAAAGTGGTCGGCCCGCGATCCGTTTAAGTTAAGGAGATTGTTAATTAACGATTCAGGGCAGTACTGTATCGGATGCGTGGCGCGTTCTCGATAAATTCCAGGGACGGTGGAAAATGCGACGCGCGGGAACACGTAGGCCGGTTGTAATTAATGACAGGTGTCCGGCACGCTTTAACGAGCGGAGCCCGAAAATGGTGGTGGCTGTTTCCCTCCTCTTTCCTCCTCTTTCCTCCCTTTTCCGTGGGTTAGGCCTGGTGTCGGCGTACGAGGTTTCCAGGATGTCGCAGCTGTACGAAGAAGCGGCCCGTTTTGTTCCCAATAAATTCTAGACGCGACCGAACCAGGGCTGAACGTCTCTCGCCGTAGCCCGTGTATTATCGCCTCGCCTAATAAACCTATAAATTTTCCAGGGGAACGTCGACGTATATGCGCGTCCGAGGAAACGGCGAGCCACTTTATGACACGCCTTCCACCGGGACGGCAGATATAAGGCGCGGGTATGAACGTAAAATCGAGCCGCTGCGCCGCGTAATTAAATGAGGGAGTCCTGCTTCCATCCTTTATTCTTTCCTTTTTTTTTTGACGCCAACCTTGGGCTGACTCACGCTTTCTTTCTCGAAACATTTCCCAAATTGCTGTCGCAAAGTAGCATCGTAGATGTTTCGTCTTGCTTCGCTTTTAGAGTTACGCGGATTTGACCGCGGAGCGATGCACAGTGGTTGAAACATCGAATATTCCTAGTAAAAAATGTATACCGGTGGGGAACACCTTCTACTGTCAATTTCTATGGGGCAATTCTAAAGGGGACACTTTAACCTTGGATACAGGATGGTTTGAATAAAAGGAACACGTTTTTAAGTTTAATATCGTACTCTTTTTTACTGTTTTTTTTTTAAATATAAGAAGGATTATTTAGTACATTCATTTTATGTTCATACCTATACTAAAGTTCATTTAACACATTTTAAGTTCATACTTCTACTAAGGTTCATTTAACACTTTAGCTACCCAGCCAACAATCTAAAAAACTCCTTAAAATTAAAACAATTTATTTAATCAAACAATAGTTGAAAACTGAAACGGTAGAACGCAAAGACAATGCAACAAATATTTGGAGATCGGTGAAGATATTTCCAAATGAAATATATGAAAAATTATAACGATGGTTGTTTTGTACGTTTCATCGAATACTTCCAACCGGAAGTGGACTGTTGCAATTTACTTGAAAAAAAAACGAGATAAGTTGATGTTATGTAACGTACACTATGTATTGGTAAAACGGCAATTGATCTTGAGTATCAACGCGTTGTTGGTATCGCAGAAATCAAGTATGTAAATATATACACGTATACAACCATTTCCAAAGAAAACATCTCTAGCGTCTAGTTAAATAAAGTTTAGTTAACCTTTCCGTCCAACAACGTTAACGTGTTAAACATTTTTACTAGTGCACAGAACGATTTGAACATTAAACCAACACCGCCACTCAATTCACTGGTTTCAGATTTCTTATTTTACAATCTTCGGAATTATACAGATGTTTTCTTTGGAAATGGTTGTATACATTTATTTGACCAGGCATACGTGTTAAAACATTCAGCAGAAAATCTATAGTAGCTGACGAAAGTATTTGAACACTCTTTAAATCTAAATAACTTTTTCAAAATTGAACTAAACGACTAGACTTTCCTGGAGCAACTAGAAGCATTGATTTACTAAATGATATGCAGAAATAATTTTGAAATATTTCTAATTGGTAGAAATTACGTAGGAAAGTAGAAAAGAGGTTTTCTAAAACATTTCTATTTCAACTCGTAATGAAAGTTTAAAATATGCGTTTTTCAGAACTGTGTTAGTTATACACATGCTGAAAATTTCACCAAAATCGGTACATGCGGGAAAAAGTGACGCGCGTAGAAAGATGTAAGAATTTCTGGAGTTTAAGCAGAAACTGACCAAGAATCGTGAAAAATTGCGATTTTCACCATTTTCGATGGCATGTAGCTCGTGTGTATGTGAATCGATTTCAATGAATTTTTCTACGTGTGTATAACTATCATAGATCTACCAGATGCGTCTTTAAAAATTTTAAAACGTGACTCAAATAAAAAATATTTAAAAAGTTGCTTTTTAAATGCAACTTTAATTGCAATTACTTTAAATGCAATTCCAATATTTACAAAATTCATTTTGTATATCATTTATTAAATCAATGCAACTAATTGCTCAAGAAAAGTCAAAACGTTTGGTCCATTCTGAAAACAATTATTTAGGTTTGAAGAGTGTCCGAATACTTTTGTGGGCCACTGTATATCGATTTTATTATGTCACTTTTAAAAGGTGACGCATGGCAGCCATTTTTAGAGCTCGATTGGTATTTTATACTGTCGGTCACTGACTACTGCCGCGGTCTAGCTGGGAAGTTTAGTTAAATGAAAAGTTAAGTTAGTTAGAAAAGTTACTTTAAACTTGAAAATGAAAAGTTAAGTTAGTTGAAAAAGTTAGTTTAAACTTCATTTAACTAAACTTTCCAGTTACACCGCGACAGTAGCTGGTGGCTGATAGTATAAAATATAATATAAAACTAAAAAAATTACATTCTATGAACACATTGCGTACGGGTAACGAGACATCTCGTCTACAGCAAGTCGAACGTTGTACCCGGGCTACGAGATATCTCATTTTCATGTTTCTTCACCTCAATCGATGCTTTAACACTAGCACTACCAAACTAGTAATTTTGACTCGTTCCTAGTTTTTTCTTTCGCAATTATTGAAGTTATAAGAATGTTTTCATCAGAAATTTTTGGATGTGCTTCTTTAATAACGTACATGTTACAATAAGAATTATCTGAAGTTTTAATAGATGCAGTCTCGTTATTACAAAGCAATGTATGTGGTTGGGTTAGGTTTTAGTGTTAAAAAAATGAAAATAGATTGTTTGGTTACGTTACCAGGGTAACGAAGCCTCGCGTATTCTTGTAACAAATGGTTAGCGAAATAAATGAATGTAGACATACAACAAAAATTTGATTATTAAAAATGTGCATATATGCGTCGTATAAAGTGTTTCTGGAGCGCTCATAAATATGGGGGCCCTAGAATTATGTTGAGCGGGCAAAGTGCCGTACGCAACGTGTTAATAAATGAATGACCTAAAAATGTCAACAGTGAAAGAAGAGATCTGAAACTTCAGCAAACGCCTGAATGAACGCTTGATTCAACATACAAATCCACTGATTAAGCAGATAAATCGAGTCAAATAAGAAGACTGAAAAGAAGACACTATACAATAGATTCAGAAGATAGATTCAAATAATAATGCATCTCATATATATATTACCGGAACGCACTTTCTGAAGTGCACCCCATGTTATAGGATCAAGATACCGCAATTGCTGAAAATTCACATAAGAATTGTTTGTAATTTTCTACCATTATAATAAAAAAAAAAACACAAAAATGAATGTACCTAAATATCGACGAATAGCTAAATAATCCAAAGTCGACGGGGCGCTTAACGCGTTAATTGAGAGATTCACGAGTTTAGGTTGAGTGTGGACGATTTTCGACCACCATGTATCATCAGTCTCCTCGATTTCGAGGTTTCCCAAGGCGCAGGACCTTTGACATCGAGTCCAGTCAAGGAGGTGAAGAGCTGGGGCGCATGAGATACGTGGTATCTCCGCGACCGCGGCTTAATTGACAGTAGCTGGGATTCGAGGGGGGTAACGTGGCCAGCTACCTCGTGTCCTTATTATCGTTAATTTTAATTAGAGGTTACTGCCTTGTCCCCGGTGTCCCGGGAAGATACGCGGCGGCCGCAGGAGCAGCGGGACGTCCTAGGTCGGGAAGAAGAGGAGGACTCCGCGGTCCCTGCCGCGGGAGGAGACGCGAAAAAGGACACGGCGGCTGATCCTGATTATAAACGACTGCTCCTGCGCGGTGCCCCGTCGCGAGAGAACGTCCCGGTGAACCACGGACGAGACAAGATTCTGTGAGATGATTCGAGGGAGCCGCCCCCCCTGCGTGAATCTTCGGCTGGGCGATATCTGATCCTGCGCGCGACAGCTCCCGGATTCGACCGACGTCGTCCCTTACCAAAGAATCCCGCAGCGAATCTAATTTCTCTAATTTCGGTCGCCGTTGCGGGAGGATATGTTCCCCGGACTTTACTCAACCCGACTCCCGGCATGAATCGAGGAATTTTAATGCTTACGAGCCACCGACTGGCCGGACCTTCTCTTGAAAACGACATTTTCCTGATTCAGATTTTTATCCTATTCGAGAACTTTTGGTAATTGCACCCGGTCCCGGTCTTCAACTCCGTGCCTTACAATATGGAATGAAACCTTGACCATTTGTAACTTTCATTCGTAAACTGACACGTGTACCAAACGTACGTAAATATGAAACCGGAATATTTTTTTTATAAGAAATACACATTCATTGTATGAAAATGATACAAAATATTGTAGTCGAAGTATTGCCCATCGGTAGCCATACATTTTTCTTATCTCTCTGACAATTTGTGGATGCCGCGCCAGAAAAACTGTTCCCCTTCTGAAGCAAACCAATTGTCGAAGCTCGCCTCTTGAATCCAGCGTAGCTTAAAACATTGTACAAAAATCGACTGTACATGCCGACATCGGCTGGGAAAACCCGAGCTCCCGCTACCCTTAACCCTTTGCACTCTAAGCAATTTAAATTCCTAACTCGAGACATCTTTCTGTCCTAGAATAATTCCATTGCACGTGGTTCACTTCCTTTCGCACTGTAGAATTTCGTGTCGTAAATAATTGTTAGAAGCCAAGTAGACTGAACTTTGTTTCTAATAAAGGGTGTCCCAAAATGAACGCAAGATTTGAATTTACCGCCATTTTTGCAGTCAATTTTTGGCAACCCTGAAAAAAGAACAATTTGACAGCTGAGAGTTTAGGGTTAGTAAAAATGGAGCGTTATACGATACCACAACGTGTTTTCATTATTGAACAATATTTCAAAAATAATGAAAGTTTGGCGGCCGCAGTTCCAAAATTTTATACAAAATATGGTCAAAATAGTGTTTTAACCTCGTCAACCGTGAAAAGATTAATAGAAAAATTCAGGGAGACTGGATCAGTTGGAGACGCTAAACACACCGGTTGTCGAAAAACAAGCCGATCAAATGTCAATATCGAAGCAGTGCGTGAGAGTGTTGATGAAAACCCAGGAACATCAATTTGGCGTCGCGGACAAGAATTGCAAATTTCAAGAAGCTCTCTGCAGCGTATACTCGCAAAAGATCTGTGTCTCCATGATTAAAAAATTCAATTAACACAACAACTGAAGCCTAATGACCATGAACAGCGAAGAGAGTTCGTGGAATGGATTATTCAACATCAACAAGTGGATGCTGATTTTTCGAGCAAAATCATTTTAAGCGATGAAGCACATTTTCACCTTGATGGCTTTTGTTAATCTCCAAAATTGGCGTGTTTGGGATTCGGAGAACTCACATGCGATTGTCGAACAACAAATGCATGCACAACGTGTCACTGTTTGATGCGGATTTTGGGCTGGAGGCATCATTGGACCATACTTTTTTGAAAATGAGGCTTGTCAAGCAGTAACTGTTACTGGTGCTCGATATCGCGACATGATAACACAATTCTTTCTGCCGAAATTAGATGCTATTGATGTGGCCAATATGTGGTTTCAACAAGACGGTGCCACATGCCATACAGCCAGTGAAACAATTCAATTACTGCATGAGACATTTCCTGGTCGTGTACTCTCTCGTTTCGGTGATCAGAATTAGCCCCCTAGATCGTGTGATTCAACACCATTAGATTTCTTCTTATGAGGTTATTTGATGTCAAAGGTCTATGTCAACAAGCCCACAACCACCCGTGCATTACAAGAGGAAATTAAACGCTGCATCAACGAAATTCAGCCACAATTACGCAGAAAGGTAATGAAAAATTTCGACAAAAGAGTGCGTATGTGCCAGCAAAGCTGTGGAGGCCATTTGCCCAATGTGTTATTCCACAAATAACCCTATCCTATGTACTTTATGATTCAATGAAAAAATAACAATCTAAAGACTACAAACTGTGTTTTCTATTTAATTCAAACCTTGCATTAATTTTGGGACACCCTTTATTACTAGCGAAAAGAACCAGAATGTTTTTGTTTCTTCTTAAAATTTACTTCTATCATTATTTCAAAGTTTACATAATGCATTTAAATATTTTACTTGGTTGTAACGGTAAAAAATAAACTTTCTGTTAAATTTGAATGGTATCGATGGATAGGTAAGATGTAAAGATTTGTTTTATGTTAAGATAGTTTGTTTCAATTTACATTTTTAAGTTTTTTTAATTATACCATGGAAGAAATTAAATTTTAAGGTCATTCGCGTTCTTCCTCCACAAGATTGTCAACTTCATTCCTTAGATTCTTTCACCATGAACGGATGCGTTAATTAACCCCTTGCCGTACCATTTTATTTTTAACTATAACAATTATAACGTTTCCAGCATTAAGAATGTTACAGAAAAGAAAAGGCAAATTATATTTTTTGTACCGTTACATATACTTGAATGCTTATACACTGTTCACAAAAGAATAAAATTTCATTTCGTCTTAAAAAGAAAATATAATATTGAATAGTCGGAGAAGTATTCAGAGATTTTTGTTATTTCATGATTCAATGTTTCTTTTATTCAAAATGAATTTTATTCAAGCATATATTGGCCATTATTATTAAAATATTAATATTACTACAAATATTACTTTTGACACGATTGACGAAATACAAAACTGTCTACATGGAAATTGTAGACTGAAATGTCACCTTTCCTATGCCCGTCAGTATGACGGAATTTGATTAATGTTGCCTGATATATGATACCAAGAACCATCTAGTGACAAAAATCTTTCAATACTTTTCCGACTATCCAATATTTATACTTGTTAGACTTTAAAATCTTCACCGCGAGTCTGACTCGAATATGGCAAGGGGTTAATCATCACACTTGGCAAACAGTAATACTGTCGTCGAAAACGTTGTTTTCCACGCATGTAGAAAGAATGCACGACGATAGTATCGATCGATTTCAAGATGATTCAATGAAAAAATAACAATCTAAAGACTAAAAACTGTGTTTTCTATTTAATTCAAACCTTGCGTTAATTTTGGGACACCCTTTACATTGAACGCCGGAAACATATGAGCCATTTAATTAATTACGAGCTCATTTGCTTGTTACTGAACAATCAGCAGCTAAATAAAATATTTAAAACCTTATACATTTTTGTACAATAGTATCTTTTCACTAAATATTGGTAATGTACAATTTAACAGATACACAAAATAGAAAAAAAATCGTTGAAGCTTTCGAATTCAACTCAAGTGACAGACTTACAAAGCCGCATTATCGCGGCGCTCAATGCGTTAACTTGACGATGAAATTTCCAGGTGTCTTAAGAGTTACATCCAACACTGCCATGGATTTTTGGTATCAAAGTATTTACTCCGTTGTCGTGCCAGAGAAGCTGTCATTGTCAGCTACCTGACCGCAAGACGGCCGAGCGGCAATCTTCGCGTGGTAATTAATCTAGGTCGATCACGATCATTGCGGGCCTCGTAGCCAGAGGGCGAGGGTGGTTCCGCGCCATAAGTCTTTGTAATAGCTAATATCTCACGGGAGTCGTACAAACGCGAATTGGTTACTAGTTACTACTTGCACGAGCTCGCGTGATTTATCGCCGCAGGGTGGCAGGCGGAGGCGGTGAGAAGATGGTTGTTGGACTGGACAGGGAAAGAGACGAAGAGGATGGAGGGTTTCGATGGGAGAATAAAGAAGACTCTGGGACTGGTGGAACGGATCGACGAAGAGGGATGATGGGGACGCGAGTGTGAATCGCTCGGGAGGCTCCGCCGCGGCCAATTAAGGGCCAGTTTTAATCGTTCCCCGTCTAATTGCCGAGCCATTACATTGTCTCCTCAGGGTAAATACGTCTGGCTAAATACCCCCGTCAGCGGAAAGAATCTTGGCCCTTGGAAATCATCGTCGAGTAAACACTGGCTGCGAATCCTGTTCAGAATTAGCGAGCTGGTGTTGTTACCTGCCATCGTGCTCGCGACGCGAGGTTATTAATAAAATTTATATGCGCCGGCCACGATGGTCGAAGGGAAATGCACTCGTTCGTGCCATTTATCTGCAATTCATTCCACTTTGTAATTCGTTATTGCAAGGGCGTCGCTCCGGAGCCTCGATGCGCGCGATCTACGCGCCGATAGAAATGGCTGAAACAAGGAGAACGTTCTTGATAATTACTTGAGGAATCTATAAGCATTTAATTCTGTACCTTTCGAGGATGAATGTCACCGTGCTGGTGACATTGGGCATCATTTTATAAAATTGCAAATTTAACCCCTTGCACTACTATTTATTTCACGATTAATTCCTTGGTAGAAGGCGGAAGTTTGTATTCGTTGCACATCTATGAATTCCCAAATAGTTATACATCGATAAGGAGAATAAATAAAGTCTCCATTTTTAGTAGATTCTAATTTGACGTTCTAGTGCGAGGGGTTAACAAGTATATTTGTAATTTAAATAGGGCAGAATCGGTGCATAATTTTTATTTATCACTAGACTTACGAGATACGTTAAAATGGCGCCTTACAATACGTTTAATTCGCTATTATCAAAATTGTAAACGTGCATACAGCTAATAACAAAGGCAAATTCATTATCTACACGGACTGTAAAAGTGCCCTCGCAGCTCTACATGATACCGAACCTGAAAACCCTATTATTAGACAAATTATTGAAAAGTACAATAAAATTCTGTCAAACAAACAAGCTACTGAAATTTTGTTTGGGTGGGTTCTATCACACGTTGGAATTACAAGGAACGAAAAATGTCTTTATTGAAGAAGATACTCCAACACTTCATGACTATGTTATAAAGGTAAACACCCTTTCGAAATTGTTATCTTAACAGAAACTGATTTGTACGAGTAAGCATTTCATCGTTCAGTAGCAATTCACGTATCGTAACTCGAGTACGAAAACTAAAAATTTGGAAAAGTGTAACTGTATTTCCCTAAATACAAGAAAATGTATTTTACTAACAGTGAGAAACAAGATATGTACGACACTTTTGTGTTGTGCGACAAAAATACGAATGCCACCGCAAGACTGTACCAGAAAAAATATCCAAACCGTCGACAACCATCGCGATAATTGTTTTTCAAATTGAATAACAGTTTGCAACACTATGATGCATTTATCAAACCCAAAAAAGAAGTGCCAAAACCAGTAGTAAGAAATGAAAACAACAGCATCTACACTAGAAATATCGAGAGAATGCAATGTAAGCCTGGGTAGTGTGAAACGAATTTTAAAATCAGAGAAGCTTCATCCGTGTCGATTTAGTGTTGGACATGCCTTACATGCTGGAGATTCAATAAGACGTATGCAATTTTGTCAATTTGTTTTAAACCAGATTCAGATGAACGGAGATTTCCGGCGAGAGATTTTGTGGATGGATGAATGTACGTTCGCCAACAATGGTATTTTTAATCGTCATAATGAACATACATGGGCAAGAAGAAATACATTCCTTAGAAGGAACATACATCATCAAATAAGGTACACTATAAATGTATGGTGTGGAATTTTAAATACCAATATTATTGGTCCATATTTTATCGATGGTGCCCTAAACCAGAAAAAGTTTGAATTGAAGTTTGAATTGTCATATCTTCTCGACGACATTCCTCTCTGAGACAGGCTAAATTGTAAATACTTTCAACAAGATGGTGCACCGGCACACAACTCACAAGTGGCCATGCGGTTTCTAAAAAATAAGTTTTGCAATAACGTTATCGCAACAAATTGATTTAAGTCCCCTTGACTTTTTTCTGTGGAGTTATTTGAAAGATAGAATTTATTCAAATCCCATAGATTCTGTAGAGAATCTGAGAGAAAGAATCATACTGGAATGTGCAGCAATAACAGCAGATAATTTAAACGCAGTTATGCAAACAATAAAAAGACGTTATCAGAAATGTTTAGAATGTAATGGAGAAGCGTTTGAGCATCTTCTTCAATAAAGACATTTTCTGAAAATATCTCGAGATCTAATGATTTTTTTGCCATAGTACCCCAATCATTTTTTACGTAGAATGAACAGAAGAATCGATCTGTGTAAAAAATATGCATTTCTATTGAAAGAAATGATGCAATTATTAATTGCACATGCACTGCTGCATTTAAAGAAAATTTGAAGGCGCACAGATATAGTGCTCTTCGAACCATTTATTTTTCTCCTTTGGCATTTTTTGGTAAATGCAATAATAACGGAGTTATGACTTGAAACAATTGCGTGGACCACCTTGTATAATAAATAGATCTATAAAATATATAGTAATATTTAAGAATACTTTATGTGAATGTAATACCAAATGCAAATTAAAAATGTGCATATATACATCGTATTGCTTGCCAAGCATGAAGCAGAACACCGTACGCAATGTATTAATATTCTAAGGGAAGAAATGGCTGTTCGGAGAAACTGCCTGCTAGGACCGAGCTCGTATTGTGTGATGCGCTTATCGGACTAATGAAATCGGTAAGCTAAATGGTGTCGGTTGAAAGTTAATGAGTTTTGTCGACGTTTTTGATTTTCTACAGGCTTTAACGTTGAACGCTCAGTGCTCCGTAAACCTAGCACCAAGTTTCACAGAATGGACATCTTTACGACATATTTCGAGGTCGTCGAAATCGACGAAAAATAAACCAATGTAAACGATTACTGAAGAATGTATTCGGAAAGTTCTTTATTTGCGCGAAAATCCGCAACGAAGTTGTAAATCGATAGAAGGGTTACTTACCCCGCCATCTATTGATCCATGCGAAAAAAGAACGCAATTATAAGGAGGAAATTTCAGTGGAAGGTCGCGAAGCTAATGTCTCTATGCGTGCAGCAAGCTGTGGCGTGGACCACCGCGCTCTTCTCTAATCCGAGTCCTTGATGCTCTCAGTTGGAACCGGTCGCTGTTAATAACCACCCTCGCACATGGCCTAAGGATCACCGTCGCGACCTACAATCACGCCATAGACAACTCGCAGCGACTCGATCATTATCACGGCCAATAATCACCGGGACGTATTCCGCTAAGTGCTCCCCTCTGCTCCGGAGTAGGTCTTTCGCTCGGACCGCTTCGGTCCCATTCCTCTTCTTCTTTTCCATTCGGCCGTCCCCTCGATACCGCTTTATCTCTCTGTTATTTGGCCCAGCGACGAGCGATAATCAGGGAGTGGGATCCGCCGTTGGATGGACGGCATCACTAATTCGGTCCAATTACGCGGGACGATTAAAAAGATTTAATTGTCCGACGCGCCGGAACCCCTCCAGCGACTTCTGCCCCGTCTGCGCGGGAGGAAGGAACTCTCTCGTTCCATAGCTCCCTTCGACTTCACCCTCGGACGCAGTGCACTTCCCTGGAAAAAAATTATAGGCGATAACGACTACCCCTGCCAGAAAATATTTGATCGAAATAGTGGATGCGTGATTGGACGCGACGTATTTTAGACTATTTATGACACTGAACTCGAGTCTTCGGTCAGAACATAGAGGCCAGGTCGGGTTATAAATTTGTTGAGGAACGGAGTGCATCGACGACCTGCGTCAAGTGATCTTAGTGCCGAGTAAGTGTCGAGTGACCTTAACCAGATAACCTGATGTAAACTACTGCCAATTCTCTATGATGAGTATACTCGTCATGCGTAAAATTTAGTTACCATTAGCTATTTAAATTGTAATTTTAGTGAAAAACTAAAATGTATTCGTAAATTTCAACATGTCTAGAATATTTGGAGATCAAGACGAAATAAAAAGAACAAATAAAAAGTGTAAATAATTTCAGATAGATTCATGCATCTTCGTATGTTCTGACTAGAACTCTTGATTTCCACGACACACATAGGTACGCGCTTTGAAAAAAAGTTAATTACTTACTTAAGTTAATCCTTTAACGCGTATCCTCGCATTCGTATGGTTCTTTGCAACAGTTTTACGATTTCGCTTCTCCACCATTTACACCTGTTTCAAACACCATCTGCTGCTTGCTCAAATTTTTTCCTCGAAGCTCCTGCTTTTTCTTCCTCTCTCCACTATTGAAATTACACCCTTAGAATTTAAGTTACACTTCAAGATATTCCAAAAACGAGCGAGCGAGCAACTATTCATTTTACTCACAATTTATACCTATTTCAACCCTTTGCACTCCTAGCAATTCCATTCCAAAGTCGAAACAATATTTTTACGTATAACAGCTCCATTGTATACAATTTACTTTCTTTCGTACATATGAAATTAATTACTATTACTCGTTATTAACCCTTTGTATTCTGAAGCAATTCTATTCCAAAATCGAAACAATATTTTTACTTATAACAACTCCATTGTACATAGTTTATTTCCTTACTATTCCTATTTATATTTCCGTACTAATACCAGTACTTAACGATTTCTTAACCGCAAACGTGGCGATGTAAAAATTGCTGAAATGATATTATGGCAATTTTTAGTGATGCCTTTGAAACGCCATTCGAGTGCAAAGGGTTCATAAAAATAAAATGAAGTACTTAATGTTACTATATTTTAAAGATAAAATTTAGGTTTAGTATGTAAATAAAAAGTATTTTAATCATTTTTGTGTAAGATATAGAAAATAGTAGTTAACAGTAGCACTACCAAACCAGTCAAAATGACTGGTGCCTACTTATTTCTTTCGCAATTACTGAAGTTATAAAAATGTTTTCATTAGTAATTTTCCGATGTACTTCTTTAATGAACCACATGTTACAATAAAAATTGAATGAAGTTTTAATAGATGCAGTATTGTTATTGTCACAAAGCAATGTATATTATTTCCCGAGGCAATGCAATTTCTTGTTTGCGAGTACTGAAGATTCTAAGAAATTCTGATACGCCAAAGGATAATAAAGAAATGATTGTATTGTACTACGGCATAAAATGTACTAAGTTTTTAGATTATAAAAAATTACAAGTACCTTCTTATATCAACAATATTACAACAAATTGGTTAAGATAAATGATAATAAAGCAATGAATTCTTTTGTCTTTTCACCAAATATGAAGTAATAAAGTGTCTTCCTCTGTGTAAAATTATAAACAAATTGAAGTAACATGATAAAGCATTGGAACACGTTTTAGCATTTCTACTTATGATGATAATGATGAATGTTGTTCTCAAAATGTTCTAAATCCGTGGAAATGATTAAACTCTTTCTTATGTCAGTATCCACCTTGCTTATTCTGTATAGTATAAAAATAAAAAATATATTAATTTTTATAGTAATATTTTCTTTGTACACGACAAGTTTAATCGTTACATTTGCTTTTAAAATTAACGAAAACTATAAAACTAATTAATCAAAATTAATGATAAACGCTTAAGTTGTTCGATTGAATAATTTTTACGAGAGTTAAGAGACCGTGAATCTTTATACTAAATAATATTTGTTTATATCATTTGCAATGTACAGTAGATGCATAGACATTTATAACATAATGGAACCCCTAATAGGGAATTACATTTACTCGATTTCTCTTTCATCATGTCGCTCCATAAAACGATAAATATGCATAAACTTTCTCAATTTAGAATCGAACAATTCCGAAACAACACCATATTTGGTGAAGTAATTAATTTTCGTCGACGCTAGCGTCCTATTAACATTTATGTGACTCTTCCCGTTTCTCCCGATGAACAAGATTAAGTATAATATCATTCATAATACTCGGCAAATAATTCTCTCGCAATCTTAATCCGGCCCGAACTCCACGTATATGGAAATACCCGCGTAAAAGCTTCATTATTCTCCTCTAATATTCTCATAATTTCGTACTTCAACTTATTTATGCACGTAGCTGCGTTAATGGGCCTGTTCACTTTCCTCCAACACGAATCTTTCGTGATCGTATGACGTGGCTGGAAGTAAATTCACGATGCAACGGTTATTCATTTATGAATTCATGCTAATATTTTCGCGAAAATATCTATAATAATCCGGACCTATAATCAATTCCTTTTTTCATATCCAGTCGAGCCACATGTTTTCATCTTCAGAATTCTCCTCGAACTGTTTATCATCTTTTGTCACGCGAAGATCTGCCGCCGTAGTTCTAATCGCCGTGGTTAAAAACAACGAAGCTACGTTTTCGCAGAAAGCTCGACGCACGCCATTTTAAACGGACGCGACGACCAAGCCACCGAAATTATATACGTTTCGACACATTATATTCACGATCATTATACTCTTCTCTATTATGCTCTCCTTTTTGTGCCACGTTAGCGACACGCTAATAGTACAATAGGTACTCCTGGCAGCAGGTTGTAACTTCTTTATTACAAAATTCATTGCAAATACATTATGTTAGATGGGCCGTTTATTTTGAAAGTGGCCTAAGTCCGTTTGTCAATTATTTTCGGTTGCCCGTGGTTACATGTACAACTTCAATTATCTTTATCACTGATAATGTCCGAAGGCAGTGATGAAGGTAATTTTAATTAATTAGTATTTAACAAGTTAACCCCACTTTTTGGACAATTGCATTAATTGAATAATCAGTACCTTTAATTAATGCAGTTAAACAAAATTTACGCGATATACATATTATGTACTTACAATTAAATATAAAACTTAAAATGTAATATTTAATTTTAGAAATTATTTCACCCATAGGGAAGAACAAAACGACAAGACCATTTAGTTCAGATAGTGAACAAGAATTAGTAACTAATGATTTCAAATAAAATCGAAAAAGAAAGAGAATTATAGAACACTATTCGACTTCAGGGGATGAACATACAGATAACAATGGAGAAAAGATTGATGAAACATACATCCAAAAAGTGCGAAAGATTAAACGGAATTCAGGAAAAAGATATTGTACTCCAATCGGAAATATTATACCTTCAAAGTTTTCCAAAACAAAGATTGCCGTTGTCGAAAAGCTTGCATAAAAAATTAGGAAGAAGAAGAAAGAAAGAATATTTTTTAGAAGTTTTGGTATTTTGGAGATTTTAATAAACAAAATATATTGCTTTACGAAGCTATCGAGCGCAAAACTGTGAAACGAAGACGTCAAAATAACGGAAAAGGTTCGCCAAGAAATTGGAGTTTTAGGTATTTGTTAAATTCTAAAAACAGAAAAGTTACCGTTTGTAAAAAGTTCTTTTTGGATACCTTTAAAGTAAGTGAAGGACGCTTAAAACGTGTATTAAACTCTGCAAATGTAAATTTGGGTATCCACAATTTTCATAACGATAATGTTCACATGTACGTTTGGGATGAAACTATTGCATCAAGAGGTGCTAAAGAAATAGCCTCATGCATCCTAAAACATGTTCAAAATTTAAGAAGTGAAAGACACATTATAGCTTACAGTGACATATGTACAGGGCAAAATAGAAACATTAAAGTAGCTTTAATGTGGCTAAAAATTGTCCAAATTGTTGAAAATAATGTGGAAATCATAGATCACAAATTTTTAATATCAGGACATTTGTTTTTACCAAATGATAGAGATTTTGGCGTGGTAGAAATGGCATTAAAAAAAAAATAATTTACTGTTTGTCCCCCGAGATTATTAAAATATTATGAAAAAGTGTCAAAATGGTAATAACTTTTTTGTACATGAAATGAGACAAGAAGATTTTGTATCAACACAATTATTAGAAGACGCAATTTTTAAATGCTAAAGAATTCTAACGGAGAATCAATAAACTGGTTAAAAATATGTTGGATGCGTTTTGTCAGAAATGAATCGTATAAAATTTTCTATAAGACATCATGAATGAGAACGAAAATTTTAAAGTCCTGAATTTATTACCACGTCGGGGTAGACCAAGAAAATTCGAAAATATTGTATTGACATCACTGTATAAAAATATCAGACAAATTACAACAGCAAAATTCAAGGACATAATTGACCTATTACGATATATACCACCGGAACATCATGATTTCTTTAAATCTCTTTCACACACACAAAATGTAGATGAGTAGTAAATTGTTTGTAATTTATGTTTGTAAAAAATGTTTTGAATCGCATAAATTATGTTTTTAAAGTGTCGTAAAGACATGTAAAATAAAATGAGTATTGTTTTTTTCAATTTAAAACATCTTAAATTATGTTGAATGGACTTGGGTTCCTTCAAATTTTATAACGAATCTGGTTGTTAATTTTGAAAGTGGCCTAACTCCATTCTTGGTAAGAAAACGCATATTATTTACTTAATAATTGCCATTATTTTAATAGGAACTATAAAGTTAACAGCTTCAGATATACTTAAGCAGTATGACTCTTTAGTATTCTGTACGTATATTTTTAATTGCATTGAAACACAAACCCTTAAATATCTCAATTTAAGTATAAATGTACTTAGGCCACTTTCAAAATAAACGGCTCAAATATGCAACAACTTAGTGTGTACGAAAAGAATTGAAAATAAAGCGAAGACTTTAACTCCTCGCGCCGGTTGACGGCGAAAGTTGCCGCGCTTGCGGGCGTTGAAGTCTCCAAAACGCTCGGCTCGACGCGAGCGCCAATTCTTCGACTTCGCTAGCGAAATGGATACAAATTACTCGCGATTTCCCTCGCATTTCATTCGAGCTGTGTCTCTGGGCAGTCCTTTGCCTGCGGCTTCAACCCCCGGTGATTACGTATTTCTGGCTTCTGCCGGGGCCGAGGCGAGGAGGAGCCAAGCCACGGAGACGACGAAATCATCTTAAGCGGTAAATTACACATATACTAAGTGGCCACGATTCAAATTATTATTATCATCATCATCCCTCGGCCATGGAATCGCCTTTCCGAGAATGATTACACGCGGCTACGGGGACGCCGCGTATGCTAAGGCACGACTCTGTTTTCGAGGGCCGTCCTTTCCTCATTTGTATGCGATTTCGACTGGCAGCGGTGCGCATGCACCTTGCTGCAGGCTTCGGCAACGATCGGCGCATTTTTGAGTGCCTTCCAATCACCGTTCCCTCTTTCAACAAAAATAAATTAATATCCTATAGGCGGACAATGTTGCAGAAACGTTCTGTTTCGAACATCTATTCCTTCGAGGGTTTAACCCTTAGCACTCCAATGGCTCCTCTGAGGCGACACTGAAAATTGTCAGACTATTGTCTAAAACAATTTGTTCATTATAAATGTTTGTAATTAAGAAGTTAATAAAAATTGACGTGTTGTTGTACGATTAGCAGTAACAAATTTGATATGCACGAAAGGAAATGAACCACGTGCAATGGAATTATTCTAGGTCACAAAGATGTCTCGAGTTAGGAATTAAAATTGCTTAGAGCGCAAAGGGTTAATAAATATGTTATCATGTATCACCGGTGGCACACGTGGCACGGAATGTGTTAATTAACCCCTTGCGATACAATGACGTCTCTTAGAAGTCATCCATTTCATGTGTCATTGTAGACTTTGACATCTCCGAGACGTCAACAGTTGCCTCTGGCGGACGCCTAACCCAGACCAATTTCTTTCATGTTTCCCACTTATGCGGAAGAATACCAAGGAATGTAAAAAAATGTTCTTCTATATGCTTGACGTAGTTTGTAATGCTTATGTTTTGTATTCTAAGTTGTCTAATTCAACAAACCAATCAATTGTAGATTTCCAATTTTCGATTTCACTTCCTAGTTACTCGAAACGCAGCAGACCGTCGCAAAGTGAGTACCCAACTCGATTACAGGCAAAACATTCATGTATGTAGATGGTTTGCTCGCTTCCGTTCTGGAAATTTTGATATTAAAGATGCATCTCGCTCTGGTCGACCAATCACTTAAAAAGTCGATGAAGTAATGCAAATGGGTGAGCAAGATCGGCATATAAGCAGTCATGAGATTGCTAGGGAAATAAACATTCACCATTCAACATTTCTGGATCATTTGCAGAAGGCTGGATACAAAAAGAAGCTCGACGTTTGGGTGCCTCATGATTTAACAGAGAAGAATTTGATGGACCGAGTTCCCATCTGCGAATCATTGCTCAAACGTAATGAAATCGAACCATTTTTGGTTCTACAAAAGATCATAGATAATAATGGCCAATATATACTTGAATAAAATTTATTTTGAATAAAAGAAACATTTAATCAAAAAACGACAAAAATCTCTCAATACTTTTCCGACTATGCAATATTATATTTAACTCTTAGCACTCCAATGGCTCCCCTGAGGCGATACTAAAGATTGTAAAACTATTATTCAAAACAATTTACATTACATTTAATTTAAATTGAATTTACATTACATTCTTTGTATTTAAGAAGTTAGCAAAAATTGAAGTGTTACACATACAATTGATAGTAAAAAATTTGATATGCACGAAAGAAAATTAGCCATGTACAATGAAATTATTGTAGGACAAAGAATTTGGAATTAAAATTGTTTGGAGTGCAAAGGCTTAACTCTTCGTGAGCAACTTCTTTCTTTTCGATGCTTGATTTGTCTGGTCAATGGTTTAAATATTCGACGTTCCTGCGATTATATATTAAGATAGAGACATCGATACGTTTTTCAGAATTTATGTAGATTTCTTGAAAACTGAGAATAGTTAAAAAATTATTCACCGACATAACTGGTGTGCAAACGGTGTTGGTGAAAATGGAGGTGCGTACGGAGGGTTAATTTATATTTCTTGTAATCAATACAGAAAACGGTTGCTTTGCATAAAGATCCGCAGCCTAATGATAACGCAAGTATATAACATCGATAATAGAGAATTTGTTTTATATTAACACTAGAACTATCGAACAATAAATCCAACGATATACATTGCTTTGTAATAATAACAAGACTGCATCTATTAAAACTTCACATAATTCTTATTATAACATGAATGTTTTTAAAAAAGTACATCCGAAAATATGAACAAATATATGCTTGAATAAAATTTATTTTGAATAAAAGAAACATTTAATCAAAAAATAATAAAAATCTCTGAATACTTTTCCGACTATTCAATATTACATAGCAATGTAAATTTCGAAATAAAATGTTTTGTTTCCGAGCGTGCACGTAGCTGTTCAGTTGAGCCAGTTAAATAGTATTCTTCGGATTCGGCAAATTCCATTATCATTTGTACGTCAAGGAGTTAAAAAAGTATCGACGATCGAAGCACGTTAGAAGTTGTACTCTGCGGGGACTAGAATTATACGATAAATCTCGTTCTATTCGAAGAGGAGTGATTATAGGCATCAATATAATTTGTATAGACGCTAATGTATCTAAAAGAAACGGCTCCGGAACGATGGCGGAGGAGAACCACTGCGGAAATGATAGAGTATACAAAGCAATCCCCGCATTTGAGCCCGATTGGAGGACCGATTCTGGTAATACGTTATTAATTTGAATGGCCGCGCGCGATGAATTATTTAACGGGCGATTACCCTAATGCGTCGCTTGTCCTCTTTTATTAAAACACTTTGGTACGTGTCTCGTTCTTAGCCCGGCCGATTGGCCGGCACCGTTTCTTCGTGATTTTCGGTCACGGTCCTTTGTGCCCCTCACGATTCTTTTAATTGCGAGACTCCCCATTAAGCGGTCGGAAATGCACGATTCTTCCTGGAACTGTGACCGCTTGATTATTGTTATTACCTTTCGAACGTTGAACACGTAGCGCGCAAACGGTTCTCCCTTGAAAATTTCACATCGATGGAACCCCCGTTCGCGGCACGTGCCAATTATTTCACACTGCTATTCGAAACTCCTTTGTTTTCCCAAAACGATCCCGTACGTTCATGTTTGCGATTTAAATGACTGGGATTAGATATTATTAGGATTAATACGGTAAACCGAGGGTTCTTTTTCTTTTTTTTTTTTGAGGAAGACGGCTGTTTTTCGGAAAGCTAGATTTTAGAAACTATAGAAAAAGGGACGATCGTTTTTAGACACTAATAAAGGGTGTCCCAAAATTAACGCAAAATTTGAATTTGCCGCCATTTTTGCAGTACAAAAACATTGTACAAAAATCGACCGCACATGCCGACACCGGCTGAGAAAACTTGACCTCACACAGTTCTTTCTGCCGAAATTGGATGCTATTGATGTGGCCAATATGTGGTTTTAACAAGACGGTGCCACATGCCATACAGCCAGTGAAACAATTCAATTACTGCATGAGACATTTCCTGGTCGTGTACCCTCTCGTTTCGGTGATCAGAATTGGACCCCTAGATCGTGTGATTTACCACCATTAGATTTCTTCTTATGTGGTTATTTGAAGTCAAAGGTCTATGTCAACAAGCCCACAACCACCCGTGCATTACAAGAGGAAACTAAACGCTGTATCAACGAAATTCAGCCACAATTATGCAGAAAGGTAATGAAAAATTTTGACAAAAGAGTGCGCATGTGCCAACAAAGCCGTGGAGGCCATTTGCCCGTTGTGTTCTTCCATAAAAAACCCTATCGTATGTACTTTATGATTCAATGAAAAATAACAATCTAAAGACTAAAAACTGTGTTTTCTATTTAATTCAAAGCTTGCGTTAATTTTGGGACACCCTTTATTAGGTTGTTGGTAAAGTAATTTCGTTTTTGTTTTCAATAAAATATTTATTCGCTATAAGAAAATCGTTTTTCATTGTCATGAAAAAAAATTACTTTCCGAACAACCTAATACATCAAGGTAGAACCGCGGATCTCTGTTTTTGAAGGTTGTTCAATTTTCGAATTCAAATGTTATAAAATTAGGTTGTTCGGAAAGTAATTTCGTTATTATTTTTAATAAAATATTTATTCACTATAAGACAATCGTCTTTCATTGTCATAAAACAAAAACAAACGAAATTACTTTCCGAACAACCTAATAGTTGCAGGGTCGCAGAAGAAATTCATCAGATTTCTTGGGACCCTGGTGCACGGTCGCCCTGGCATCGATGGGACCGCAGACCCACCCACGAAATTCCTAGATGGCGATGGCATCCGTCGATTCGACGAACTGCCATGCCGCTCCGGTCAGTTTGCGCTTCGCAAATATTCTCGAAACACTGACCGCGGGCCAGGATCCCTAATTGCCGGGCGTCGCGCCGTCGGACACGGTGTTCAGAGGTCCCCGAGGACAAGGACCCGTTTCCTCCCTGGTTCGGCACCACCTACGATTGGAATTCCATCCCCTGGCAGCGAGGTAACGCGATCCGAGCGTTGCGCAGACCTCAAGAATGCCCCCCGAGCAACGACGGTTCCGCGGTAATATTACGTTTTCGACGCGAGGGAGGGACATTGGTCCCCGGGCCCTGCGATTCGAACTCTGGAATAAACGTCGGCTGCTTTTGGGACTCGGGCCCCCAACGCGCGGACATTCTGTAGTACACAGCCCTTTTTTGCGACACGAACCGAGCCCAGTTAGAGCTTTGTACTTCTTCCCGGAATGTTGGTTTACCCGTTTCAGTGCTGAAGGTGAACCCGATGTAAATAACGCGCAATCTTTGCTGAAATACGTAAGTTTTAAACTTCCACATTTCATCCGCTCCAACATGATTATTCTTGCTTAAGGTCATTTCAAGGTCAAAAAGGTGGTACCCACTAAATTCAGTTTTTATTGTCTATCATGCTATCGTAAGAAAAATATACTATTCCATTTAAAAAAACATCGGTGACCTTGAAATTTCATTAAAAAAACATGACATAAAAAATCGTTTTCTTCACCATTATATTTGCCCCCTGCAATAGTGTCACTTTGTCCTCTGAAGTTTTCTGATAGGACTGTAAATACGAAAGATATTTAGGTGTTCCCATTTATGTGGGACACCCTGTATAAAACTTGCAATCTACTGCTCGACTTTGCCACTTTCTCAAAATTGTCATCTCACATGATCCTATAATTTCGTTATTTGTTTTACTTACTTTAGTGTACGCACGTGATCCTGTCGTACAAGATTATAAGATAATTCTTTTCATTGTTGCAACTATTATGCTTGCCTCCACTAAGTCAGTTTCGATTAGGCCTCCACCCAACCATTGCCCGTCCTCGAAAATTCGTAACGTTCGCGTTTCGTCAGCAGCGTTAATTCCTCGACCGTACATAAATTTCTTCTTTACGAAATTGCCGGTTCCTCAGGCGAGTGGGTGCTCGTAATGAGGGCGAATCTGAATCCCCTGGCGCACTCTTATTTAAAGTTTCGTAAACTAGAACGCCGGTTCATGGAATCGGCCGGAGCGAAAACGGCAAATTCGGTGGGTCCGGTGCGTAAACGTGCGGGTGGATGATTGCCATAATTGCCCGGTCATTATGGGAAATTTTCGAAAAGTTGACGATCCGGGGGCCCCTGTACCCTTTCGACAATCGACGGTAATCATCCGGTACCGAGTTAATCGCGTCTATTACCGGAAATTCTGGAAAGCTGACGCGGACGCGATTAGCGGGGACCTATCCTGATTCCTCTTTGATCGCACCGACTTTGATTAATCCATCGAGATTACTTTGCTATTAATCAACGTTGGAAACTGTGGTTCGGGAACTACCAGGTATGTAAATACGAAGCCGGAATTTTTGTATACAAAATACACGATCATTCTACGAAAATGATACAAAATATTTCATTCAAAGTATAGCCCAGCGGTAGTTATACATTTTTCCCAGCTATCTGACAATTTGTGGATGCCACGACAAAAAATTATTCCTGTTTTGAGGCAAACCATTCATCGAGTCATTTTCGTTCATTTTCGTAAGATGTGAAGCGCTGCCCAGTAAGTACGTGTCCAATCGATGCAAATACAGTGGCCCGAATTAATATTCGAACACCATGAAACTCGAGGAGTTTTGCTGTATATGAGCCGTTTATTTTGAAAGTGGCGTAAGTCCATTTATATTCGAATCGAGATATCAAAGGGTTTGCGTTGGATTAAATTTAAAAATATGGGTATCAGATAACATAGTAGAATAATATTTTTGGGTTTCTAGGAGTGTCAAATTTATCATCCTAATTAGCATAATTAACATTATTTAAGAAATAATATGTTTTTGATGGCTATGAATGGACTTACGCCACTTTCAAAAGCAATGAAACGACGGTTTCAATTCTTAAGAAAGCACAAGTCCACAGGAAACGTAAATTTCCCTTGAAATAAATATAAGTATATACACTTTTATGTTATAAAATCAAAAAAATATTCAACTTTTATTCTTTGTTAAATAATTTTTACATTAAAATTAATATTATCTTATTAATTATTATTCAGTCTTCTCTAATTTGTGTATGCGGGAGGGATTTAAAATAATTGTGATGTGCAGGTGGTATATAATGTAATAAATCCATTAAGTCCTTATATTTTAGGTTTGTCAGTGGTCTCGGTTTTTTGTAAAGTGATGCCAACTAGATATTATTAAAGTTTTTCGGTCTTCCCTGTTACGGTAGTAAATCCAATGTTTTGAATAGAGCATCCTCGTTCATTGTCGTTTCATAGAATAACTTATATGGATCGCTTCTCAAAAATCTCATCCAACATATTTTATACCAATTTACTCTTTCACCGTCAGTATTTTTTAGCCTTTTAAAAGTCGCGTTTTCTAAAGGCTTACAAGGAGAGTGCAAGGTCTTCGGGTCACCGATTCAGTTGAAACTTTGTACATTGGTAGAGTATGTTCTTCTGATTAAGAATATATATGGTTATACCAGCCAACACTCAATAGTTTTTAAAATATCCATAAATAAAGATTGAGAGCCCTTAAATGCAGTTCTATTATAAAATAGGGTTGCTAAAAGCTAGCTTCCTGAAGTCCCCTGAAATGCTAGCCTAGATGTTGAAAGCTCTGCTTGAAGAGGAAGGTTTGAGGAAGATTTTGCCTTTGGAATCATGTCGATAGCTCTAATAGTTTGGTCGGAGGACGCCTTCAAAGATTGCCAAATATTGCCAAATATTGAAGAGACGTACGTATGTCAAAATTGAGCATTATTTTGTTTATCATTGATTATCGCGAAAAGTGTTGAAATTAAAAAAAATAAAAACTATATTTCTAGCATTTAAAATAAGTGTTTTTTGTTATTACAAATCGACGAATTCTTTAAGTCCATAAACAGTGCAGATATACAGCAAGAACTTCTCGAGTGTCACAGTGTCCGACTATTATCGCTGGCCACTGTAAGTAATAATTGGAAAGATCTAAGTCTAATGAGTAAGTCGCATGCGAAAGTATTTCCTAACTAAACGTCTCAATCGTTTCCTTGACTAGTGCTGCCGTGTGCGATGGTGCATTATCATCAAGCAGAATCACATTGTATTGCCTTTTAATTCCTTAATCTACGATTTATGTTCCAACAGTCTAGCTCCAAAACGTAAACAAGATCGCGCAGCCTGCGAGCCATTTCACGGTTTGGCAAATCGGTCCTAAGCCATTCCCGCAATATTTACATTTGGGCCTGCCGATATACCACGGGCCAGGCCCGTGATAATGTTTTGGCCCCAATACAAGACCACGTGTCTCATACATAGTTGTAGGTTAACGGGTTAATCCTATTTTCCTATCTACTGGATCTTCCCCGTGGTTTTCAAACGTATGAAGACAGCTTCTCGTGTCACATTTAATTGATTCGCGAGTTGTCGTTGCGTTTGAGAGTCATCCTCATCCAACGATGCTTGCAATTCGTTGTCTTCAAACTTTTTCGGTGGTCTTTTACGTCCTGCGTTTCTTACGTCAAAATCGCCAATTTCGAATTTTTTAAAGCACTCAAAGCACTGTGATTTACCAGGAGCATGATCACCGTAAGCTTCGACGAGCATTCGATGCGATTCTGCAGCAGTTTTCTTAAAATGGTAACAGAAAATCAATGCTGTCGGCAAATCGTAGTATCCAGGCACAAAATTCGACATGTTCAACGCTATTAGGTTCTTTGTAACAGTCTTCATGTTTTCGATTCTCCACCATTTACACCTGTTCCAAACACCATCCACTACTTGCTCAAATTTTCTTCTCGAAGCTCCTGTTTTTTCTTCCCCTCTCTACTATGGAAATTACACCCCTAAAATTTAAGTTACACTTCGAGACATTCAGAAAACGAACGAGCGAGCAGGTATTCATTTTTCTCACGACTTAAGCCTATTTTAATAAAAGTAAAACGAAGTACCTAATGTTACTATATTATTAAAAATAAAATTCAGGTTTCCCTTTCGTATATAAATAGCAAATATCATAATGCTTTTTGTGTAAGATTCAGAAAATATTAGTTAAAAACTTTATTTCTGGAGACAATGCAATTGCTCGTTTGCGATTACCGAAAACCCTAAGAAATCATGATACATCAGAGGACAATAAAATGTTGACCAAGCATTGTTCCATTATACACGGTTCGTTTCTATCGTTTTACATTAAGTATATTACTATTACCCGCACATACACCAACTTAATGTTTCCCCATTTTTTAAATGCAAGTATAGCGATGTAATAATAGTTTTTGAATTATAATGGCAATTTTTCGACGCGCCATTGTAGTATTATCCCTTTGCACTTGAAGTTGTTTCAACTAGATAACTAAAACATTTCTTCTGACTTAGGATATTTTTATACTACATGATATATTTAAAAATCAACGCTGTCCGCAAATCGTATTAGGTTGGTCGGAAAGTAATTTTGTTTTGAAGAGCTTTGAGATTAACACTAGAACTACCGAACCAGTCAAAATGACTGGTAATTTTTTCTTTTACAATTCCAGAAATTATAAAATTATATTCATTGAAAAGCTTCGAATGAATTTCTTCGTTGAAGCAAACATTGTAATAACAATGGGACAATGTCTGAATAGATGCAGTCTCATTATTATTACCAAACAATATACTCAGCGATCTCACGAGTTGTTATTCGTGGTTACTGAACTTAAAAACTCATTTTCTAAATCATTTTATCCATATGAATATTTATGCATAGACGAAAGTCTTTTACTTAATAAAGGAAGATTATTCTTTACACAATATATTCCGTCAAAAAGGAGTAGATTTGGCATTAAGTCATTGGTTATTTGCGATTGCAAAACCGTAACCGAAATAAATGGTTATTAAGGCTTTTGAGGTCACCACATCATTTATTTCAGTTACAATCAATATACCTTACAATGAAAATTCAGACTGCTCAACTTGCGCTCTGTCGTAAAAGGTACGCAGCCCACGGTAGGCTTTTTCATACGGAGTGGGCAGTCCATGGCGCACGCTTAACGTCGAGCAACTCAGCGCTCAAAGGGTTAAGAATCTAAAGTCGAGAGCCAAGGCTTAGGGTAACAATAGCGACATTGTTGTCGTTAGCAGCCTAATGAAAACTGTTCTAATAATAAAGTAAGTAACTGCAGCATAGAGGAGATACGAACGTATTATGAATCAATATGAACGACAGTATTTATTAACGTAAATTTTATTGTTTAAATTAGACGTGACAGTATTATGTCGTATCTACAGGAAAAGTACAAAGTTATAAGTTATGCTATATATATTATATAACACGATAATAATCGTACGAGATAGCGAAGAGGTTTCTTACTTCAGCGTTCGATTACGAGTTCGATGGGATGAATTCCAGGATAAACAGGATTAATTAGGTAGCTTTGAAACGGGGTGCACGAGGACTCAGAATAGGTGAACAGGGGGAGGGGGAGATGTGGAGTAGACGTGGTGAGGTTGTTCAAGGGGATACGTAATATAGAAAAATAAATGTGAATCGCCGAAAGCAGCCACGACAGAAGGCAAGACAAATTGCTACACGGAAGCAGATGCCCGCTCGCAGCATCCTTCTCAAGACAGGCCCATCGTGTCTTCACATTGTTTTCTCCGTTCTTGCATATGAACCTGGGCAACGCGTCGCACGGCGTCGGATAAAACGAAACACACGATCAATTGTAAGGCAGCGTTGTGCACAGCTCGTCGATCCTGATTGTGCAAAGGAACGAAATTATTTTTTCGTGGTACGTGAAGCAGAATAATTTCGTTCTTTCATCGTGAAAGTAGCGTGGAAGACGATCGTCGAGCACTCGCGGCGAACGGAAGGGACTTTCGAAAGAGAGCTTTTCCTCTTTCTTCTTTTTTTCATTTCCGTTTGATTTGCCGCTTTTCATATCGCTTCCGGTCCCTCTTCCTCGCTGTTCAAGCACGGTTGTATTCGCACGCGTGACTCTCAGGCGTGGTTCGCCGGATCGCGTGGAGGACGAGCGCGAAAACGGTCGAACGAGGCTCGATCGCGTCTCGTTTATAAAATCGAAAGAAAATCGAGGAAAGACACGGTCCACTTTGCCGGACATCGGCGAGTATTTTTTTTTCTTCCTTTTTTGAAAATGTGTATATGTACAAGAACAGGTGGTTTTTACCTCTCCTCTGGCTTCACGGCCACACTTCGAACTTTGGCGATTGCGACAAGCAACAACTTAACATCTAGATTTCTTAATTTTTCTTTCAAGGGATCAAGGCGGCGTGAACACGTCGATTATTCTGTGCAGTCTAGATTCATTGTACTCTGCACCGGCATATAGAAAAGTCAACATCTCAATGAAACGAAAAATTGTTCAAGCTCATTTCGCATATCAGGATTGAACGTTTTGCGAATTAATAATCTTGTGATTATTAATTGAATCTACGTTTTAATTAAATAGATAGGTGGAAAATACAACTAAATATATAGTTTTACGAACTGCTTTTTTCAAAAATATTTTTCGATAACTAACTACAAAATGTTTCTCTTCGATACCGTGTTTGTAATAAAGTATATTTGGTCGAGTATCTGCCATTTAGACACAGCTGTGAGTTTATTTCGGTAACAGTTTAATTTATCTCTTTATTTAGCGCGTTCACTGGCGCATCAAATACCATAAAATCTCGCAAAATCGGAATGTAATTGATTTACTGGAAAGAAACTTAAAAATTACGATTCGTCGGCGTGATTAGTTCTCAGATCCTCTTGTATCTCGACGATTCAAATGAAATATAATAAGCAAGGAAATAAACGTTTAAATCTGGATAAATAATTGGTAGTTGACTGGTTAAATGAGATTGAGATAATGTTGTGTTTATGATCGTGTTCTCACCGCATTGTCGCCATAAATTGCTTACTTCACTAAGAACGCAACGTTTCGGTCGTTCCTTCGACGTTCCGAGAAAATCTCTTTTCGTATCCTTATCGCATTAATCGGTAAAAAATAGTGATTAATATGAGCGTATATGTTGTCTTGATTCTTTTAATACGAGTAGATGTCTATATTTATATGTCTAATATACGTAACATGCGAATATTTGGCGTGACTTCGGGGATCGATGAGACAGGGGCTAACGAAGGAAGGGAACAATTTATTGAATGGATCTAAACGAAAGGGCGGAAGACCTAACATTAAGCAAGCACATACGAAACCGTCAATTACCAAACCCTTCGATTAGAAAATACAAAAATATTTGAATATCAACGAATATTCACATCACTACGCGCATCGTTTTTTTTTCTTTCTTTTTTCGTGAAAAGAAAACAAAATAAAATACACTATCAAACTCTACTAAAAACGAAACCATTATTTTGTGTGCAAATCTCGTAACAAATCTCCGCTATTCCAAATTTTTATCGAGGAATCTCATACACTAAAGTGAATAAAAAAATTAAACCATGCGCTGATATTAAAATATAAAATGTCTTATTTTTTGATTTCATTAATTGTCAGCGAAATTTGGAAAATAAATATTCAACGTTTAGTTTACAGTCTCGCACATGAGATCCCTTAATGCCAGACGTACAAGTTACGATAACTGGTTCTCAACTTTCTACAAAAATTGCAAAAAAACATTTATTGGTATACGACTTTTATCGTAATCTGCATACGAACGAACTTAATTAATAATCTCCTTCGAACGTATCCGCGCGATTGCAGTAATCGTCAATTAAAAAACCTAAAACGTATATTCTAATGTGCGCGGTTCTTTTGAAATAAAATAAACGATGCCCACATTCGTGAAAAAGAAAAATTCGGTATAAACGTTGCTTCGATCATGCGAAACCGAGACTCTTCCGTATGCACCCCCTTAACAAAAATCTAATTCGGGAGGAAAGGCGAAAAAAAGAAACGAGACAGGTAAACAGCACAATTGATCCACATCGCATTGTCGCAGAAGATTGTTAAACACAGGCTTAGAATTAATTTGTGAATGACAGCAAGAGAAAATCATTAGAAGGATGCGACTACAATCGCTCTTAATGCTACGCCAACGTATGTACATCAGGGCGAACACGATCGCGAAGAAACTCGATATAAAATTAGGGAGACACACGTTATTTCGCGAAACTACGTGAAAGGAAAAACCGTCAAAACTGAGGAACACTAGCGAACGATTGTCGCCGTCTTTGTCTAACAAGAAAAGCTCTCGGATAAGTAATTAATTAGAAAAAAGTAAGAGTCAGAAGTTATAGTTTCCCTCCTAATAATCTTTCACTTTCTCAATAATCGAGATGATTGGCTTTCACTTATAAAATTTCATATCTGCTAAAAAAATGGCGTCGCGGACTACCAAAAACAACAATGAGTATAAATGACAATTTCCTCCTAATTATTCTTACTTCGGGGAGTTTTTCTAAAGACACACAAGTAAAATAGATGGAACAGAAATACAAAGAATTCAGGCGTCAGGTGTTAAACATTTTTCATGTACGTACAAATACATTTTGTTTTACATTTGTTACATTTCGTACCCTTCGCTGCGCCTACGGAGATCATAATTAGACTGCCGATCTTCGTGCACTTATGGTTTGTGAAAAATTATCAGGAGGTGGTGCGCTACAACTTCCAGCACATATTTTTCTCGAAGCTAATTACTCATCGTAGAAGATCGCCTTGTAAGTATCTCGAGGGAGATAACGTTTACGTTTCTTGTCCAGTAAGTTCTTCCGCAGTCTTATGATTCCTTTCAGACGATCTGTCGATAAATGCGATTATGATTTACGACCGATGATCGTCATCGCGCAAAGAAAATGCACTTTCACCCGTTCCCTCCGTGGCTCTCAGAGCGTGTAACATAGGCTCGCACGCAAACCACCCGATGATCTCCCCTCTTTCCTTATCCTTATCGCGAACGTCGCATCCGATCACGCTTGCCGCGAGGTTTCGGGAAGCTTTTTAATTGGTCATGCTTGAATTAGACGCGTGAAACTTCCTTCCCGGTGTCTGCGTTACGTCGATATCGCTCGCGATCGCTCGTTCTCCTCTTCGACTTCCGTTGCCACGCTTCCGGGCAACGATCTATATACCTATTTCTTCTCTTTCGTTTTGTTACCCGACGACACTTGCGCGTCTATGTTGTTCGAAGGCAAAGTTTTCTCCGGTTGCGTATTTTCTCTTTGTGTGCAGGGAAAAGGGATCCGCGTAATGGTACGTCTAAGTGAGAACAAAAGAACGAACGATCATGATCTGGTGGGCGCGATCCTTTCGAAAAATGAACGATCGCCGCGTTCGATGAACAGATGTCTTCCGTGTTCACCATCCTAGACAGGTGGCAGAGCCCAGAGAGTCGCTGTCTTATCGGCTGAGGTGCTGAGAAACGAGAACTCTGTTGGATGCCATCGGCCTGAGATTACTTTGTCCTGATGCTGCGCCACTACTACGCTGGGTAGAGGCATCGTTAGATCACCTGTCAACACACATGGACGATTGTTATTAACGAAACTGTAGCATTATTACTTCAAGATAAATAATTATTAGAGATTTTCAAGAATCTAAAGGGTGCATTCTAAAGGGTGTCCCAAAATGAACGCAACATTTGAATTTGCCGCCATTTTTGCAGTCAATTTTTGGAGAATAGCGACACGTCGCAGAAAGGCGACACCAGTTTCGGGGATAGATCCTTGAACGAGGGATCTTTGTGCAACGTATTACAAGACTTCGTGAGAAAACGAAATCACGAAGTCAGTAGGCGTTGCAGAATTTAGGATTACACTCCAACCTGGTGATTCGTCCCCCATTTATCCCTACCAAAGGAAAGATCATTTTTCCGAACATTGATAGGGACAAACCAGGAGGAATTCTGCAGATTCTGGGACATGAACATATAGAACATTTTGAACTTCGAATTAGTACGCATCTATAGAACATCTTGAACTTCGAACAAGAACACATCTATAGAGTATTTTGAGTTTCGAACCAATACACATCTATAGAGTATTTTGAACTTTGGACTAGAACAAATTGAAATAATTTTAGAACTTTGAACTTTTACAACGTTAGAACCTTCGAAACTTTAAATCCTTGAAAGCAATGGATGTATATTTGCGAATGCATTAATCTATTGTCGTAAATTAGAGCGTTATTGACTTGAATCAGCGACAATTCGGACAGAACAAACGCTCGAAACAGCCCGCTCAAACAATATACACAACACTTTTTATAAATACATTTCTAAAGACATTTCTCGTAGACGCGTTAGTCAATGATGCAGACTCCACTGCCTGAGAGTTATTAAAAAGTCTCAGCCAGTTTTTAAGAACGTGCGTTCGAGGAAATCAATTGGTTGTAAAGGGTGTCCTAAAATGAACTCAAGATTTGAATTTGCCGCCATTTTGCAGTCAATTTTTGCCAACCCTGAAGAAAGAACAATTTGACAGCTGAGAGTTTAGGGTTAGTAAAAATGGGGCGTTATACGATACAACAATGTGTTCTTATTATTGAACAATATTTCAAAAATAATGAAAGTTTGGCGGCCGCAGTTCGAAAATGTTATACAAAATATGGTCAAAATAGTGTTTTAACCTCGTCAACCGTGAAAAGATTAATTGAAAAATTCAGGGAGACTGGATTAGTTGGAGATGCTAAACACACTGGTCATCCAAAAACAAGCCGTTCAAATGTCAATATCGAAGCAGTGCGTGAGAGTGTTGATGAAAACCCAGGAACATCAATTCGGCGTCGTGGACAAGAATTGCAAATTTCAAGAAGCTCTCTACAGCGTATACTCGCAAAAGATCTGTGTCTCCATGCTTACAAAATTCGATTAACACAACAACTGAAGCCTAATGACCGTGAACAGCGAGAGAGTTCGTGGAATGGATTATTCAACATCAACAAGTGGATGCTGATTTTTTTTAGCAAAATCATCCTAAGCGATGAAGCACATTTTCACTTTGATGGCTTTGTTAATCGCCAAAATTGCCGTGTTTTGGGGATCGGAGAACCCACATGTGATTGTCGAACAACAAATGCACCCACGACGTGTCAATGTTTGGTGCGGATTTTGGGCTGGAGGCATCATTGGACCATACTTTTTTGAAAATGAGGCTGGTCAAGCAGTAACTGTTACTGGTGCTCGATATCGCGACACGATACACAGTTCTTTCTGCCGAAATTGGATGCTATTGATGTGGCCAATATGTGGTTTCAACAAGACGGTGCCACATGCCATACAGCCAGTGAAACAATTCAATTACTGCACGAGACATTTCCTGGTCGTGTACTCTCTCGTTTCGGTGATCAGAATTGGCCCCCTAGATCGTGTGATTCAACACCATTAGATTTCTTCTTATGAGGTTATTTGATGTCAAAGGTCTATGTCAACAAACCCACAACCACCCGTGCATTACAAGAGGAAATTAAACGCTGCATCAACGAAATTCAGCCACAATTACGCAGAAAGGTAATGAAAAATTTCGACAAAAGAGTGCGTATGTGCCAGCAAAACCGTGGAGTCTATTAGCCCAATGTGTTATTCCACAAATAACCCTATCCTATGTACTTTATGATTCAATGAAAAAATAACAATCTCAAGACTAAAAACTGTGTTTCCTATTTAATTCAAACCTTGCGTTAATTTTGGGACACCTTTTATATCGTTGGATTTATTGTTCGGTAGTTCTAGTGATCAGTAGAATCAACCTGTCATAATCAGACGCCTCCGCTGACTCGAATTCGAGTTTCTCGACAACGACACATATTTTACATTTTCTAATCAGTTTGTCGTAAAGATTCACCAAATTTTCAGCTGTATTAATAAACTGCAAGTGCTACGTATGCGTAGGTGTATTTAAAACAATTTTAATAGGTTTTCATTTTAATGATACAGAACTCTGATTTTATTTAGCGTCGTCTTCCTAGTAAAACCTTATTATCAACTGCAGTAAAATGCGTTTATGTATAATATGCACACAGTAGTTTTTATTATGATAATACAACATTGATGAACAGTAAACATTTAAGACACGTTTACGTATATTATTAATTATTTTATTTGATCTGTTGCTTTTTGTTATTTTTTTCTTACACGATATCTTACTGTTTCTGCAAAATTCCATTCTTCCTTGTAACCGAGCATTTGATGACACTTTTTATTATCCTGTTCCTTTTTGTTATCTAATTGTTTATTTGATTGACAGCGTCTTTCTCGATAATGTTTACGTCGTCAGTACTTCCGCAATAATATGCTTTCGTCGATACTCTGTTTTCAACCAGACGTATAAGGTGTATCATCAAATTTAATGAAATTTCAAAGTAAATATTTTTTATTACAGCTGGCCTTCAGCGATTTGAAATGACCTTGGCTTTCTATCAATATTCATAATTTCTATTTTGCAAACAGGTTTCTAGATCGTTCACTTACAGGTATGTAAATATGAAATCTGAATTTTTGTATAGAAAATACACGTTTAATGTATACAAAGGTGTCACATCGGTTATACCTTCTCAGTGTGCAAGAAATGCCGCTGAACACCTGGGTCGCGTATTAACTACACAAATTACAATGTTCGCGATTTCTTTATTTTCAGCTTCTGACCAATCACGATTTCTGTGTTTTAACTTCTATGTATCTGTCGGTTCGCCAATCCTGCTGTGATTATGGGCTTCGCAGACTAAAGCTGCGCTTGCGCTTTGAGGACAGAACAGAAGAAGCGTGTTCGCGCCGCTTGGTACTCAAAGGGGTAAAATTGGTTGGAGTGCAAAGGGTTAAGAAGAATTCGCGACAAAGAGAGTCGAGAGCGTAGATTTCTAGAGCTGAGTTTCTTTTACATGGACAACAATTAAATGGCGCCAGATTCGGTATTGAAACTGAAGCGAGGACTCACCTTGCAGGTCCGTAAGAACGAGCTTATTATCGTATCCGCCGGTGAGCAGGTAATACGCGGATGGCGAGAAACGTATGCTCCTGATGTCGGCCGCATGCGGTTTGAAACATTGCACGGTTCTTCCGCCCCGGATGTCGAACAGGACGCAGCTACTGTCCTCGTGACCGGATACCAAAAGACGTCCGGATGGATCGACGCAAAGCGCCGCGACAAGACTGCCGACCTGCAACGGGATCAGATGCTGATCAGGCACAACATACCGATTCTGTTCCACATTGATACGTAGCACGTCCGATAAAGGTTCGATCCTGAGAGAGCACTAGACAGTGAGACAGTCGAAAATCGTGGAAGATGTAATATTCGTGACGGGGAAGAATGATAGGTGCGAGTTGAAAAACGTGGGTCGAAAACTTTATCGGACGTCGGGCTGAAAACGGAACTGAAACAACTGAAAATCGATGTCCTCGGTGCATGCTGGATGCGTTGTCCGTTGCAGAAATCCTTTCTGCGTCAAAAGCGTAGAATAACGCGAATACTTAGACTACAGATTTTATGCGTGTGTAACAGATAAGTAGACGGAATGCGAAACAATGAAAATGTCGAAGAAATTTCGAAATGTTGTAATGATATTGGATAGTCGGAAAAGTATTGAGAGATTTTTGTCATTAGATGCTGTTTGGTGTCATATATCGAGCAATACTAATCAGATTGCGTCATACTGACGCGCATTTGAAAGGTGATATTTCCGTCTACAATTTTCATGCAGACAGTTTTGTATTTTACCAATCGTGTCAAAAGTAATATTAATGTGAAAGTGAGTAAAATTTCTATGTTTTGTAATTTTACTCTGACAAAGACAAAAACGCTGTACAAGCCCGGGAAAAAATTTGTGGTGTTTACGGTCGAGATGCTGTATCAAATGCAACAGTATGTAGACGCTTTGCTCGCTTCCGTTCTGGAAATTTCGATATTAAAGATGCATCTCGCTCTGGTCGACCAATCACTTAAAAAGTCGATGAAGTAATGCAAATGGGTGAGCAAGATCGACATATAAGCAGTCATGAGATTGCTAGGGAAGTAAACATTCACCATTCAACCGTTTTGGATCATTTGCAGAAGGCTGGATACAAAAAGAAGCTCGACGTTTGGGTGCCTCATGATTTAACAGAGAAGAATTTGATGGACCGAGTTCCCATCTGCGAATCATTGCTCAAACGTAATGAAATCGAACCATTTTTGGTTCTACAAAAGATCATAGATAATAATGGCCAATATATACTTGAATAAAATTTATTTTGAATAAAAGAAACATTTAATCAAAAAACGACAAAAATCTCTCAATACTTTTCCGACTATGCAATATTATATTTAACCCTTAGCACTCCAATGGCTCCTCTGAGGCGGTACTAGAGATTGTAAAACTATTATTCAAAACAATTTACATTACATTTAATTTATATTAAATTTACATTACATTCTTTGTATTTAAGAAGTTAGGAAAAATTGAAGTGTTACACATACAATTGATAGTAACAAATTTGATATGCACGAAAGAAAATGAGCCATGTACAATGAAATTATTCTCGGACAAAGAATGTAGCGATTTTGGAGTTAAAATTGTTTGGAGTGCAAAGGCTTAACTCTCCGTGAGCAACTTCTTTCTTTTCGATGCTTGATTTGTCTGGTCAATGGTTTAAATATTCGACGTTCCTGCGATTATATATTAAGATAGAGACTTCGATACGTTTTTCAGAATTTATGTAGATTTCTTGAAAACTGAGAATAGTTAAAAAATTATTCACCGACATAACTGGTGTGCAAACGGTGTTGGTGAAAATGGAGTTGCGTACGGAGGGTTAATTTATATTCCTTGTAATCCATACAGAAAATGGTTGCTTTGCATAAAGATCCGCAGTCTAATGATAACGCAAATATATAACATCGATAATAGAGAATTTGTTTTATATTAACACTAGAACTATCGAACAATAAATCCAACGATATACATTGCTTTGTAATAATAACAAGACTGCATCTATTAAAACTTCATATAATTCTTATTGTAACATGAACGTGTTTAAAGAAGTACATCCAAAAATTTCCGATGAAAACATTTTTATAACTTCAATAATTCCAAAAGAAAAAACTAGGGTCCAGTCAAAATGACTGGCTTGATAGTTTTAGTGTTAAAATTTTCATTGAAATGCAAATTTGCGATAGAAAGAATTTTCGCAAGCTGGATCGATGACAGGAAGAAAGCGCTAATTGAATCAACTACTTTGCTATTTGGTTCTAGAAAATCAAGCTGTTTTCTCCTGATGAATTGTGATAGCTAATTGAAACAGGTCTGTCCACTTTTATTCTCAGCTGCATATTACCTTAATGTTTAAGAAACTGAGATCATCCTGGTGTAGTAAACCAACACGACGATTTTGAGTAATATTTTTTTACAGAGAAATCATAATTTCACATCTGTAACGTTCCTTTCTGATCATGAACAGACCTAGTGTTAAATGGTTTGAGAGTCAAGTGGTAGAAACTTATCAAAGTACAATAAGAAAATGAATAAAATGTATGAACAATATTTCATCTCTTCGTGTCTTGAAGATACTTCAAATTCTTATTATTATCGTTAGAATTTTGTTCATTCAAATACTTTTAATATAATTTTTCATATAATTTATTATGCAATTCTATTCGAACAGTCATAAAAGGATTTGAAAAATTCGTTGAAACTTCAAAGTATCCCTGCTCGTTCACATTAATAATGACATTGCGTTTATACTAAATATTAAATATTAAAATAAATAAAAAATATTTCCTATTCTCATTTCGTTCAAATTATACATTGGAGAAAATTATAATAAAACGTTCAATTACTTTATATTGCGTCCAACAAATTACTTAATAGTGGACACTTAGTAATTTTTAAAAATCTACAATTTACAGCAATTTTTCTTAATTAATTTTCCAACAGAAATAACAATTCCCATCATGTACTAAAAAGGTATTTCCAGTAACATAATGTAATCGCTTCGTAAACAAAATTTCCTCTAAAGAGAACATTTTTAAGAATATTTTTCTTTACGATATAACACATTTATTGAAAATCCTATTGCAACTAAAATGTTAAAATATTTTTTAAGTAAGCATAAAGAAACGTCGTAAATCTAATCAGCAACTTGAATATCATTTTTTAGAAAACTCGAGAAGCGTAAATATTGATAATGACGATTCTTACAAAATCTAAAACGATCGTTTCATAAAATCTGTAGGAATAGAATTACAATAAAGCAATTATTTCCATGAAATAGAAACAATCATTTCAAATGAATAGACGTGTCCGATTTTCCCATAACTTTCTTGAGAAAAGTTCCTTACGGTACAGGGTTAAAAAAATGAAGTATGCTTCAAAGTTGCGAATCACAGAGCACGATACTCTTTTCTCACATATCTATTAGCATTATCAGTCTAGAGACAACATTTCCGAAGTTACAAAGTTCATACCACTCGGCGCAAACTATTAGGTTGTCTCGAGAGTTCGTTACGCTTTTGCTTAATAGGCGCAGTGTAAATTTAAAACACCCTTTTGAAGAAATCAAATAACACCGTTAAACAAAAAGAAGCATAAGAAATAATGAACCGATAGCGAACAGGTAATCACGTGGTTCGTATACATTCGTGTTACCTAACGACGTCAACCCTTTGCGCTACAGTATATTTAATACAGATACACATTGCTTTGTAATAATAACGAGATTGCATCTATTCAAACTTCGTACAATTCTTATTGTAAGATATACGTCATTAAAGAAGTACATTCGAAAATTTCTGATGAAAACATTTTTATAACTAAAATAATTGCGAAAGAAAAAACTAGGGACCAGTCAAAATGACTGGGTTGGTAGTTATAGTGTTAAAAATCACAGTAATTAGAACTTTTTATCGTTCTTTTTATCACACTTCGTTAGATCAAGAAGTAAGTTTATATTTATTACGTGAATGAAATAGGATTTCGTTTCAGTTTAAAGGAAACGAATAAGACATACAGTGGTTCAAAGTAAAACTCGGACACCGATATATTTTCACTTTCTGAGGTTATTATTAGTACAAAAAAACAAATTAAATGAAAAACAAAATTATTTTCAATAATTTACACTTAAGGTCATATAAAATTTATTAAGCAAAGACAGAAATTATTCACGTTAATTCAAAACAAAATGGAAATATTAAAAGTCATGAAAACTAGCCTCACAAATGAAACGCGGGTAATCACCCTTCATTTTTTCATACTTTCATTTTATGTAGGTTTTAGTTGACGTAAGTCGTTAGTTTTTGTAAAGTTTTGTTTTAATTTCTCAAAATGGCTAGACAATGTGGACAAACGTCGTTAGAACTCTGGGAACTTGTTAAAAGTCAATTTAAAGACGGTTTGTCTGTACGAAATATTACATCAATAGTGAAACGCAGTCTCTTTACAGTTCATGACATTATAAAACGCTTTAGATCCAGAAATATGTGGAAAATAAACCAAAACTAAGTAAACGGAAGATCTTCACAGAATCGGAGGAGCACTGGACCGTACAACAAATTTAAAAAAATCTACAATTAAGTGCCCCGAAGTTAGCTACTGAAGTTAAAATATATTTAGGAAAAGAAGCTAACCCAAAAACAGTGAGGATTATATTAAGAAAAAATAATTTTAATGGCAGAGTTGCAAGGAAGAAACCATTTGCGAGCAAAATAAATCGTTCAAAAAGATTGCAATTCGCAGAATTGTTCGAAAATAAAGATTTTTCATTTTAGAGGACAGTTTTATATACAGACGAGAGTAAATTTAACATTTTTCGATCCGATGGACAAACTTATGTTTAGAGAAAATCTAATGAGGAGTACAAGGATAACAATTTACGACCTACAGTTAAACATGGGGGAGGTTCAATAATGGTGTGGGGATGCATGTCAGCTGCTGGACCAGGAAATCTCCACATTATTGACGGGATCATGGATCAGACAAAATATCTACAGATTTTTAAAAACAATTTAAGGGATAGTGTGGAAAAATTAGTTACTGCCGATTCTTACAGTTTCTACCAGGACAATGATCCAAAACATTAGGCTCATAATGTTCGTCTATGATTACTTTATAATTGCCCACATGTAATCGAAACTCCCGCTCGATCACCTGATTTGAATGTAATCGAACATCTATGGGCGTACTTAGAAGAAAAATTGAAAAGCCATATTATTTCTAACGCTAAAGATTTAGAGAAAGCATTCAAAGAGGAATGGGTAAATATTGATCCTTCGTATTGAGAAAAATTAGTACGGTCCATGCCGAATCAATTAAAAGCTGTAAGAGCAAATAAAGGACTACGAACAAAATATTAATATCAAATAAAAATAGTATAAAACATATGTACATATCTATAAACAAATTTTCTACTGTCCGAGTTTTATTCTGAGGTCAAGTTCCATTACTTTTTAAACTTCTTTTTTATATGATTTCATGTAAATAAAGTTTGTTTTTGTTTTTAGCGAATTTGTATAACCTTGAATAAAGCTTACTAAAAGTAGCTTTATTTTTTGTTTATATTCTTTTCTTACCCTAGCAATCGCTTCATAAGGCCCAAAAATCTCAGTGTCCGAGTTTTACTTTGAGCCACTGTATTTTTAGTAGATTTTAGTAGAAAGCTTCGAGACCGACACGATGCCACAGGGCAAAGGGTTGAAATGCGCAAGTTGAGAACGGAACATTTCGGACAACCTAATAATTGTGATACTAAATAGTCATGACAACTGGACCAAGGTAGCTAAACCAACCTTGCTGCCAGGTACCGTAGCCGGTGTGACCATGTTGACGCAGCCTCTCGTTCTGAGGTCCCAGAATCTGACAGTTTTGTCCTGTGATCCGCTAACGAACATCGCACCTCCCCAATTGTACAAGGTGAGAACATGGCCACTGTGGCCGCTCAATGCTTGAAAAGGTGTGCCGGTCGCGCAATCGGTTACGTAGATCTTGCAATCACCTGCGCCGCCGCTAATCAACAGGCTCGACTTGTTCGAGGTGTCTTCGAGGAAACACAGGTCGCGAACCGTGCCATCGTGCATCGTCAGCTCGACTTCTTGACCTGGAACAATCATGACGAAACTGTCATTTTATGGGAAAGTCTGCTTTTTCACAGTCTCCTTACGCAACAATTATATAAATCGAGTGTTACAAAGTAATGTACACCGCGTCCAACTGAAAGTTAACGACTGGTCTCAGTTTTTTTTTTTTGTGCGGAAATTTCGTATTCGTCCAGATCGCCGAGATACTGCCGCTGTTAAGCTTGATTAACGTGGTTCCAAGGAAATCCTGTTGAGCCCAGATGTGTCGCAACATTTTTACGTGTATGTTCAGCCGCGTGCAATGATTTGTGGCCGAAGAAATTGATTAGAAGTTTCCTATAAATTGCGTAGTTAATTTGAGTCTGTTGCAAAGGAGAGTTCGAAGATTTCGATGCGATACGATTTTAATTGAAAATTTTCTAATTGGTAAGAGCTGGAGAAGTACGACTCTGTGGAAACTAGAAAAAATCAATTGCTTTCTGTTATTATGAATAAGAGTTAATTATCTTTAACTATAATTGTTTATTGTAAGAAGATCGAGAGGTTTAAAATTAATATTGCAATACAAGGTCAGTATGGTTCGTTGTTGTGATGACTGAGAACAGATATACGACTGGAATGGTAAAAAATATTTGGCGGTTGAGAGTAAACATACTATCGCAAAGGGTTAAAGATGCATAGAAGCATTTATTATCTCAGTTCGTTGGAATGCAACGAAACCATAGCGTCTTTTGCTTCAAGTGCTTAGATTTAAGGGGCGGTTTTTCCCAAGTATAGAAGTACTCAAGCAGGGCGTAAAGTCGACACCGTTGTCTCAGCGTCTTCGTGAACTCCAAGCATATCTGCGATATCAATAGATGTTAACGTATGTCTGTTCTCAGTCGTGGTTCGTGAGGCATTATCAAGTAACTGCGACGTCGCCAAACATACAGCCCAAGTTTTTGTTGCTTGCACAACGATATTTTCTGCTTGATTTTGCATTAAATTCACATGGTTAACAGTAACTATTGTTACTCGTAGTGTCCAGCGTTAATGCCTATAGAAACTGAAGAATATCGAAAAAATTCATTAGCTATCAACTGACACCATTTAGCTTACCGACTTCATTAGTCCGGTAAGCACATCGTACAATACCAACTCCGTCCTAACATGCAGTTTCTCCGAAAAGCCATTTCTTCCCTTAGAATATTAAGTACTTCATTTCTTTACGACCTACAGCTGGCCACCAAACAGCGAGTCACCGTCAATAGCTTATTGTTTTCGCTCGCTTTGTAAGACGAGGCGCTTTTCCGGGTTTATTACCTGCTGCCGTTGACTCGCAGGTACAATTCGTACCTTCGAGTGACCTTTAGCCTGTGCGGTTACCTTACCCATTCCCCGTAATGCTCAAACCAATCAGCTAAGGTGACCATTTCCCTTACTAACCCCGGAAAATGTAAAATTCACGAATCCGCTTGGATCATGTGATATTCCCACCTACACCGAGGTTACTTGCAATAAAAAAGTGATGCTCAGAAACACTTCAAAAACATCTCTCATTACAGAACATCTTTCAGAACGACTGAAAGAGGAATGGAATAATATTAGTACAGATATTTGAAAAAAATAATTTGCAATATGCCTCAACTATTAAAAGAGGTCATTCATCAAGAAGGATATCCTACGCTATATTGAATTACTTTACGTTTGTAAAAATTAGTACAAAAACTATCAGTTTTTAAAAGTGTCCGAATATTATTGTAACGTTAAAATCAGACATTGTTTTGTTTAAAATAGAATATTTAATAAACGCTAGTAATTATATAAATAAAATTTATACTTTTATTAACTAGACATTATGTAGGAATGTAATTTAGAATTAATTTCTTTTTCCTTCATCGTGAACAAAATTACAATGCGACAAAGTAAAAATTTTATAGTGTCCGAATATTAAAGTTACTCACTGTACCTCACTTGTAATCGTTGATAAATTGTTGTGTTTGCATTTAAAATATAGAATTTTACTCTTACACTCAACGTGTTAACCGTTTAAAACATCTTTGCGCATCGAGTAGAAATTAGTCTGAATGTGGAAGATTACGACTTACCTTCGAGATTCGACGTGTCGGCGTTGAAGCGCATCAATTTGACAGTCTTGTCGTTGCTACCGGTAGCCATAAGCTGTCCGTCCGGTGTCCACGCGAGACAGTATATCGAACCCTTGTGGTGTTTCGTTCTCTTGAAAAGAACCGTAGGCTGATACGTCTGGTGATCCTCTCTGCAAGAAAACCGTAACCCATCAACATCTCGTTAGCTGCTGCCCATACGAGTGTTCTTGCCACGTTTTTCGTGGAACGATTCGAACGAGCTTGTTCCATTTCACCGCGCAAGTATCACTAAAACAACGACACGGAATCACGCGACGGCCTAACGATTCGAGCAGTCGAGACATCAGATCGCCTTAGCCAGTTCGCGAATCGTTTCACTTTTCCCCGCCTTTTCGATACGACTTTCCATTTCGATACCGCTGATATCGGCCGGTAGAATGCGAAGGAAATCGCGATCGTTATCGTAACTAAAATATTTATTAGCGCACTACGCCTCCGTGAACTGTTCCTTTTTTCTTTGTGCATCTATCCCGAAGAGATACCACGGATGATTTACAAGTGCACTACGAAACTTCATGCATATGCAGATTTTACGATGCCTTTCCGCTGTAGGAGTAAATTGGAAAGGACTAGTTTCTGTGGAAGGCCTTATCTAGATAAATAAAATGAAACAGTTCCATCCTCCGAGCGACATTTACTATAGTTTATATCTTATTGGCTTTGACTTCTACCATGTTAGGTGCACATGCATTACACGCTTAATATATTTATTAAATACGAGCGAGGATGCGAAAGATGAGCGAGTAATGAAGATTAAGATTTTCACACTGACTTCGACGACAGTTCGACAACTGGTTGGAAATGTGAGAGTGACATTTGTGACCTACTTTCGATTCTTTTCATGTATCCTCGATCCTTTGCATGGGTGTAGTGATAATAAAAAAGAAGAAGAAATTTTATCATGGGTGAAGGCGCAATTTCATTTTTCATGAAGAAATTAATTGTAGAATGTAGAATTGTAGGGAGGTAGTATTGCCACGTATTGAAATCATCGCTGCACGCTCCCAAAATACTGTTATGTTATTTTTAAATCAGTAAACTGTTTTAATAAAAATGTGAATGTCTATGTAACATTCTTTTATGCCATACAAATTAACAATACAGTTTAATTTGAAAACAGAATAGTTTAGATTAAGAAGCGATTTCCAACGTCCCGTACAGTAAAATTAATTTAATTAATTAAATGAAAATGGAAATGTTAAAAATTGCGATATCGAATGCCACTTTAACCTTTCTATTCCTTTCGAATCCTAGACAGATTTGGTACAATGAATATATTCGAATAAAAGTTTACATTTAACCCTTTTCATTCGAAACTTTTTTAACTTCTTCTGACTAAAAATGTTTCCATCGTATATAATGTTTTATTTCGTCCCATTTAAGCATTCGGAGATTGTTATTACTCTTTCTTAGAACAGTTAAATTATTATTAATGTCTTAGATCCAAACACAACAATGTAAAAGTTGTTTAGACCCTTTGAATACCAAGCAATTTTACAAAGGAACTTCTTCTGACTTAAAATATTTCCATCGTATATAATAATTTATTTCTTTCCATTTATGTATCCTGAGAATATTATTATTATTCCTTCTTAGAACAGTTAAATTATTATTAATGTTTTAGATCCAAACACAGCGATATAACAATTGTTTTAACTCTTCATACTCCAAGCAATTTTACCATGGAATTTCTTCTGATTAAAAATGTTTCCATCGTATAGAATAATTTATTTCTTTCCGTTTATGTATCCTGAGATTATTATTACCCCTCCTTAGAACAGTTAAATTATAATCAACTTCTAAGATCCAAACACAGCTATATAAAAGTTGTTTTAATCTTTTGCACTCTTAGCACTTTTAATTCCAAAAAACGAGACATCTTTTCACCTAAAATACTTCCCTTGCATTTGGTTCATTTCCGTTCGTGCGTACAAGTTTTACTATTATTACCTGTACGTGCAACCCTCAAATTTTATCGCCTTTTAAACGCAACATAATGATGCAAAAGTTGTATCGAATAAGAGGGACGCCATTAGAGTGCTCACATATATATGGGTGACATGGCAATCCAACTGTCATCCTTTTAGGTACGATGCGCCATTATAGTGACTTTCGCGAATGTCATCTTATATTACGATGCCGCCACTGTAGTGGCTTTCGCAGGTAACCGTGCTTTAAATCTTACCTGGTTCCAAAGCTACACTATATAATATAAGGGTTCGCAAGTGCACGCTTTTGCGACAAAGTGGCGCCGAGTAGCTGATAGATAACGTTCGGGATGGTTCGGAGTGCAAAGGGTTAGTAGGTCTTCTGTCGGTATAATTGCTATTCGCTAATAGGGACGAATATCCCGAACATCGCCAAACTGATAAGGTTCGTCTTCATTCCGCCCAAGTCCGCAAGCATAATCGATTGACAATCAGTTACCAAATTTGTTGCGACGGCAACACCGAAGGTTGTCCGTGCTTATCCCTGTGTTCGGCAATTTGTAACTCACAAATAAAAAGGCAGGCAGAAAGTACGAAATACGACTCGCGCCGCACGCGGAAAGTTTTACCCTGACGAACGGACACCACGTGCGACGCACTTGAAGACACGAAGAAAACCAGACAACCCTGCAATAAATCACGATAATCCCTCAGTGACCATTTCCCACTCCTTCAGATATACTCCTTCAGGCACACGCCTTCAAGCACACTCCTTCCATCATTTCCACAACCAATTAAAAAGTGCTACATTCTTCCACCGAAAACTACCATCAACCAATCACGACAAAACCGAGGTGACGACGGACAGAACGCAACAAGACTCATCAGAATACACAGAAAACGCGAACGAGACAATTTTTAAATCGCAAAGAGACTAATAAGAAATCGCAAACAGACGAATACAGACAACGCGAACAGAACAGAACTCGAAACATAGAAATCGCGAACATTACGAAGTAAAAATAAAGAAAACCGCAACCACTACAATCGTGTAATTATTACACTCCGCGACAAAAAGATGGCACACCCGTAAAATATTGCTATTTCTGAAAACTGTGATGAAATTTGATATGTTTCTTTCCGTATATGTACTTCGGTGGAGCTTCAAGGTTACTTACACCGGCGGATTTCAGCGCAGGTTACAGATTCTAGTCTAAATGTAAAAATCGGGGATCACCGACGCGACAAAATGACGGCACAGTCTTAAAATTCTTTCTCTACAGTTGACACTAGACCGTCAGACTATTTGTATCGTGTACTGTGTGAATGTGCATTAAATATTTTGTATGTTTCTTATTATCTTCTATTGAAATTACACTATGGGTAGTGGAAAATCTTTATCGGATGCTAAAATAAACACAATTTTGACATTGTATGAAGAGAATTACTCAGTTCCGAAAATTGCACGTATTCTACATCAGAGCAGAAAAGTAGTGTATAATTGATTAAAAAATCCCAAAACATACGGCACAAAAAAGAGTTCCGGTCGACCGAAAGCAATAAGCAATCGCGGAAAACGTGCAATTTTAAAAGAAGCTTCGAATTCTTCGAGAGCAGCACGAGAAATTGTCAAAGCAGCTGGCGTACATACAAATATACGAAATGTGCAAAGGATAATAAAAGAATGTCCGCACTTAGTTCGAACGAAGTTGAGAAAAAAACCACCTTTAACCGTTCAGTATAAATTAGAGCGTCTGAAATTTGCACAAGAATATATACATTGGAGAAAAAAGTGGCGTCGTGTTATTTTTAGTGACGAAAAAAGGTTTAATCTAGATGGGCCGGATGGTTTCGCACACTATTTTCACCAGAAACAACAAAGAATATTAAGCCGCAGACACATGGGTGGCGGAGGAGTAATGCTTTGGGCCGGAATTGGGTATTGAGGAGTTACTGAGATAATGTTTATAAAGAAAACTATGAATAGCAAAATTTATATAGATTTGATAGACCAGCAATTATCTAAATTCGGACAGACAATTTCCGGGGAAAATTTTCTATTTCAACAGGATAATGCAAGTGTGCATACTGCAAAATGCGTTGAGCAATACATTGAACAAAATAAAATTAGTGTTTTAACGTGGCCAGCGAGATCGCCAGATCTCAACATCATTGAAAATTGTTGGGCACAACTAGCAAGGCATGTTTACGAAGGCGGAAGACAATTCCAAAGCCTTGCAGAATTAAAAACATGCATAGAAGAAACATGGACAAAAATACGGCCAAAATATATTAAAAAACTATATAAGTCATTTCCGAAACGTATGTTGTCTGTTCTAAAAAATAAGGGAGGCCACACAAAGTATTAAACATAATGTTATATATTTTATGTACGTAAATCACATATTTTTTTGTATATGTGCCATCATTTTGTCGCACCGATTTTTCGTTATTTTTTGTTTCCATAAACAAACATTTTCTTTAATTGTATTGTTTGTAACGTAGTTTATTTTGTAATAAAAATGTATAAGTACCAAGAGAGACTAAATTTATTATGTCTAAATGATGAAAACATTGAATTTTCGTAATGTGCCATCTTTCTGTCGCGGAGTGTAGGCGACCCAAGATGCTCACTGACAATCCTAGTACGCTGCGAAGAAGGTATCACAAAAGTGACACCTTCGCATACAACAAAATTTGTAAACGTTAAGGAGCGCACCGACGAAAAGCGCATTTGTGCGTACAACTACACTTTCTGAATTCTAGAAAAGAGCAAATATTCTTTCAACATGGAAGAATAGCCGCCGACTGACCGAAACGTTCAAGTTCGAGCGACTGTCATGTCATTTCGATCCCGTCCGTCTCGGTGTCCGAGCTTTCTTCGCGCGTACTTGCGAAGTCTAGAACGATAGCCGCTTCACTCTGTTTCCGTGTAAATTGGCCACGTGGAACGTGATAAACGCGCGCGGCCGCGTGGCAGCCGGTGATTAATAAGCGAGAGCGTGGATCTTCATTTGTCGTGAAACGTTTCGCAGAAACTGTATCACCGGACCCAGTCTCCTCGACGAGCCGACGACGCCCGACTTTTCTTGTTTCCTGCACTTTCGAAAATGGACAACCGTCGAAGTTATTACACGCGACGAAAGCGTATGGTCGGACGTGCGCGCGTTACCCTATTTTTCGAGGGTACCTCTTCGCAACTGAAACGGAATAGAAAACGTCTTCTGTTAACGACGTGGAATGATTGAGCGCTCGAGGAAAATTGCAAATTGAATTGTCAGATTTTTATCGCAGCCTCGATTCATCATAAATGCATCGCGTCTGAAAACGTTATTCTCTTCCCGTTCTTCGATCGTAGGATAGATAATCCAGTCTCTGACTTTTCCAACACGATCTTCTGCGTTCGTCGGCAGCAAATTCCAAGAAATAAAATCCCTGCGCGTGATCCATATGCGACTTTTTCATCCGCAGATCTCGATAAATCATGTAGTCTCTGTTTTTCCCCAAGATCGTCCGAGATCCTGTGTTCCCCGAAAGCTAATTCGAAGATAAATAAATTCTCTGCACGTGATACGCAGGCTGGTTCTTCTTCTTTAGATCGTGATAAATCATTTAGTCCCTGTTTTTTCAAAGATTATCTCATCTTCTGCGCTCTGCAAATAGTAATTCCAACAAATACTGTAGATTCGATGCATTTACAACGGAAGTTAGATCGTCAAACGACAAACAATAAAAGCTTTTTAAACTATTGTTGTATCGTTGTTATTGTCTCTGTGAAATGATTTAGAAGGGAAGCGAGTGTTTCTGTAAACCTTGTGTCTTACTATCTATCTATCTATTATTTCAACAACTTTTACTTCGCTAGGTTGGCAGTTAAGAAATCGATAAAAATTATAATGGTTTAAATAATAGTAATCAATTTCATATGTACAAAAGGAAATAAACTATGCAGAATGGAGCTGTTATAATTAAAAAAATTGTTTCGATTTTGGAATGGAACTGCTTCGAGTGCAAAGGATTACCGTAGACAAGTTTTATTTCACGGTAATGATTCGCAAACTGGTAATCCATTTCGAAAAATATTTAAGCGTCGTCAGTTTCGCTTTACACTCTGTTTACAGAATTAAAGAAAGACAATCTTCCCCAAGGGAATTACACTCGCAAAAATGTACAAATAAAATCGCTTTCCTTCTGTTTTTTCCTTCGTATTTCTATAATTGTATTTTTCGTATTTGTATAATTTCTTATAATTCTTACGAATGTTCGGTAAAAGTTTTAAAAAACTGTCCACGAAATGTATAATATAAGAAAACCAAATTCCAGAATATTATCTTTATTTTAAACAAATTCGATCGAAAGGTCCCCTTAAACGATGTCGAATTGGGTGTTCGAATACAGTAGAGTTACGTTATCCGCGCGATAGTAGCTTGCCTAATCGAAACCGACTAATCCGCGGCCGCTACAAACGAAAAGAAAAAAAAAACCACAGAACAAGTCGGATGTAATTAACGCTAAGTTAACGGACACACGTTCGAGTGGCCTATTTTTCGTGAAGCGGGCAGCATTCGTGGCGAAGATTTCATCGGAGCGATATAATACACACCTTTCACGTAACAAGAAATCAAATTAGATCAGTGGCCTAACAGAGCGCAATTCGCAGCAATTACACAGTCAAGCAAATTGTTTAAACACCGTTCTCCTATCGGCGTCCATTATTCCTCGATCTGGCGTTATTCTAGGTGTATCGTCGCGTTGTTTTTCAACGGGAGAAAGCGAAACGTCTAATGAAGCAATCGAAGATTCGTTCGTGATCGCGGCCGGACTCGATAATTTCAAGCACGCGATACGCGCGTTTTCACGGAAGAAAGTGAACGCAGACAACTGGGCCCTGTTTTGTTTAGGTTCACCGAGCGACTTGATCGGCGAGTAGGATGATACCGATGGATTGGGCTGGGAAAACTCACGGGTAATTAAAATCGACGTAAATAAGAGCAGCCAGCACGAAAGAAGACGCCCCTCGCTTCTTAGAACCGCGTCGAGGAGGTCTTTTCCTTCGTTTCCACGGTCGAAACACTGTGTCTCGACCATTTTGTTTGCCGGCATGCTCTTTACGTTAAGTAAAGACAAGTCGCGAGTTCGCAGACTTGGGAACCACGCGGAAAACAAGCTCGATGGAAAGTGACGCGTGAGAACCGCGGACGTGCACTGCGCTCGACTGAAATCGATGTGCTGATGATTTGACATGCTGAGTGATTTCATATCAATTTAGATTTTTGTTAACTCCTTGGTCTACGATTTATTTTATGATGACAGTGACTAGATTTTCTTTATCCTCCGTAGAATGATGAAAAGAAACGTCATTGCTCGGAGTGCAAAGGGTTAATATCGAAATTCCAGAAGGGAAACGAGAAAATCATCTATATGCTGTTGCATGTGATGAAGCATCTTGATCGTAAACACCACAAATTTTTTCTCGGGCTTGTGCAGCGTTTTTGCCTTTTTCGTAGTAAAATTGCAAAACATAACGAATCTTTTCAGAAATTTCACTCATTTTCACAGTAATATTACTTTTGACACGATCGACGAAATACAAAATTGTCTGCATGAAAATTATACACTGAAATGCCATCTCGTAAATGCGCGTCAGTATAACGCAATCTGATTAGCGTTGTCCGATATGTGACATCAAACATCATCTAGTAACAAAAATCTCTCAATACTTTCCCCACTATCCAATATTTAACACTGCAACTATCATACCAGTCAAAGTGGCTTATTATTGATTTTTTCCTTCATAGTTATTGAAATTATAAAAATGTTTCCACGAAAACTTTTTAAATGAGCTTTTTCACTGACACTAGAACTACCAAACCAGTCAACTTATTTCTTTCGCAATTACTGAAGTTATACAAATGTTTCCATTAGTAATTTTCCGACGTACTTCTTTAATGAACCATCTGTTATAATAAAAATTAAATGAAGTTCGAATAGATGCAGTCTTGTTATTTTTACAAGGCAACGTATATCGTTGGATTTATTGTTCGATAGTTATAGTATTAAAGCGCGCCTATTAACAAATAAGTTGTACGAATACTGAATAGTTACACCCTTGCCATTGTTATAAAGCAGTGTAAATTAGTACAGTCGGTACTCTGTAGTTCTAGTGTTAAGTAAACAGTATAGATTAACTGGAAAGCGTAAATACCAAAACTATCCTTTTTAATTAAATTTAACTATTAATCCTTAGCATTCAAAAAGCGGCTCCAAGACTAAAAATTGTCAGACTATTATTTAAACAATTTTTACATCGCTAGGTTTGCAGTTAAGAAATCGCCAAAAATGTTAATGCTCTAAGTACGAGTAACAGTAACTAATTTCATATGCATGAAAGGAAATCAACTACGTACAACGGAGCTATTATAGTTAAAAATATGGTTGGTATATTGTTATGTCATATATTGGTATATTCGGCTTTATTCCACTATATACTTGATTATTCTAGTATGGTTTTGCATATTCTGAAATATTATGGTGATTTTTGGCTCATTCTAGTCCATTCTGGTATAGCCTGCTGCAATCTAGTATAATCTTGTATATTCTGCTTTGTTATCTCATATATTGGTATATTCGGCTTTATTCCACTATATACTTGATTATTAATATTTGGCTTCGATTTTGCAATGGGATGGCTTCGAGTGCAGATTTAATGTATATGCTACATAGGAGGATATTGCTATTTTAACTCGTCAAGTATATTAAACATTTATTCTAACGTCTATTTAACATTAAACGTACCACATCTTTTTTTTAAATTTTATTTTATAATTATACTTTCTAATGAAAATCGCAAATAATCTAAATAAATCTTGGCATTTTTATAAGACAATGTACATCGGTCTATTTTAATACTCGACAGGTTTAGCGTTAACAGAACTAAACTAGTGGAAGATTAATATAATTCTCAATAAATAATGTACATATTATGTAACTTATTTAAACACTTCTAATAAAAATCAAATTTTTCCTCTGTTCAAACATAAAGCAGTCAACCGGATTCTTCATTTAACACGAGAACTACCACATCAGTCAAAATGACTGATTCGTAAGTTTTCCTTTCACAATTTCATAAATTATAAAAGTATTTTCATTGGAAAGCTTCGAATGAATTTCTTCATTGAAGCAGACATTGTAACAAAAATGGGACAAGGTCTGAATAGATGCAGTCTTGTCATTATTACTAGACAATATACAGTGAGTCACGCAAGTATTTGAACGCTTTCAAATGAAAAATTTGATTCGTAAAAAATGTAGGGCCCATTAACAATTGCCGAATATTTTTATTCCTGTAGTAACATACATCCATTACAGTTACACATGTTAAATTGGAAGTGTCTTTGACAACACAAATAATACTTATGAAAGATTTGTGGCCGACATTGTTAGAACAATTAGAACAATTAGTTTTTAGAACAATTCAGATTTGTACTCGAAGCTGCTTTGACTCCAGAATCAAGACGTTTCTTATGACGTAGAATATTTCATTCTGCACGATTTATTTTGTTTTAGGCATATGCAGTTTGTAGTGGTATTTTAGAAATGAACGTTCGCAAGTGTAAAAAGAGTTTTATTAATTGATACAATAAAAAGAATTTTTAGCGACATGGGTCAATTTCATGAATGATGCAAATGAGTTAAAAGTTTAGTAGAATTTAACTGAAATTATCGATACTATTGAATTAAATTGCTTTCTTCTTCATTGCTCGTTTCTACCTGTGAATTTTTATGCTGTTACGTCGTAACAAAGACTAGTACATATTATAGTTATAAAAGCGAAGAATAATTAAGCTGCATAGTATTTCAGAAATGGACGTCCACAAGTATAAGAAGAGTTTTATTAATTTAAACAAGAAAAATAATTTTTAGCGACATGCATCAATTTCCCACTTTTCCGAATGATGCAAATGGATCAAGAGTTTCTTAGAATTTAACTAAAAGAACTATCGATGCTATTGAGCTAAATTTTCTTTTTCTTCCTTGCTCGTTTCTGCCTACGAATTTTTATGTGGTTACGCCGCAACAAAGATTAGTAAGTATCATAATTATAAAAACTAACAATAATAATCCTAGCTGGGAAACAAGGATTACACTAAATAAACTCTTATTCTAATAAATCTTTATTACCAAGTTCAAATTAAATTTAATGCCGAGAAACGTAAAAATATAATTACATCCAGCTAGGCTCCGTCTCTCGGAATACCGTGTGATGAAGAAAAAAGACTGTTCCGGCAATTCTGTTTCTAAAGCTTACGGTTAAGCAGCCCTGGGTTCAATCGCAGGACACAACATACTAAACGGTTCTCAGCGAACATAATTGAGCGATCACTTGGCATTTTAATGGCCGCGTTTACAGGAACCTTGCCTTTGACGGCTGACGCAACCGGGCATTACGCCGTAAAAAATCACTTCCTGTGATTTTACGGCAGCGAATAGTTGAAATTTACGTATCGTATAACGGCTATTATGTTTCTATCGATTGGAAACGCGGAGCTCGCGCGCCAAAGGAACTTTTACGAGCTGTGCACGTATGTGCAACGCTCGAAACTCTTTGTGTTCCCTTTTTTTTCTCTCACGTTTCCTACGCGTTTTACGGTTTCAGTCACGATTCGCTTTTTACTGGCAATCAAGTCCAATATATTTTAACGAAAATTGTCGTAATCTCGAACCGTAAATCCACTCGGTTGCGTCGTGATCCAAGACTTTCACCCCGTGGTAAATATTAATTTAGCGGGTAACGTAACACCTCGTTCTGGAAAGCGCGTTGTTTCGCCCTAACGGCCGTTAAAATATCAAAGGAAACGAATTATGTAAACTGTTTGTATTCTTTATCGTTTACGGTGCCATAGCGCAATTTTTTCCTGCATGACTCACATTGTGTTTTACGCTATTTTTAGCTCGAATACAGTTCACGGTATCTCCTCCGTGAAAAGTTCATGAAAGTTATAGTTTAACACTAAACTTACTGCTGTGGGTTAAATGACTTCTTTCAAACATTTTGTTTTACAACTATTGAAGTTATATGAGCCGTTTATTTTGAAAGTGGCATAAGTCCATTTAAAAAAAAATTGAGTCAGCTACCATAATAGTTACACTTTTACAAGATCTTTTCATTCTGAGGCACCTTGTTACTAATATATTTAAAATCGTTAAGATTTTGTAACACGAAAATTTGTTGGTTAATAAAGCGATGAAAAGGTTTATTTTGAAAGTGGCGTAAGTCCTATTGTGAGAGTTTCAAATGGATATGGAAAATAATTATGCAGTAAAATTTTATGAGATCTCAGCTTTATGTTTAATTATCAAAGTAACAGTTGAATTATGTGCAATGACTTTGTTTTAAACAAGGGAACAGTGCCTGCCCACAGAAAATGCGATTTTTAAAAGGCTAAAAAATACTGACGGTGAAAGAGTAAATTGGTTTAAAGTATGTTGGATGAGATTTTTGAGAAGCGATTCATATAAGTTATTCTATGAAACGACAATGAACGAGGATGCATCGTTCAAAACATTGGATTTACTACCGTAACGGGGAAGACCGAAAAACTTTAATAATATCCAGTTGGCATCACTATACAAAAAACCGAGACCACTCACAAACCAAAAATA
>CM052094.1:7403662-7415191 GCA_028453745.1 Agapostemon virescens
GAACCAGTAGAATTCGAAATACAATTACATAAATAGAACTTTCGATTTTCTTCAGTTCGTCGAAACATTCATTATGAATATTAAGTTAAAATAAAATTCCAAAATGGAGGATTGCCATCAGATTGTGGATTTTTATGCTTTTATAGTTCATAAAACGTTTCTAGAAGCAATGGGTTTCGAAATATAAAATGGATAGGAGTTTAAAATAACTTTAATCATGATAATTAAAATTTCTAAAATGTACAATCGTAATTAGCCTGTGGATTTTTATGATTTTAACGTTTAGACAATATTTTTAGAAGACTTCGAACTATGAAGTCGAAATATTAGTTCATTGAAACGTTCGCCATGAAAATTTAATTACACAAATGAACAGGGGGTCCGTTACTTTCGAGTAGACTATTGGCAAAGTCTCGAAATAAGGATTTGTAAGTTTGCGAGGGGCGGGGGGGGGGGGGGGGGGGGGGGGGTTGAACGTACTATTGTTCGAGCGACGCGATCGAATTGAGAGATTGACATGGAAAAAATCCGAAAGATCTAGGACGAGACAGGTGTAGACCGATCCCGACAAACAGTACGAATCGTTGCTTAGTCACGAACACCGTTTCTCCATCAGTGTTCACCGTACTGTATCGTTCTCGAGGGTACATTGAAATGGGCATGATCGAAAGAATAGGCACGTAACAATCGAATGTGCCAATTGGAAGGCCATTTGTACGAAGATTATAAATCAGTCTACTCTAACTGTTATCACTGTGTCACGCGCAGCACGCCTGTCTCGGCTGAGTCAACAATTTAAATAAAAATCTACAATATACGACGCAACATCCAGAAGAAACATAGGGAAGAAGCTTTGTACGAAGCTTATAAATCTGCTCAGTCAAACAGTTCTCGCTATGGCACACAGCAGATGCCTATTTCAGATAAAATAACGATTTATACAAAAGTTGGCAACATACATTGCAGCATTTAGAAGAAACATCAAGAAGAAGCTTTGTACGAAGCTTGTAAATTTGAACAGTCGAACTGTTATCACTATAGTACATATCAGATGCATATTTTGACCAAATATAGCAATTTATGCAAAATTTAGCTGCATAGGATATAGTATCTAGAAGAAACACAAGGTAGAAGCTTTATATGAAGCTTATAAATTTGTTCGGTCAAATTGTTATTACTGTGGTACACGTCAGACGCTTATTTCAGCTAAAATAACAATTTATGCAAAATTCAGGTGCATACGATGCAACATCTAGACGAAACACAGGAAAGACGCTTTATATGATGCTTATAAATTTATCTGGTTCCACTGTAATCATTACGTTGCGCACCAGATGTCTGTTTTAGGTAAAACAACAATTTTTATGCAAAATTCAGCTGCATAGAAAGGAACATCTAGAAGAAAAACAGAGAAGAAGCTTTTTACGAAGCTTATAAATCTGTTCAATTGAACTGTTATCACTCTGTCACACATCCGAGGCCTGTTTCAGCGAAAATAACAATTTATGAAAAATTCAGCTGCATAGAATGCAGCATCTAGAAGAAACGCAGGGACGAAGCTTTAAATGGAGCTTATAAATCTATTTAGTTTCATTATTATCACTATATCGCGAGCCAGACGACTATTTTAACTAAAACAACAATTTATGCAAAATTCAGCCGCATAGAATGAAACATCGAGGAGAAACAGAGGGAAGAAGCTTTATACGAAGTTTACAATTATGTTCAGTAGTATCAGTATGCCGCAAACCAGACACCTGTTTCAGCTAAAATAACAATTAAGTAAAATTCAGCTACATCTCTATGTATGTGGCACTCTTGCCACATCTACAGGAGACGGAAGGTGTTAGGGAAGATGCACGTATTCACATAATATTTGAAAGTACTAAATACCTCTCCAGGAATTTAAGAAGATATAAAGAACGCTAATATTAAATCTACCGAACACTAAAGTGGCCAATATGAGTTACGTAATTATAATTATAGAATCAACTTCATTAGGATCTTGATAATATATTATTGAATATTTGAATGTGTGTTATTATTATAAGAGGAGGCATCTTCAATCTTCTCATAACTGCAAATTAAATAATCTGGGGTCAGTGATTTTAGCCAGTATTAACCCATATCCGATCGCATGATTAAAACTAGTCGTTACATAGGCGATCAAAGTAATTCGTATCTCTCACTGAATAAATGATTCCAGTTTCCTTGCGTCGAAACGAATGAAAATGATCTCTGAACATTAGCGAATATGAGATTGTAATGTATTAGAGAATAAAGGAAAGAACAGAGAGACGAAAAGATAAAAGATATCCGTCGGACATGTATTAAATGAAATTTTCTGTACACACATTCGTGAAACATCGACGCCAATTACTGGTGTTTAATTTAGTCGATCATGCGCGAATAAGAATTTCGCGGGAATTAAAATGTCAATGGTCATTAAGTAACTGGAATCGCGACGGAACTTTCACGTAATGTAGAACTCCCTATCCCGGAATGATACTTACGGCGATCGAGTTATAGTGCTACCGGTTTGTTTCGCTTGCTCTCTTATGAATTATGAACAGCGGCGGTAATAGACAAAATTACAACAGCCGTTTCGCGAAAAAGAAATCGACAGTCCGCCAAAACGATTTAGGATGGAACGTCCAGACGATTTATGAGTGAGAACGGGGTCGTCGAAAAGAATCGATCTGTCGATCCGTCCCAAGGATTTTAAGCATCGTGGAAATTTTATAGCCAGCCGGCTTTCTTCCGGACGATTTAACGAACCTGAAACGACTCACTGCAGAGAATCGTCCGGGAATGAACCATAAATTTCGAAAGATCCAAGCGGGAGTCTAGTTTCTCCAACGGCTCACTAATTTCACAAATTATTGACAGTTACAGCTAGTGAAATGATTTAACATGGCGGACCACTTGACGGGAAACGAGAAAAAACAATGAAGGTAATACTGTCACGAAGATTACTTTCTACTTCAGTTGATTGACTTTGTAAATTTGTTCCCAAAGGTGTTCAACGCAGAATGCACGCATTCTTCAATTCTTGCAATTTTACAGTGTTAAGGATTTTTCTAATGACAGGCAAGATCTCATGCGCTGTGCTAAGCAAATCTGCAGTGAAAATAAAATTTCGAGTCTTACAGGTGGTAATGGTAGTTTCAAAGCTCCTTGTGCATTATTGACGCACTAGATATGTAATTTTGCAAGTTATGGACTTCTAGTTGCAGCCTGTGAAATAATTTAACATGGCAGACCGCTTGTTGAAAATGGGAGACAACAACGACGAAGATTACTTTGCACTTTAGTTGATTAATTTTGTAAATTTATTCTGCAAGGTGTTGAACGCCGAATGTACGCATTCTTCAATTGTTGCAATTTGACAATGTTAACAATTTTTATAACGACTATGCTAAGCAACTCTGCAGTGAAAATAAATTTTAGGATTTTACAGGTGATAGTGATAGTTTTAAATATACTTGTGCACTATTGACGCACTGGATATATTTTTCAAATTATCGACATTTAGTTGCAGCCGGTGAAATAATGTAACATGACGGACCGCTCGTTGGAAATCGGAGAAACCAATAAATATAATAATAATACGAAGACTACTTTGTAGAGATTACCTTTTTCGCAATTTTAATGTAATAACGACCAACATTATTTCTCATGCGTTTTAGCACTTAACTGAAAGCACGGCGAAAATAACGCTTAGTACATTATGGTTCGTAGTAGTTATAAAACGGTATAAATTACAGATACGTGTTCAATGATCCAAGGTATGTAAATTACCAGCTCTATTAGGTGCAATATTAAACGTATATTAGTAATAAAATGAAGATATAAGAGTCTTGAAAATGTAAAAGATCTCAAGCTGAATTACTAATTTAGTTAACATTGGCATGAAACATTAATATAATGTTCGTTAATGTGAAACTTTCAGAGTGAATAGTATGCTTCGCAGAATTCTCTTCGGCTAACGAACAAATCATGGGAAATGAAGGATTGATATTGTACACAAAGTTTATCAGATCGAACTGCTTGTAGACAAATTGGAAACGAGTTAAATTCTGACACAATCAGGAATAATTGTGCGACTCGAGGGAACAGGCAAGGACACGTTACGAAAGTAAACGTTCCGCGGATTAAGAGGACAATTTCATTGTCCGAGGTTCTTCCATAATGCGTTGTAATTGCCTGACACGTCCTCCATTCATAACAGTTCGTGCCGCATGCACGAGGAATAATAATCGTCTCCTCGTCGCATTCAAAAGCAGCACGAAGATTAATGACGTCAAGGAACCACCGTCTGATTCATTGCTTGCACCCCTAAATATCTGCATATCTTCAACGTCGCAGCATAAAATATCTGATTTCCGAAACACGTGGTTGATGTAATTCGTTACATTGAAAAATTATTAAACTATTTATACATATTTATTAACCCTTATCGCTCGAATGGCGTCTCTAACGCGCCACTAAAAATTGCCATAATATTATTTAAACAAGTTTTACATCGCTACGTTTACAGTTGAGAAATCGATAAAAATTTTAATGGTCTATGTAAATAGTAATAGGAATTAAAGGAAATAAATTATGCACAATAGAACTATTATAGGTAAAAATATTGTTTCGATTTTGGAATGGAATTGCTTCGAGTGCGAAGGGTTAAAATAACGAGTAATAGCAATTAATTTTTATATCCGAAAGAAATGAGCTATGTACAATGGAGATATTGTAAAAATATTGTTTCGATTTAAAGGGTTAATAACGAGTAACAGTAATAAATTTCATGTGTACGAAAGGAAATAAACTATGCACAATAGAGCTATTATAGGTAAAAATATTATTTCGATTTTGCAATGGAATTGCTTCAAAGTGTAAAGGGTTAATAACGAGTAATAGTAATTAATTTTTATATACGAAAGGAAGTAAACTACGTACAATGAAGTTATTATAAAAGTATAGTTTCGATTTTAAAATGAAATTGCTTCGAGTGCAATGTGTAACTAAACTACAAATTCTAATAAAATATAGAACACCCATTTTAGTTTTAGTTTACTGATCCTAACAGCGAAGGAAATGGCATTTTAACTTACCTGTGCTTTTAGCAAATTGAAATATAAAGCACTATAACTGGTTGTGATTATGAAACGCATGATGAATGCTAATTAGTTAAATATTAAACGAAACCGTAAAGTTTTGCGTGTATATAATTTTTCAAGAACTTATAAATTCCAACGAAATATAGAACATTTCAAGTTTATTTTTACTTTACCAAAGCTAGTAGCGAATGAAACGAGATTTTCTCGTTTGTGTCTGTTTAAATTCATACATTCAGTAAGTGGCAGCCTAAAATACTTGGCTATCTAATAAATTGGCCATTACTATTTTTATCTAAGAGAAACGAGCTACAATAATGGGCATATTATGTATACACCGCCAGAATTTATGTATTTATGCCAGAAATGACTAGGAGAAATTTAAAACAATAGAGAGACGAATAGAAATTAAGAATGTATTACTTTCAACTTATTAAAATTATTATAAAAATAAAGAAACTTATAGTTCGCTGTCGTGTCCTGCAATCGATGCAGACAATTTATAAAAATCTGCAAGTTAATCTTTAAATTTAACGTATTAAATTATTTCATTCAAATATTATAAATTATATATACAACTCTGCAGTCCTTTATAGCTAAAGTATTAACCCTTAGAGCTCCAATGGTACCTTTGAAGTGACACTAAAAATTCCCTTACTATTATTTCATACAGCTGCAAACTATTTCAAACTATGTTTGCATTTAAGAAGTCGCTAAAAATTGAAATGTTGCACGTACGAGTAATAATAATAATAAACTTTATTCAATGGAACTATTTTAGATAAAGAAAATGTTTCGATTTTGAAATTAAAATTGTTTGGAGTGCTAAAGGTTAAAACAAAGTAGAGTTTTTGGACATAGTATTGAGAAACTGTTCATGCGAACGAGAAGATGGTCGAATTCGAACCGCAGATTTGCCTTTTAAAATAGCCAGTAATTAGGTGATGGGGTGGTTAAGCAACCACGAATGATCGATTCGCGAATTTTCGGTGATCAGTGAGATTGTCACAGTGTAGAAATACGAATCGAGGCAGTAATTGCGACCCGTTCGTATTTTCAATGAATAATTCATGCCCACAGAATGATCAAACCGCGAGAAACACGACCGAACGGTTGCTCTCGCTTTCCATCGAAATTACTCCGGCGAATCTATTTCTTTTTCTGCAACTTTCGATGATAAGCTGGACACGGTCTGGCATCACTTTCTATGAGAGCTCCCTTTATCGATTTCGTTCGTGCTGTTTCTATTTTCGATCGATAAAGGAAAAACTGGTAACAATTGTTTGAGAATCTTTACGAATTTAATTACATCCGGTCGACTACTTTCACCAAATTAAATTGCAATGATTATCTTTATTTAATATCAAATAATTGTGCTGCCGACAGATCTACACTTAGTTCGATTAAATAAATAAGTTGTTCTTATAATTTGTCTCTTACTAGGTCAATGTTTAATTCCGTTTTCGTGCGATGAAATCGTTACAATTATTATAACGATAGAACGAAGACCTGGAGATTATTGCCTTTTTCAATCGGAATTATGTTATTTTTATATTGGGTTGTTCACATGGAAACATGGCAAAAGGTATTGGACCAGAATAGCCAATATATAATTTAATAAAATATTTGTTCATTATACGAAAATTGTCTTTCATTTTCGCAAAGAAAAAAAAACGAAATTACCTTCCAAACAATCCAATAATTACTCTTTTACTGGGTCAATGTTTTAGTTCGTTTTCGTGCGATTAAACTCGTACAGTTATTATAACGAAGAAACAAGACTTGGATATTATTACCTTTTTCCAATTGGAATTATGCTATTCTCATAATTTGGCCTTTACTGAGACAATGTAATATAGCTCGTTTTCGTGCGATGAAATTGTTAATTATAACGAAGGAACCTACATTTGGATATTATTGCCTTTTTCAATCGGAATTATGCTATATGTTAACACATTGAACGCCGGCCCTGCGATAATGCAGGGTTTGTAAGTCTGTCATTTGAATTGAATCCGAAAGCTTGAACGATTTTGTTTCTATTAAATAAATTCAATCAAAATATAATATTTTACGAAACTGTATAAGATTTTGAATATTTTCTTTAGCTGCTCGTTGTTTAGAAACAAGCAAATAAGCCCACAATTAATTAAATGTCTCATATGTCGCCGGCGCTCAATGTGTTAACTTTACAGTGAAGAGATTTCAACTAATCAAGACAGTTTATACAGCTTGGAACATTTCACACAGAAAATGCGACTATACGAGTAACACTCGTGCTAAACTTGAATGTTTATTACCAGGTTGAACGCGCAGACATTTTGTCTGGCTTTTCACGTTACCTTTTATGTAACTTTAAACGAAAAGTTGCAACTGTGTCTAAGCAATTACTTGCTCAATTTGTGTTCTCCTGTTTCAGGCAAATCCATTAAAATAGCGTGAATATTTGTTACGATTATATGAATTATATGAGAAGAATTGCATTTTAACTTTGATATTGACAGCCTTTGAGCTGATCAGAGACTGACATAGAGTTTAATGTATTAAGTAACAATAAATTTAACAATGTTGATATTATTAGCGGCACCTCGCAATCGTTATTCGAACATAAATAGTTACGAAATTGATAAAACGTAATAAATAATATAAAATAGTTGACCAGTGATGCACAAAATTTCTTCAATCACATATTTAAATAATTCTAAATTCAAATTTCCGATGAACAGATCGTGAATGTTTAAGCACAGTCTTTGCAAATGTGTAAAAAACGATAAACCGGTTTCATTAATAACTTAATCCATTAATTAGTTACTTCCAGTTCAGTTACCTTTAGTTTCGCCATCAAAAATGTTTTAGTTGACGACATAAATATTTTTTTAAAAGAATCTATGAATATAGAAATATGCATAATACACTATACTAATGAGACATGATCGAAGCTAATGCGAAGGAAATAAATGATTCCGTGTACACAAAAGAATGTGTCACGAAAAGTTTGGAAATCCACCGGAAAACACGAAGGCTTCGGATCGAGCATCATGGAGGTGTTCAGCGACGCATGACTCGAAGAAAACTAATTACCAATTAAAAGATCCTTGACCTACCCATTGGATTCTTTTGTTCTTCTTATAAGCATTGTTCAATAAGACAGGAGAGATCGTGCGTTGTACATTTATTGTAAAAATTATTCTATAAAATATGTTATTCTATTACGTTATTTGTTACCCATATTTTTAAATTTAATCCAACGCAAACCCTTCGATATCTCGATTCGAGCATAAATGGTCTTAAGCCACTTTCAAAATAAACGGCTCACTTGTGTAATGAACCACATATTACAATAAAAATTGAATGAAGTTTGAGTAGACGCAGTCTTGTTAATATTACAAAGCAATGTATATCGTTGGATTTATTGTTCGGTAGTTCTAGCGTTAATGCTCGGTAGGTTTAACATTAAACTATTCTCTTTTCCATAAATAAACCTACGGACAGACGACGAGTTTTAATGCTGTATTTATTTTAATGAAAATATCTTCCACAAAGTATGAACAACTACACTGCCACGCTTTTGATTCGTTCGATGGAATAATTTAATTCCGGAGGCACTCAAAATTCCAGAATAGTAAAGTCGATTAGAAACCGATTAGAAAATAGTTTCTGAAATTTATCGCCGCGCGATATTCGCGAGTGAATTACAATGTAGAGTCGTTGCAAATTCCCGAAGTGAAATCGCCGAATCGGAATTTCCCGATGGATGATATCGATCCTCGTCGCTTTCCTCCGACATCCGTCGCCGGCGGAAAAGTGCCGTCACGAAACTGGAACGATCTCGATCATTCGACGAGCCCACGCAATTCGGCGCCGGGATTTTCACTCTTGACGACGAACCGGTTGAACCGGAGTCGTCTCCTTTCTCTGTCCCAGCAAAGACCACGGATCCTGGCGATCGCTAACGATTGTCCCATTCACAGGCCACGCTGTAGGGACACCTCGAAGGCGGAAGAAGATCGAAGAGAATAGAATTAGGATGTTCACCGAGTCGATTCCCGGTGAAATCAAGCATCGCGTCGGATCTAGGTTGCGACACACTTTTTCAACGATCGGCAAGCGTCTCGGGATGTTGAAAACATTAGTGTGGACACGGCTTAAGAGAGCTGTGGACCGTCCGAGAGGTTCGGGAGGACGAAACTTTCGAAACGCGTGCACCGAATTTCACCGTTTAAATTTATTATGTTGAGTAGCATCGCGCCTCCGCTGATGGTACTAGAAAAAATTTAATGTATCGGGATCCTAACAGCGAGTTGAGAAATCATTGCCCTAAGGGGGGACATGATTAACGCGTCCGCGATGGCCAATGTGTCGACGCACTGAATTTTTTTGCAATTTGAGGGACTCTGATTGCGTTGAAGTTGCTTCGCACACGAGAAGTGCGAAACTGTATGTATGTTTCAATTTGAAAGGCTCGAAACATGTAAACATTTAATAGAAGAGAATTGAGAATGTGAATTCGAGAGTTTAACGAACTGTATCAGAAGGGATTCAAGAATGGAACATAAAAATATTAGAATGGTAACAATACTGCGATCAATTTTTGAAATTACAAAAAGGTTATTTTAGAGTTCAAATTGTTTGGTTGTCAAAGCATAAAAATATGTGAAGCGATTCGACAATTCAGAAACTGTAGTGTAAGAAAGGAAAACTGTACATTATACTTGAAATTGATTCGTGTCAAGTCAAACAACGAAGTACAGCAGTTTGCCTGCTATATCAGCATTCGCAGGTACATTTTGCGTGTCATATAATCACGACTCGTGATGAAGACAAAGTCTAACAAATATAAAAATTATACCTTTCTTTTCCGATGAAATTAAATTTTATCACTTTGTAAATAATATTTAAGCATTAGAGCAAATATAGTAGTATGTAGCAAGCACCTTCCCATACCATGACGAGTCAGACTCGTGTTGACGATTTCAAATGAAGTCTAACAAATATAAATATTATACCTCTTCTTTTAATCGAAATCAAATGTTATTAATTTGTAATCAATATCTAAGCATCGAAGTAGATGTAACAGTATAAAAGGTATAAATTGTGTTTTCTCTTCTGTATCATTTTTAGTAATGAAGATGTTATAATACCTTTAATTACAAAGCATCGAAGTAGATGTAGTACCATAAAAGATATAAATTGTCTTTTCTCTTCTGTAACATTTTTAGAGATGAAGACGTTCTAATAACTTTACTTACAGAGTATCGAAGTAGATGTAGCAGTATAAAAGATATACACTGTATTTTCTTGACTGTAACATTTTTAGCGATGAAAACGTAGCAACAACTTTAATTACAAAAAAAATGTTATGGCATGGGGTTAAAGGAACTGCGAGGTACATTTGGCTTACAGGAGTTGCCATCGTAACACGGATGAAATAAACTATATTCCTGCACACAATGATTATAGCTTCTTCAATCTAAGACATCATTGAATGTCAAAACCAGCTTGAAGTGGAGTGCAAGGTGATTTGGTAGAGATTTTTGCGAACAGACATCAATCTCTATGTTTTTTGTATCGTTAGCAGTTTCTTGATTGCACGAGGCAGGTGATGGACAAAAAATACATGAATCATTTCACGATTTCAATTTATAGTGAATTAGTTTCTACGATCGGTTTGTCGAAAGAAACAGCCAAACCCAAGGTGATTTCTATTTGTGGTCAACGAAGCGTTGAATGCAGTGTATACTATGCAATTTACTGCATTTTTATTGTGAGACCCGAGGAAATGTGTGTCTCAGATACGACAGCCTAAGATTATTGTTGATCGTAAGACGTGTTTGCGACTGATATATGCGAAAAGAAAAAGATATCTCAAGTGACCAAGTTTTCTTCGAACGGGTGACAACTGCTCTCCTTCGTTGATTGACTTAACAAGAATCAATTTCACGTACAGTTTTTCTTCCTTCAATTGCAGTTTCTGAACTGTCGAATCAATTCAAACATTCTTATGCTTTGAAGTGAATTTGATTGTGTGGTTAAAGAATTGAGTGTAGATGAAGCGACATGTTTTGAAACATGCCGCTTAATATGCGGCATGCATATGCGATTAATATATCATACTGTGTTAAATTCATAGATATTCAATAATTCTAATAATAAGTGAAAAAGAATGTATGAAGTCAATTTCACTGTATGGTTAAAGAAACGAGTGTGAACGAAGGATTATTTTGAAAGATGCCAATTATTAATCATTCTGTTTACTTACACTAGCTTGCAATTTATGTATGGTACCGTGTTAAATGCATATATATTTAATAATTTTAATAACGAACGAAAAAGAATGTACGAACTGAATTTGTTTGTATGGTTAAAGAAACGAGTGTGAACGAAGGATTATTTTGAAAGATGCCAATTATTAATCATTCTG
>CM052094.1:7428485-7439075 GCA_028453745.1 Agapostemon virescens
TTACGACCGCCATTGCGAAATTCTGCGTCCTCGTGCGTCCTTTCGTTCTACCGGGCGCGCGCGCGTCCTGTACTCTATAAATGAGCCGTTTATTTTGAAAGTGGCTTAAGTCCATTTATACTCGAATCGAGATATTGAAGGGTTTGCGTTGGATTAAATTTAAAAATATGGGTAACAGATAACATAATAGAATAATGTTTTTGGGTTTCTAAAGATGTCAAATTTATCATCCCAATTAGCATAATTAACATTATTGAAGAAATAATATGTTTTTGATGGCTATGAATGGACTTACGCCACTTTCAAAATAAACGGCTCAAATAATCCACGATTCGGTGGTAATGACTTTTTCTCGATACAGTTAATTATCGTAGAATATTCGATCAGCTCGTCGATATATCGAACGATCCGATTATTTTATTTGTTGCAGAACTCGTGCAGCGTTCGTACTTTTATTCTTTTTCTTTTTGAGGGATACGCCGATACGATCCATGTACGGCGGTTCAATTTTCCATCTCAGCTTTCTCCGATACGCTCCGTTAATAATTCGCGACGATGCGGCAATCCTCTCTAGATTTTTCCCCCCCCCGCGTTTCTCGGCTCGATCCCCTTTCTTTTATTCCCGGGAAATTGTTGCGCGGCCAGGCCCACGCAAGATTTCCTTTCGCTCGAAACCGAGCTTGCAGGATAACGCCTTCCTGTTCGCGACGTGGTCAGATACGAGAAAAGATCGATTGCCTGCAGACTTTCCGGTCCCATGAGTCCGAAACGTTACTAACACGAAGCCTACCGCAGCCGGTCGAATGACCGTTTTCAGATATTTTACCCTATAATTATAGAAGTTATTAAATTGCTTTCGATAGATTTCTTAAATCGGCTATACCGTGTTATAAAAATCCCACACAAACTCAGTAATCACATCTTGACAGTTTTATAAGGCACTGACCAATTTTTATGATCGGTAGGTTTGCTGTTAAGCTGTCTTCACACTGAAGCAACGGCGAGCGACTTTCCGTCGTCTCTTGATTTACCTTGTTCTTTTTTCAACCATCGGTCAGCTATTTTTATAGAACATTTCAGTAAATAAACATGATTCGTATTAAACGAAGAAATTATGAATGATTATGATGTAAAGCCACAAATGTATTAATTTGTTTAACAGTTGTTCGAACAACTTCTCACGTATCTAAGGCACAGACCTATGATAAATTTGGATAATTATCACTCACTGATAGTTTCTACGATTTTTATTCAAAAACCATGACGGTATAATATCTTCGTAAAAAATAGAGAGAGCTTGTGAAACGAGGTTATTACATTTTTCTGTAAATGTTAAAGATATGTTTCAAATATTAATTGAAATTCTAGAACAGCAAACGGCATGGACTGACGGGACAAGATAATGTTAATCATAAAATTAAAACCCAAAGTTAATGATAATTTCAGTTGCACGTAATACTTTCAGAGCACAGTTACTTTCTTCAATCGCATCCGTTCTGTAGCTTTATTATTTTGAGGGCATCGAACATTTTTATACCAGCAAATCGAACGATCGTTCGATCAACGAAGTAACACGGGAAGCAATCGGAAAGGGTGGTCAGCGAACGCAATGAACGAACCGCGTAATAACTCGTCCCGATGTATCCATTAATCCGAACGTTTACGATACCTATACAAGAAATCGAGTGACTTTCACGTCGAACCATTTCGATACTTTCCGCTCCGACGCGTGATCAATCGATTGACACCAGGCAAGAGGGGAGTCCGATCGCTTTATTCGGGAATCGATCAAAACCGAGAGTTCCGAGAACGATTCGGCCGCTACTGCACCGTGGAAAAGACAATCGAAAAAGGTTTTCTACGTCGATTCGACGCGTCACCATTTGTTAAGATTCCATGAAGTTAACTTAGTCAAGGCTTACGATACGGACGTTACTTCTTTGCTATTTTTTTAGAGAAAGTTTTTCCTCGATGCTTTCAACTCTTTATTACTTTATTTCGTGCCAGGAAGAAAAATTCGAAACTCTGTGCCTCAAGATAACAACAACATACCACACCTGTGCTATATTTAATTTTTCGTGTTAAGATTATGCTAGCGTGGAAACTTTGAGTTATATGTAAACCGTACCTTATACGAATATGTAAACATAACATAGAGTGACTTTACTTCATTGAGTTCTCTTAGTTGCAAGAGAAACACATAATCCGACGCAGACAAAATGATAGCACACTTGGACTATGTTTACATATTCTTCAGTGTTTCGTGAACTTGCACGGAGTTATTACGTTCAATTTTTGTCTCGAACGTTAGTCGAATTTATTTGTCTTATGACCCGATCGGTGGTCAAAGATTCCAGTCTTGATCAACTCGAAACGATTCGATGTGGTTGACTCGATAGTCAAATTGATTCTGCTCAACTCGATAGTCAAAACGATTCAATATCAAATTGGAGGAACTAGAAATCTTATAATTCGTGTTGATTGCTGTGGTTATTCTCAGAAATATCTTCCTTTGTGGCTTCGTTTTCGAGTTGTTAACGAAAAGCACAAACCAATCGGAGCGTGGCTATAGCAAATGGGTTACACCGATCGTAGCGCTGTCATTGGCTCAGCTGAGATCGTCCGCTGAAGTCGCGCTCCGATTGATCCGTGCTTTTCGTTGATAACTCGAGTACGACGCGTCAAATGAGCAAAAGAAAAGCTTTCAAGGATCTCGAACATTTGTAGGACACTCTCTATACGAATTCCATAAAAGTAGACCGTTTTACGTCATGTTTGGAGTCATTCTAATCGAAAGAATCTTAACGATTCATCAGAACCACGTTTGGAAACGTGCGACAAAAATGATTCATTTTGAAAAATCTTTTATCGTTTATTTTCTATCCTTGATCATCCATGCTCAACGGACTACGTCTGTTTTGCCGTCGCTCGCTAAATCGAGTTAATTCGCGAAAGAGAAAACGCTACCCTGTGACGCAAAAATTCGACTTCCAGATTTGAATCTTCGCAAACGTCAGCATTGGCTGTGTACGGGGCAAACTAAGACAGTTGTGCTCAGTCATCGAGTTCCTACGAAAGTGTCACCGTTCAAAATCGCCAGAAAATGGGTCGTCGTGCGTATAATCGAGGCGAGACGTCGGGACAGACGACGGATCGGTATCGTTTTAGAGAAAGTCCGCCGCGCCACGAGGAGTAAATTGCTCGGATCCGGTGGACTGCGTTCATAGTGATTATCGGCGTGTCGGGACGAGAAAATTCCTGCCCTCGGTGTCGACCGTTTTACGCTTTACTTATCCTCCTCGACCGTATCCCAACACGCTCTTCTTCCGTAGAAACTTTATATATAGTGGCCGGCGTTAATATTTGTACACCATGATACTCGAGAAGTTTTTGCTGTGTATCTCCACTGTTAATGGACTTAAAGAATTCGTTGTTTTGTAATGATAAAAAAACACTTACTTTAAATGCTAGAAACATAGTTTTTATTTATTTAACTTGAACACTTTTCGCGAATACCTGCTCGCTCGTTCGTTTTCTGAATGTCTCGAAGTGTAACTTACATTTTAGGGGTGTAATTTCCATAGTAGAGAGGGGAAGAAAAAGCAGGAGGTTTGAATAGAAAATTTGAGCAAGTAGTGGATGGTGTTTGAAACAGGTGTAAATGGTAGAGAATCGAAAACATGAAGACTGTTACAAAGAACCTAATAGCTTTGAACATGTCGAATTTTGTGCCTGGAAACTACGACTTGCTGACAGCATTGATTTTCTGTTACCATTTTAAGGAAACTGCTGCAAAATCGCATCGAATGCTAGTCGAAGCTTACTTTGAGTGCTTTAAAAAATTCCAAATTGGTGATTTTGACGTAAGAAACGCAGGACGTGGAAGACCACCGAAAATGTTTGAAGACAGCGAATTGCAAGCATCGTTGGATGAGGATGACGCTCAAACGCAACGACAACTCCCAAATCAACTAAATGTGACACGAGAAGCTGTCTCCATACGTTTGAAAACCACGGGGAAGATCCAGTAGATAGGAAAATAGGATTAACCCCTTAACCTACAACTATGTGTGAGACACGTGGTCTTGTATTGGGGCCAAAACATTATCACGGGCCTGGCCCGTGGTACATCGGTAGGCCTAAATGTAAATATTGCGGGAATGGCTTAGGACCGATTTGCCGAACCGTGAAATGGCTCGAAGGCTGTGCGATCTTGTTTACGTTTTGGAGCCAGGCTGTTGGAACATAAATCGTAGATTAAGGAATTAAAAGGCAATACAATATGATTTTTCTTGATGATAATGCACCATCGCACACAGCAACACTAGTCAAGGGAACGATTGAGAGGTTTAGTTAGGAAATACTTTCGCATGCGACCTACTCATCAGACTTAGATCTTTCCAATTATTACTTAGAGTGGCCAACGTTAATAGTCGGACACTGTGACACTCGAGAAGTTCTTGCTGTATATCTGCACTGTTTATGGACTTGAAGAATTCGTCGATTTGTAATAACAAAAAACACTTTTTTTAAATGCTAGAAACATAGTTTTTATTTATTTAATTTAAACAATTTTCGCGTTAATCAATGTTAAACAAAATAATGTTCAATTTTGACATCGTAAAAATATTCGGACACTTCGCGAATTATAATTTTGTAAATAAAAATGTACATATACTTTAACATAAGGATATCGATTTTAGTACTTTGCTGGATGACCCTGTTGTTTAATAACGTGGTTCAATCGTGTGGGCATACTAGAAGTAATTTTATTTAAATATTTTAACGGAATACGTGACCATTCTTCATTCAATCGTAATTTTAATTCTTCTTTTGACCTTATCGGTGATATTCTGATATTCGATGGATTTGGATCCGGTGACTGTAGAGCAGGTTGCAATATTTTGGTCAATTATACAATAAATATTCTTGAACTGCACGTGATTTGTGTTTCTGATCATTACCTTGATAGAATTTAAAACTGTGGTGAATGTTCATATTAGTGGGATTTCTTACTAAATTTTATTTAAGAAAATGTAAATATTTATTCTTATCCAGAATTCCATCAATGAAAACTAATTCTCCCATTCCAACAGCCGAGACACAACCCCAAACCATTAAGTTTACTCCGCCGTGTTTCAGGGTGAGTCTGAGATTTTTAGCATGAAGCTCTTCATTGACTTTACGCCATACAAGTTTGTGTCCATCAGAGCCAAAAATATCGTACTTGCTTTCATCTGCAAAACTTACATCTTTCCACCATACTTCTTCTTTACAATAGAAATGTATTCTTTGGCGAACAGTAATCTTTTCTTTCGATTTGAATCGTTAACCCCTTGCACTACGATTGATTTTATGGTTCAATGACTAAGTTTTCTTTGCCGTCCATAATTTCCTAATAGAAGAAGAAAATTTGTAGCTAGTATGTGCATAGATATTTTCCAACGACTGCGTATTAACACCAATTCAATACAATTCGATTTCGGGTTAGGGAAAATTAATGACACACATCTTTAGAAGATACTGTTCCAAATCTCGATCACGAGTCTGACTGGTTATAGTAGTGCAAGGGGTTAATATATGTTTTTTTCTCGTGGAATTTTGCCATGGTATCCACTTTTATGAAGCATTCGACGGACTGTATCAGAATGATCTTTCTTTCCGGTTTCTTCAAATCATTCTGCAGACAATTTCGGGACATTTAAACGAGGATCTTTTTTCACTTTTCTAATCATATTACGTTTGTTACGAACGTTAAGTAATTATGGATTACCACGCTGAGGAGTAGATTCGATTTTATCCTCAAGATTATATCTTCGTACGATGTCTGCTGCAGTACACTCACTGAATTGTAATAATGTACCGATTTCCGGTATGTTTTCCCTTCACGCGATTATAAATGACAAGTTGACGTACATCAAACGATGTATTTTTACCTGCACGTGGTATTTTCACAACTAATACGTACGATACGAACGAACTTTGAGGTGAAACTAACCTTACCAGGTAGTGCTTACATCTTGTGTTTTCAAACATTGCCACCAAACTCTGTACATACTTGGCTTAACCCTCTATGGGCCGAATTTTTGTTTTTAATCTACAAAAAATTATTAGAATGAAAAATCAGAAATTCTAAACCTATATATGCAAATGAAAAAAAATTTTTCCGTTTAAACAATTTTATTGCAATATATTCACTATGTGACTTTCAGGTAACAACGGCCTATAAAGTTTGCACTTCTGTGCATAAAAGCTTAAGCGTGAAATTCCATAAAACAATTTGCACTTGACGTTAAACATTTTATTTTTGAAATCTCTTTGTTGGATCACATTTCAGTGCACACATATTGATATAGTCAACTATATTGCTTATAATTTCCTTGCCAAATAGCTTTCGAAAATAGGTCACAGGAAAATGGGGTGCTTCGGGGACATTAGAGTAATCTCCTTTCCAAGGGCGATAACAACTATTATTATTCGTCTGGGATAGTGGTTGCCAAACAATTCTTTGTGGTTCTGCATCTTCCTCATCTGACGAGGATCGAATACTAAATTCTTCGTCACTGTCAATGACATTTATCCGTCGTCGGGGAAATACTATTGCATCTTTATCGGACTCGGAATCTAATAAGGAATCATCGGATCTATGACCGCTAATGCGTCTAATTCTAATTCCTCTGTTATTTCTATCTGATTTTGTATTCACATTTTGGGTATATGGTGTATAAATTTGAAAACAGGAGAAAGGACAAGCTTTATCCTAAATGTACCGAAATTTGCCATAATAGCCCACTGTAACCTCAAAGTTACAAAACTGTATCATAAAATAACAGTAACAAATTGAAAATTGAAATGCAAACAAATAGGTTGTTATTGATATACGAACCCAGGGATATTATGTGCACTATTTTTAGTTTGGTAATCACTGACAAAAGCACAAATAATATCAATTGGATGAAATGGTTTCGCTTATTTTTACTGCAGACAGTTTGCACAGCATTTATTTTGTTATTTCAGGTTGATGAGCCTAGTAACGGTCATAAATATTAATATTGGTTGTCTTGGCAACGTTATAGAATTAAGATTTATGCACCATCTCATGAAAAAAGGTATAATTATTTGGTAAAATAAAATCGATAAATTAAAATGTGACCAGAAAGTTACACGGACCCATAGAGGGTTAACAGAACGGTCAAACTGTGAAGCGCATGAAATGTCTGAATATTTTTGCGATGTCAAAATTGAGTATAATTTTGTTTAACATTGATTAACGCGAGAAGTGTACAAATCAAATGAATAAAAACTATGTTTCTAGCGTTTAAAATAAGTGTTTTTTATTATTAGAAAATGATGAATTCTTTAAGTCCATTGATAGTGGAGATATACAGCAAGAACTTCTCGAGTATCATGGTGTCCGAATATTAATACTTTACCGATCGGCTATTATTTCAGGTTCTTTTCTATAGTCCATGACTGAAAACTTTTTAACGGATCTTTCAACACTGGCAGCAATTTTTATTGTGAATACACGAGGTATCCTAGGTAACGTTATCAAATCACTGCATTACAAACGACAATGTAAAAGTAGTTTTCTAAACTTCATCCTGTTAAGCACAATTATTGAAAGTCCTATTAGTAGACTTCCGGTCGGTAAAGTATTAACGCCGGCCACTGTAGATCATCAAACGGTACACGCTTCAATCTGCCAGTCAGAGAAGACGCGTTAATTCGTCATGCATGTTCCCCTTCGACTTTCAATAGCTTCTCATTTTCTTAATTTAATCAATGAAACTTTCTTTTAAGAACTTTTAAAAATGAAAATAAAACGCACTCGACTCGAACTTTCTATTTCACATTTATTATCGATAAACTCTTTCGCCAATAACTGTGACGTGTAAATGAGGTATAAAATAAGTTTTTCAACATTATGGATAAACAAAGGAACGTGGACATTCAATATGACTTTATTGTTTAATTTTTTATTTACTTATTGAGAACGTGCACTGGCGTGCGTGGAGGGAAAGGTCGGTGGAGTTGAGCCTTTCTCACATCCGTCACTTCGAGCACGATTAATTAAAATGATACCCGATGGTTAACTTTCACGATCAAATGAATTTTATACTGGGTGTAACATTGAAGAATACTATATGTTTAAATCTTGAGCAACTACGGACAAACGGACTGATGGTTACTAGGTGCAAATCGTGAGAAGAACAATTGCTCGCTCGCTTTCTGAATGCCTCGAAGGCTAATCTAAACTGTAGGGGTGTGATTTTGATGGTGGAGATGGGAAAAAAAGTAAGAGGAGCTTCGAGGAGAAAATTTGAGCAAGTGAACGGTGCTTGGAAATGGTGAAAATGGTAAAGAAGCGGGAACACAAAATTATGGGACTGCAAGGATGAGTGGCAAACGGTGTAAACGTCTGTAGTCGAGACAAAGGTCACTTCACACTAGTCGTCAATGCGTCCCGTCCTTCAACAAGTTTATGACCTGGCGTGGTCTCTATTGGGTTGGTCGAATAAATTGGTTAACCCCTCGTCTGCCGTGCCAGACCCAAACCGTATTTTATTTGCACAGATTCTAGCGATTAAATCGAACGGAGAACTGTTAAGTGAGAATCAATTAAATGGTTAATGTATTTACAAGTACCACAAGAAATGTATTTTAAGAAACTGATAAATAAATCAGGGAATAGTCTTAAACAATGTCAATTGTAAAATAGTAAAAATGGCCCATAGTCCGAGAGTTAAAATACGATGTACGTGAGCATACAGAATTTGGTTAAATTAATTATACATTTCTTTACTGTGCGTAGTTTCTTTTTAATTACAGTTCTATGCATTTACAATAATTCATCTGCAAATCCTTAAAATTAGAACATATTTGAAGCCAACTGTATTTTACTTTGAGAAATTGTTAATTAAAGTATATCTACAAAATTGCATTAGTAATACGATTTTATTTGAACGTTTTCGTCTCTTTTAGAGTGTTTCTTCTTTTAAAATTCTTAAATTAGAGAATAAGTACAAACTTACGTATGAAATATCATTTTTTTTAACGTTTTCGTTTCTTTTAGAATTTATTTTGTTTTAAAATTGTTAAAATAGAAACTTACGTATGGAATATGTTTTTTTTTAACGTTTTCGTTTCTTTAGAATTTCTTTTGTTTTAAAATTGTTAAATTAGAAACTTACGCATGGAATATGAGTTTTTTTTTAACGTTTTCGTTTCTTCTAGAATTTATTTATGTTTTTAAAATTGTTAAATTAGAGAATAACTACAAACTTACTTATGTAATGTCATTTTATTTTTGAACGTTTTCTTTTCTTTTAGGGTTTCTGTGACTCGTGCCTGCCAGTGTTTTGAATTTACTAATTTGTGATCGGAAGGTGAACGATCTCTAATCTGAGAAACTATGTCGAAGTCTTACAAACTTAAGAAGAGTCCAGTGAAAGTATAAGAAGATCCACATCGAGTATTCAATGTGAAACACGATCTGCGTATAATCGATATGTGTATAACATCGAAACAGGTTACCAGGTTTGTCTCAAGAACGGATTTATTTCTAAAACCTGCAGAGTACATTCGTCTTCGTAGTAACGTAATCGTAAATATTTCAAGTCGTATTAGCGACGTACCAATGAAACTCATTTATTCCGAGTATCGGCAGTTATGTGAAATAAATCTTGACTCCGCCATCAGGTAATTCAAACAAGAGTTGTACAAGTTACATTTATCGTCTGATTAAACCACAACTTTCGTAAACTAAAAACAAATGAAAATAGTTATCGTTCATCAATCATGGCATTACTGCGGATTTTTTCGCAAAATAAAAATTTGCCAAGACAGTTCTACGATATAGATATTAAACAAAAATCCATGCTCTTTTGCAATCATTTCAATAAATTGAAGACAGTACAACAATATTCATTAGTGGACTACAGAGTTTTCTGAGAAGCAACAATTTTCCAAATAAATTATAATAAAAATTAATTCCCTTTTATAATTATTTCAATAACTTGAAAATAGTATAACGTTACCTTTAAATGATCGTAATGCTTTCGTAATTTTCTATTTCTCTAATTCGTTTTTATTACGAATGCACGAAATCCACAACTTCTTCGTTGCATTAGATTCTATTAATAACTACACTTAAAAGCGAAATTTTATTATCGATTATATACCTTTCACACAGATGTATGCTTTTTATAGCATTAGGTTTATGGAACCTGTCGCAACGACGAGTTTTAATGAATTTAATTATTGAGATTGCCAGCAATAATTTTTACCATTTTTACAGTAGAGCTACAATCCTATCGGAACAGAACTTCTGTGTCCCTCTTTGAATTCAACTTTTTACCATCAAGGTGGTTGTGCAGAGATCGAAACTAACGCTAATCTAATGGTGCAAGGTCTGAGTTATACGGTGGATACACCAAAACTTCTCAGACAAGCTCAAAAGTGGCTCGATTTCATTACGTTTGGGCAATGATTCGCAGATCGAAACTCGATCCATCAAATTTTTCTCTGTTAAAACATGAGACACCCAAACATCGAGATTCTTTTTGTATTCAGCCTTCTGCAAATGAT
>CM052094.1:7449075-7481558 GCA_028453745.1 Agapostemon virescens
CTGCATCGATTGGTGCAGTCAAAAATATAGGTTTCTATTAAAAAAAATATGCAGTTGTATTTTTCTGATGCACCGATGCACAAAAGTGCATAAAATTAGTTGCATATTATGCACCGTCTGATACCATTTAACTTCTACTTATAACATTTTCTTCTATTCTCAACCATTTAGGAGGTACAGCCTGTTCCAGTTGCGTGGGACACCCTGTATATTACGCTAGTTTAGTACAAGAAGCTACTTTGTCTGACATATTTATAGTCTCTTCTTTCGGATGTAACATTCCAGATTAAATTTCTTAAATTATAACGTCGGCGTATTATCGTATTATTTATTCAAAATAAGTGTAATAAACATTTATAATATTGGCGTAAACAATTTTGTCCCATTTTTATTACAATGTCTCCTTCAATAAAGAAATTCATTTGAAGCTTTTCAATGAAGCTACTTTTATAATTTCGGGAAATGTGAAAGAAAAAATTACGAATCAGTAATTTTGACTAGTTCGGTAATTCTAGTGTTAAAATAAAAAGTGAAATGATCAAATATTATTTATTACAGATGGTTTTCCTTGCATTTCCCTCTAGAAGTAAGTGTTCAATAACTACTAGTCTAACAGTCGAAAAACTTTAAACGCGTTTTACTCAATATCATATTTCTGAATCTTGTGTACAGGATACAGAATGATCTATTGGACCAGTTGAGCTCGTAAGGCGATTTTTCGTTAGGTAATGATAAAATGTCGTCGATAAACTAAAATAATTCGTCGATGAACTAGAAAAATCGTAACTTTTTCAAAAAAGCTCAAAATTTTTACATTTTTGTACTTTTTGTTAGAATTCTTTTAGTTCATCGACGAGATAATTTTATAAGGATTAAAAAATAGTTTTGTTTTCCTGTTTCAGATGAAAATTAGAGGCTCTAGGATGTACACAAATCGAGATGCGCGTGGCGCGGAGCTGTAAAGATTTAAAAATATGACGAAACAAAATACATTAATCATTAAAATAGAAAATTTTTTGTATTGTTTAAATATAGAACAAAGTATCATGGAAGTTTGAGAATGATTCCCTTTGTAGTTATTAAGAAAAAAATTCCTAAAAATCACTATTTTTTAGGCGCTCTAAAGTGTATTCCCTCCTGAAGCAGCCCTAAATTCGTGTTAATTGGAAGAAAGTCGAATCCTCGTTCGCCTGACCTTTTATTCCCAAAATGGAACGATTCTACAATGTAGTAGAAAGTCGATCGATCATCGTCCATTCGATAAAGACGTCAGCTCTCGGTTTTGCGGGTAAGCGTCTTGTTACACGCTGGATACAACGATAATCAAAGTTCATGTTATTAAGCTCCCATCTGGTTCGGTAATTAGTGCTGTTATATCAGATGGAATGTATAATATTCGGAACAGAGTGATCACGTCGGACAGGTGATCAAAATTGCAGCATATATACGCGCTGGCTTGTAACATATTTACAAGCATGCGTTCCCCTTGGAATACAACAGGCTGAATAGGATGATTGGGAGAAAACAGCGAACCTCGTGAAAATCACAAAGAATTTATAAGAAAGCTGATGACCATTAGATCCGCCTGGTCGGACTTGGATCCATCAGTACGACGCTCCTGACCCAGATTTCTGCGAGAATAAATTCTTCAAATGTAACAGTCTTCTGTACTTCATCGAAATTCAGAAGCGTTTACTTTCATTTTGTGAGACGATGATTGAATTGACTTTTAAACGACTACTTGCAAATTAAAGGATCTCGAAAGAAGCGCCCATTGTTTTGCGGAGAAATTGAAAGTCCGCGCGTCGGTACCGCGCTGGTAAAGTAGAAACACAAACAAGGTAACGTGAGGTTTCATAACAGGTGGTCTGAAATACCGACATTGATGTAAAAACGCGCCCTCTATCTGTAAAAAGCGATCAGCGAGTGAACTACGTTGGTCTGCAACACGGAAAGTTACTTTCCAAGAGGACTCTGCAGCGTTGTCGGTTCTAGAAGTGCAACGTCGCTGCATCCGCTGAAGACTTTTAAGCTCATCAAATGGCAAAAACGAAATTTTTCTTGCTTTGTATGAATAATTGAGTGCCAATAGTATGAAGACAGAAATATAACTTGCACTTTTATAAAGACATGTTGAAAAGGGGCATTTCGAAGCTTGTTTGGCTAAATTTGACCTTCCTTGACCTACATTGAGCTAGCTGGAAGTGCCTCGTAGGACCCAAGGTCTTCTAAAGCTACCTCAGTCTACCTTAAGGTAGTCCAGAAGTCTTGTAAGATTACCTTGGCCTACTTTAAGCTATTTTGGAGTGGATGATGGTTTTTTGAAGACTACCTTGGCTTATGTTAAGCTAGTTGGAAAGAAAATTAGAAATCCTTTGTTCCTGGATATCTGATCCATCGCTGTTCTCTTATCGCATCAAACAATATTAAATTGAAGTAATTATATTGTATATACTCTGTCACTTTTATAGAATTGAAATAATGAGCAAGATAGTTCTTGCCGCACCATTTTTGTTGTAATTAAAGTTATCGTAACGTCTTCGACACTAAAAATGTTAAAAAGAACAGTTATATCTACTTTTGTACCGCTATATCTACTTAAGTATTTATTACAAAAGAATAAAATTTAATTTCGTCTAAACAAAATGCACAAAATTTATATTTGTTTAAAATCTTCAACACAAGTCTGATTCGTTATAATACAAGGAGTTAATATTAAATTATGATAACTGCTACACTTATTTTATATCGTACCTGTACTTAAATACATGCTAACATTTCTTACATCTCTATAAAACATTTTAAAGTCCGTGAGGGACGTATCTTTAAGATGCAATAAATTTTTTTAAGCTATTAGAAAAGATATTAAACAATTACAATATAAAAGGAGTCGGATTTAAATTGAGTGTACAACGTTAACATTAGTCCCAGAATCATTAATAATTTTTCTCCTGATTTACATTTCCTTTCCCCGTGAATACTACTTCAATACGCATTTCGTTGTCTGTCCATCATATGTGCCAATACTACTACTTCAGTGGATAGTTCTTCAACTGTCTATCGTCTGTGCCAATACCACTTCAGTGGATAGTTCTGCAGCGGTCTGGAATCAGTGAGTAGAGGACGCTTGTGGTCAGACTTTAATTTCTAGCGTCGGTAAGGCAGACAACTTTCGATGAGGAGATTCAATGATCTTTTCTCCTTGATTTTCAATGGTTCTATGGTTTCTCAATGGTCACTCATCAAATATAAAATTACACAATCGTAGTCAAGTTCCCAGATATTCCAATATTATTTACATATCACTTGCTTCGTTATCGGCACAGTGTCAGAAAGCAAAATGAAATACTTACAAAATGGGGAATTCGTGATTTTTTACCGGAAACATAAAAATTCTTGAACAATCATAAATATACTTCATCTTCGTTGGTAATATTTTTCATTAACATCTAGATTCTCAAAATTGTAAGTTGACGGAACGTTTCCAAAGTGTTTCGAGACTTGTGCCAAAATTGTAAATAGTCCTTTCATGCTTCGTTAGCAAGAAGCAAAGATTTCCGAGAGGCAATAATCAATGGTGACACGCTTCTCGCAATAAAACTTAATTTCGTTCAAACGAACCGTAGGTGTCCGACGTGTGGAAAAAATATACAGAAAAATGGGTGTTGCCAACCACCTTGGTAAACATGTTGTCGAGCAGTACCCACGCGGTTCACTTTAAATGGCAATCCACTGACCAGCGAGTTGATACAGGTGACGAAACAAAGTAATCTGCAAAGTAATCTTGGTTGACGCGAACACGATCCCAGCGAAAATATGTATACATATATTTTTTTATACCAACCACGCGATTATGCACACCTTGAACTGCACAAGCGGTTGCCAGAAGAAGAAAAAATATTGATTTCACAAGTCGAGACACTCGCGGGACAAACTTTTCAAGACCGTGTGAATCGCAGATCGGGGAAAATTTAATTCAGTTATCAGTGCAAAACCTCTATTTATCTTTGTTAACAACCTTCTAGTTTTCCACTGTGTGATCCGCGATCATCATAATCCCCGTGTTGCTAATTACAAACTTCATGCAATTTAGAGTAGAAGCTACAGCGGGTCATTACGTTAATTTTCATACATGAGAAAATTAACCGGGCTTATTAGTGCAAAACTTAAAAACACATCCTCCTGCACACCCTTGGGACTAGCCAGCGCACAGCCGAAACGCGAATAATTTTCATAACACGACGTCGTGAGAAGCATTTGCAAATTACGCAAATGAGCCGTTTATTTTGAAGGTGGGCTAAGTCCATTTGCCAATTATTTCCGGTTGCCCGTGGTTACATGTACAACTTCAAGTTATCTATCAATAAATCATTTAAGGTTACTTATATTCCGAGTAAATACGATAATTCTGAACACAAGTTTTCAGAGTTAGTTCAATAATTGAGCCGCTTATTTTGGGAGTCGCCTAAGTCCATTTATACTTAAATTAAGATATTTATCATTGATAACGTCCAAAGACAGTGATGAAGGTAATTTTAATTAATTAGTATTTAACAAGTTAACCTCAGTTTTTGGACAATTGCATTAGTTGAATAATCAGTACGATTAATTAATGCAGTTAAACAAAATTTACGCGATATACATATTATGTACTTACAATTAAATATAAAACTTAAAATGTAATATTAAATTTTAGAAATTATTTCACCCATAGGGATGAACAAAACGACAAGACCATTTAGTTCAGATAGTGAAGAAGAATTAGTAACTAATGATTTAAAAGAAAATCGAAAAAGAAAGAGAATTATAGAACAATATTCGTCTTCAGGGGATGAACATACAGATAACAATGGAGAAAAGATTCATGAAACATACATCCAAAAAGTGCGAAAGATTAAACGCAATTCAGGAAAAAGATATTGTACTCAAACCGGAAATATTGTACCTTCAAAGTTTTCCAAAACAAAGATTGCCGTTGTCGCAAAGCTTGCATAAAAAATTATGAAGAAGAAGAGAGAAAGAATATTTTTGAGAAGTTTTGGTATTTGGGAGATTTTAATAAACAAAACATATTGCTTTACGAAGCTATCGAGCTCAAAACTGTGAAACGAAGACGTCAAAATAACGGAAAAGGTTCGCCAAGAAATAGGAGTTTTAGGTATTTGTTAAATTCTAAAAACGGAAAAGTTACCGTTTGTAAAAAGTTCTTTTTGGATACCTTTAAAGTAAGTGAAGGACGCTTAAACGTGTATTAAACTCTGCAAATGTAAATTTGGGTATCCACAATTTTCATAACAATAATGTTCACATGTACGTTTGGGATGAAACGTATGAAACGAATAGCCTCATGCATTCTAAAACATGTTCAAAATTTAAGAAGTGAAAGACACATTATAGCTTATAGTGACATGTGTACAGGGCAAAATAGAAACATTAAAGTAGCTTTAATGTGGCTAAAAATTGTCCAAACTGTTGAAAATAATGTGGAAATCATAGATCACAAATTTTTAATATCAGGACATTCGTTTTTACCAAATGATAGAGATTTTGGCGTGGTAGAAATGGCATTAAAAAAAAATAATTTACTGTTTGTCCCCTGAGATTATTACAATATTATCAAAAAGCGTCGGTAAGGTAATAACTTTATTGTACATGAAATGAGACAAGATGATATTGTATCAACAAAATTATTAGAAGACGCAATTTTTAGAAGGCTAAAGAATTCTAACGGAGAATCGATAAACTGGTTAAAAATATGTGGGATGCGTTTTGTCAGAAATGAACCCTATAAAATTTTCTATAAGACATCAATGAATGAGAACGAAAATTTTAAAGTCCTGAATTTATTACCACGTCGGGGTAGACCAAGAAAGTTCGAAAATATTGTATTGACACCACTGTATAAAAATATCAGACAAATTACAACAGCAAAATTCAAGCACATAATTGACCTATTACGATATATACCACCGGAATATCATGATAACCTTCAAATCCCTTTCACACACACAAAATGTAGATGAGTAGTAAATTGTTTTGTAATTTATGTTTGTAAAAAATGTTTTGAATCGCATAAATTATGTTTTTGAAGTGTTGTAAAGATATGTAAAATAAAATGAGTATTGTTTTTTTCAATTTGAAGCATCTTAAATTATGTTGAATGGACTTGGGTTCCTTCAAATTTTATAACGAATCTGGTTGTTAATTTTGAAAGTGGCCTAAATCCATTCTTGGCAAGAAAACGCATATTATTCACTTAATAATTGCCATTATTTTAATAGGAACTATAAATTTCACATTTAATATTCTGTACGTATATTTTTAATTGCATTAAAACACAAACCCTTAAGTATCTGAATTTAAGTATAAATGGACTTAGGCCACTTTCAAAATAAACGACTCAAATGGTTTACCACGAATTTAGTAAAACGTTGCAGCAGTTTTGCGATCGATTCTAACAGAACAAGTCAATATTGAAAAATACTGCAGCGGCACGAATAATTATATCTTCGCCGCATAGTTTTACGTAAACTCATATAATCGTCGATCGTTCTGGACGAATTAGAATCACAATACCCTGTTCTGACAACGTGTTCCCACAAGTACTAACGAAAGAACAATCGACTGTAAAAAATGAATGAAATACACGATGTTTTCTTCGCATATTTATGCAGACGATTATCTACAAGTAAGTCTTCGTAACGAACATTTATTGTACCCGTATTAGAATAATTTCGCAAGTGTTGTTCAGCCAATAAAAGTTGCAACGTTCGACTGACTTCACAATTAATCCACGATCGCCAATTACGGTTAAGTGGTCCATTCATGAACCAAGATTGACTAGTTGTCTTAATTAGCTCGCCGAGATTCGAAGAAACGAAGAATTCTTGGTAGAGAAATGTCAAGGTACGGCAGCTCCTGTTTGCAAATTTGCCGTATCAATCGCCGACTTCTTAACACGACACCACTTCTAACTTGACCCTGTTTCGCGTGTATATAGTTTGCATATTTGAAACGCACTTGCGAAAGAAAGGGGATTTTAATTTCCATAGCATAAAGCATTAATGCATAGGAGAACCTGCGAAGATCGTAATTGCATTAAATAAACGCATACAATAAAATCACTGGCAAACTTGAATGTTTACAAATCAAACTGCTATTTGCATAAACTAATGTTGAATTTCTTGTTGTTTCCTAATTGCTAATTGTTTCTGTAAACTGTGTTCTGCGGTAATGTAAGACACGAACATATTCAGATAAAAATTGATAGCAGAAGAATCTTGTAATCTATCAGCGCGTTAACCCCTTGCCACATTACGACGAGTCAGGCTCGTATTGAAGATTTTAAATGAAGTATAACAAATATAAATATTGTTTTACGTTCTTCATAATTATGTTTGTACAAATTAAGAACTATTTACAATAAAAGTATAATTTGGATAAATCTGACCAATTTGCTGTCCAGTCCGCTCGACAGGCAAACTTCGACTTCTCTCGACTGTTTGTCGGTGCAACAGTTCCGTGACAACCCCTATCTTCTATTATTTTCTTAAGGGTTGTTCACCATGAACTAATTCTTTATTATAGCGACTCCATAAGTAACGAAATTTACGTAGTAACAAAATGTATCGAAGTAGATGTAGCAGTATAAAAGATATAAATTGTCTTTCGTTGTGTACACATTTGTAGCGACAAAGGCGTTATAATAAATTTAGTTACAAAGAAAATGGTATGGCACGAGGTTAAATAGTTAAACATTCGTACATCAGGTGGAATAACAGTATTTATTGTTGTTGACACGTTGCTGGTACTGAGAAACTGCAAGATGCTCGACATATGCACTCGACTCGCGTGTTTAAGTGTCAATAAACGTCAATTTTTGCTAACGGTACCAACCTCGATCGGTCAATCATCTCGTACATCGTACCGTGAGACAAAACGGTTCCATGGCAATACGACACGAACGAAATCTGCGTGCACCATGCAAAAACGAGACTCGAAGCAGCGCAACGCGATGCAGCGCGTGCAGCTGAAAGCGCATTGCGGCCGATGCAGGTGCACCGTATCGCGGAAGTAATTCTTACGACCGAGCAACGTCACGTGCCGTTTTAGGCGGAACCGGTCATTTCAGGAATTAGAGCGATTACCCTACCGACCTTGCTGCATAATACAGGAAAATGTTCACTCGGATGTACCGCGGGTCGTCTCCATCGTTCAAAATGTTTTGACTTCTAAGCTCCGGAAAATTACGCAGTTTTCTGTTTAACGACCTGAACCGACATTGTTCACATTATGTCTAACTTATGAAAGGAAATGTCAGTTAGCCTGTGTCACTGGAGTTCGTGCTTCTTCGCAAACGAACCCCTAAAGCATGTCACGATATCCCAGAATGTTTCGGCAACGTTGTGTTTCGAGATTGTCGCAAATTATTGCCAATCATTTCTATCGTACACCGCTTTAGGAGACGTTCTACAATTTTTTAAAACTATACCTACCGAGTCGTAAAATTGGTTGGTGCACGTTACTTAGTGTTTCATGAGATTTTTATAAAACAACATTTATAATTTTGATTTTGTGCGATTTTTATTGTGATTTCAATAATTGTGAAATGAAAATTTTTTAAAGGGCAGCTTGACCTGCTGTGGTAGGTTTAGTAATCGCATAACCAAAGTGTAATATTAGTTTCAGTTAATGATTACGAAAATGATGTTTATTTTTCATTGCATTTTGGTTACTGTTATTTCGAATTAATAAATAACGAATAAAAAGAACAAAGTGTAGCTTTTCATTTATTTAAGAAAAGTCCTAACCCTTAGCACTCCAAAGTGTTAAATAAAAAAAGGGCATAGGAAAATTTATAAACTCACATGTTTCAAAAATTGTCGTTATTCCAGCTATTCTTTCTTTTAGTGTTCCACACGAACAAGTTAATCTGCTCCAACGCTAACACATACATTGCAACACGTATTGCCGAACTGCTGCGAAGATTTCATCGGTATTGTACCTACAGCAGTATTCCGCAATCCGTTCCCAGAGATCTAAATTAACAAGTAGGGTTTTATATGAAGAAATTAGGAAGACGAGTTTTACAGGAGCCATATACAGGGTGAGGCAGTAACTATTGCCACCCACAATAACTCCGAAGGTATGATAGTAGCAGAATAGAGTCGCTACAGAGATGTGAAGGTCACCTTTTTTATTTTAAATAGAATGCTATGTTTTGGTATGTGTTTTTTGATAGCGGTTATTGAAACGAATCCAACAAACTGATATGCTTCACATTCAAAATTCTCGTGCAAAATTCAGTGGGAGCTAGAGATTTATACACTGAAAGATATCCTCAACGTTTTCACCTTACACACCGTACATTTAAATATTTGTATGATAAAACGAAAACAACTGGATTCTTGGCCTATCAGAAAAAGAACCGACAGAAGCCAATAAGTAATGAAAAAACGGAAATTGATATTCTTGTCACGATGGTTCGAGATCCTTATGTTAGTTCGCATGAAATCGCAAGGGAACCTGGCGTAAGCCAGAGAAGTGTTTTCCGTGCTGCAATGCAAGTTTATTTTTCCTTTTTTGTCATAAATTACCTTTGCTGACCTTCAAAGACCTTAATACTGCACTTCATTGAATTCGTTTCAATAACCGTTATTAGAAAACGTTATAGCCACTCCATCTAGGAAAACAAGATTAACGCCATATTACAGCCCTCGTTGTCCCATGCACCTTTTGTTTCGAAAACTTTTTTGCTACTATTAAACTTCTGGAGTAATTGTATTGTATGGAGAAAATCTATTTTACTAACAGTGAGAAACAAGATATGTACGACACTTTTGTGTTGTGTGACAAAAATACGAATGCCGCCGCAAGACTGTACCAGGAAAAATATTCAAACCGTCGACAACCATCGCGACAATTGTTTTTCAAATTCAATAAGAGTTTGCAACACTGAGGTGCGTTTACCAAACCCAAAAGAGAAGTTCCAAAACCAGTAGTAGGAAATGAAAACAACAGAGTGAACATACTCGCTTATTTACAGTGGAAACCACAAGCATCTACATGAGACATATCGAGAGAATGCAATGTAAGCCTCGGTAGTGTGAAACGAATTTCAAAATCAGAGAAGCTTCATCCGTATCGATTTAGTGTTGGACATGCCTCACATGCTGGAGATTCAATAAGACGTATGCAATTTTGTTAATTTGTTTTGAACCAAATTCAAATGAACGAAGATTTTCCGCGGCAGATTCTATGGACGAATGAATGTACGTTCACCAACAATGGTATTTTTAATCGTCATAATGAACATACATGGGCAAGAAGAAATCCATTCCATAGGAGGAACATACATCACCAAATAAGGTACCCCATTAATGTATTGTGTGGGATTTTAAATACCAATATTATTGGTCCATACTTCATCGATAGTGCGTTAAACCGAGAAAAATATCGGCACTTTTTGGAATTTGAATTGTCATCTCTTCTCGACGACATTCCTCTCTGAGACAGGTTAAATTGTAAATACTTTCAACAAGATGGTGCACCGGCACACAACTCACAAGTGGCCATGCGGTTTCTAAAAAATAAGTTTCACAATAACGTTATCGCAACAAATACATCAATACTTTGGCCAGCCCGTTTACCTGATTTATGTCCCCTCGACTTTTCTCTGTGAGGTTATTTGAACGATAGAATTTATTCAAATCCCATAGATACTGTAGAGAATCTGAGAGACAGAATCATACTGGAATGTGCAGCAATAACTGCTGATAATTTAAACGCAGTTATGCAAACAATAAAAGAACGTTATCAGAAATGTTTAGAATGTAATGGAGAAGCGTTTGAGCATCTTCTTCAATAAAGATATTTTGTGAAAATATCTCGAGATCTAATAATTTTTTTGCCATGGTATCATTTTTTACGTAGAATGAACAGAAGAATCGATCTGTATAAAAAAATATGCATTTCTATTTAAAGAAATGATGCAATAGTTAATTGCACATGCACTGCTGCATCTAAAAGAAATTTGAAGGCCTACAGATATAGTGCTCTTCGAACCATTTATCTTTCTCCTTTGGCATTTTTTCGTAAATGCAATAATAACGGAATTATGACTTGAAACAATTGCGTGGACCACCCTGTATATTGTTTCTACTGTGAGATCATCGACGTTTAAAATTCACAAAGGATTCTGACCCCGGCTCATTGTTTAAAGAAGAAACCTCCGTACATACGCAATATAATTTACGCAAACAGAAAATATTTTACGAATATCCGGGACCGAGTTTCGTTTAATTACTCGTTGTTTTATTTACTGCTCCCGTGGCTGCAGACCGGAAGCACGGGATCGCATGCTGCGTCGTAGGGTTTTTGTTCTGTAATCCCACGATCCGGCAAGAAAAGAGTATACCCGTATCGCGTCCAGATTTTATGTCGTTCTGCTGCCAGGAAACGTCCCTTACGTAATTTGCTTCCTCGTCGCGGTTCGATAATGCTCTTAATTGACCCTGGACAACCGAATTCGACGATAATTAATGGTGAATCTATCTTCGACGTTTCCGTAACACGATCGCTTCCGTCGACTTCTAAATGTCTGCTGTCCGAGCTTTCATTTTTACTTCTGCTCGTCTCACTTACGTAAAAAACGACTTTCCATTCGGCTGAGAATCTCGGCCGGTGTTACATAAATATTTCTCGAATTTTGATTTCCCGACTGTAAGAGGAAAAATAAATTAATCGCTAAGCCACGACCGAGATCCTCTCGCGCATCGCCGAGATAATTATACGGGACGCGTACGTTTATGATAATCGCGTTAACGTGTCGGCCGAATAGGTATAGCGCGAATGCAGATTACGTTCTTGCATTTCCAACGCTCCGATGCAAATGAGCGTTTGCTCGCGAAACGAGCTACCGACTCAAACAATTCACCGTTTCTCGTTCAACGAGCCGCAAAGCACTTGTTCCGCGATATTCCTGCCCACATTTCATGATTTCGTTGTTTCCGTACAGACTTCTTGATCGAAACGAGCTGTCCATTGCGAATTTCGTTGTAATTTCGAACGTAGAGATAATTTATCTCGGTATCGTGTAACAGCGTTCGTCTGGTGAAATTGTGTTATACAGTTTGCTGACACGATAATGTTCAAAGCTGGTATTTCGTTGAAACATGCGCGAATTATGGAACTGTTGTTTGCAGGATTATACGCCTTCTTGTTACAGCAATTTATTAGTAGATTGCGAATCTCTGTTCAAGATTAGAATTAATTTACCTCGATTACATCGTATTCGAGTGAAATAGAAACTTATTTCCTGTCTTCATTGGTTTAGGAGAATGGAAATATTGTAAAAATATTTCTTTAAATCTGCCAATGTTTTCACTGTTTAGTATTAGGCCAGAAAAGTGATTAGGATTATGTGAAAATTATTAGGACTGATTGTATGAGATTCTTTTAAGGGGTCGCCCAAATTAATCCTTTGCACTCGAACGGTGACTCTCAGGCGCCACTGAAAGTATCTGCAGCATTGTTTAAAACAATGATTAATTCGCTATACTTGCGTCACAGAAATTTATAAAAATTTAATCGTTGCAAGAACGAGTAATAGTAAACAAATTTCGTATGCGTAAGATGAAATATATCGTGTAGAATGAAAATATTCTAGGTCAGAAAAAATGCCTTGGGGTCCGAGTTAAAAGTTTAATTTCGTGATTGATTGAAAATATTCTATTCTACCGATCATCGATCACATGTTTTTGGAAGGTAACGATGACCTTTTCATTCTTTTTAATAGACTATCATCTTCTCAAGATGAATGAAAAATAGTGTAAATCTTGTAAGGGATATTTACCGAAACGATTTACGACAGGGAATATACAAATTCAAATTACGAATATTGTACTAAACAAAAAATATCGAACAATATTAACCCTTTGCATTCGAACAGAACCTCGCAAGTACCACGAAAAATAGCTGCACCCCTGTTTAAAATAATCTTTACATCGCTATACTTGTGTCAAAGTAATTTATAAAAATTGAATCATTGCAAGAACGAGTAATAGTAAACAAATTTCGTATGAATAAGATGAAATATATCGTGTAGCATGAAAATATTCTAGGTCAAAAAAAATGCCTTGGGGTTCGAGTTAAAACAGCTTTGAGTGCGAAGGATTAAATTTAAAGACAACTATTTATCCAAATATCAAGATTGTTTATTCTGTAATCATCTAAACGAGAAATATTGCAAATCAGTAAGAAATTTTAAAATTCACAAAATAATTAGTTATCGAGTAATTTAAATCAGCACAGGCACTGAAAATATGAAAAAGAAAAGGGAAGACACGGTATAAGATTTTTTAGATTAGTATGCTGTTAGTGAGTTAATTAAAATTTATTTATCTTGGATAACGTAGCTTGCAGGGAGCCTTTGAAGACGAATGTCGTCCCATCTCAATATTTAAAGTTGAAAAGAATATAATTTAATTATCGCAGTAGTATAAGATCAGTGTATATTTTCATTTTCGCTGGGAACTTCAAATTTTAAGTTTATTTTGAAACTGACGTAAGACCATTCATAGCCACCAAAAACATATTATTTCTTCAATAATGTTAATTATGCTAATTGGGATGATAAATTTAACACCTTTAGAAACCCAAAAACATTATTCTATTATGTTATCTGTTACCCATATTTTTAAATTTAATCCAACGCAAACCCTTCAATATCGCGATTCGAGCATAAATGGACTTAAGCCACTTTCAAAATAAACAGCTCATATGTTTCACTGACGAAATTTATTTATTTAAGTTTTAGTTGAAGTATCTTTGTTATAACGATAATTACAACATAAAGATTGTGAAACTGGTAATCTGAACGGTCTCTGGGATAGTTTGTGTTAAAGCACTTCTCACTTGTTCGATAAATTTCGAAATAAAATTGAACGAAGCACAGGATTAGAATCGTAGATGATCCAAATAAGAGGAATGACGGGTGATAATCGTCAGCCACGGAATAATCGTGAAGTAAGTCATCAGATTGTGCCCGGTCGGTTCGAAGCGACTTAATGACGCGGACGCCACTTTTAAATCGACGGTGGCCATATCGAGGGACCCGATATATACGTGGGTCGTTCGATCGTCGATCGTAGCGCGTAATCGTCGTTTATAAGGGCCGATTATGCGAGTATATAGCAGGACGAGGAGGAAGTGGGATACACTCCGCGGGAATGTAAAAAATGTGAGTTACAAGCGCCGCGCAGGTGAGCGTGGGCAGCTCATGGCCGAATGTCGCGTAGGCACCTCACCTGCGGCAATCTTGTTTCAGGAAATGCGCGCTGTCGTGTGCCGTTGCGCTCGCATCGAACAGCTATCGCGTTGCAACCTCCAAGTGCAATGCCAGTCTCAGAGTTATTCAATGAAAACCACGGGGTCACCTGCAAGAGTTTGTCGAAGCCGCGTTCTTGCCATTCGTCAGCGCACTACTGGTAACTTTCTAGCTCGAGACCATGGGAACTTTGAAGTTACTTGGAAATATCCATAACTTATGGCTCGAGAACACATTTATCGTTTTTAACACGATACACCCACGCATGACATAATTAAAAATCTATTTACACATTTTTATATGATACATTTATTAACCCGTTACTCTTCGATTTATTTTACAGTGATTAACATTTTTTTTTATTGTTATCAGTTATCAAAAATGTTTAGAATGTAATGGAGAAGCGTTTGAGCATCTTCTTCAATAAAGACATTTTTTGAAAATATCACGAGATCTAATAATTTTTTTGAGATGGTACCCCGAATCATTTTTTACGTAGAATGAACAGAAGAATCGATCTGTGTAAAAAAAATATCCATTTCTATTTTGAAGAAATGATGCAATTGTTAATTGCACATTCACTGCTGCATCTAAAAAAAATTTAAAGGTCTACAGATGTAGTGCTCTTCGAACCATTTATCTTTCTCCTTCGGAATTTTTTCGTAAATGCAATAATAACGGAGTTATGACTTGAAACAATTGCGTGGAGCACCCTGTATTGTATACATATCTAGTTTTCGGAAGAAAAATGTGGAAGGGAGTGGAAAAGGTGTGACGAGGAAGGAATGACGTGGTAAAGGTCTAAGGGTTCGTCCTAGTGACTCAGATGTTTACCATGACGTACCTAGTGCTTAGCAATCGGGATGCGCTGGCACGTACGCCGTTATCAGGTATACAACACTATTTTACTATTTCGTTATGTTCTCTTTACTAGGAATCTTCGTTTATAACACATACTTCTGTCTCCGGCATTTCAGGAGCAGTCAAGGGAAACATATTTTCATGTCTCCGGCCGGTAATGCGTTAAAATATCTTCGAGCGCAAGAGTTTAAAATTTGCGGAATCTTTGTTCGAAATGAAACGAAAAAAATGTTAGCTCTGGGAAAGGAGAGTCGTAGAAACCGGGATTACACGGCGAGTCATCGCTGGGTGATCAACAGGTGAAATGCGCCGAGGGGAACCGGGACAGAATGGGAATACAAATATTTGCTAATGGACGTCGGGAGGTGATGTAAATCGTAAATAGCTGTGACGGCTTTCCCAAGGAGCGTCACGAGTGAAATTTATTGCTCTCTCGAGTAGCCTAAGCAGCGATATCGAGAGAATGCGTGCACCGGATTGGCGACGCGCGTCGAATGTTTACAATTTTCAGTGTGCCTAATGATCGACGCGCGGTCGATCGGGCCCAGAATACGCGTATCCTCGGCAGCTGCTTTCATAATCGATGACTAACGCGGTATAGCGTGTCCATACCGTGCAAGGCACGTCGATGACGTAAGTAGAGACAAAGCAAACGTTTTGCATGCGACGGCGCCACATGTAAACCACCGTAATGCTGGCAACGTTCGCTCTACGGCGACCATCGTCTCTGTAAATCACGCTTTCGCGAAATTTCATCGACATTTCCGACGGGAAAAGAAAGTTTCGAGAGGCGCCATTTTATTAGCCGCCGTCATTGTTCCCGATTCGCCGGGAAACACGAGAATCGAGCGTGGAATCGATGAATAATCGAATTCGCGACAGCGTTATTCTACCATTAACCCTTTCGATGCTTCCGTCGAATGTGCTCGTCATGCAAATATGACAACCAATTGTATTTATTTATTCAGGAAATTTATTTGAAAAACACTCAACGAAATTGGTTATGTTATTTGTATGTTCTTACGCAGACGCGTATCCATAACCAACATCAATGTTTATTTGCTTAAGTATTTATTTGTCGTTTATATTCACGTGATCGCGTCAATTGCGAAGTCGCTGTGAATAATTAACATTTGATTTATAGAATGGAATATAGTCGATAGATTCAATGTCGAGGACATTCGTTTTCTTATAGTTTGGTATTGAGGTCACTATTTAACCCCTTGCCGCGCCATTTTCTTTATAGCTAAAATTATAAAATCTTGGTCGCTAAAAATGTTACAGAATAGAACAGACAATTTATATGATTTGTACCGCTACATCTACTGCGATGCTTATTGCTAACAAAAGTTGTATAAAATGTAAAAAATACGTATGTGGAAAATGTGCAATACAAAACGCAGTAATTTGTAAAAAAATGTGCTGAAAATGCATAAAGGTAAATAAAACTTTATAAACAGAAAAGCGGGGAGCGGGTTTTTATTGTAGCACCAGAAAAATATTTTGTTCACTATCCAATTGGCTAAAATCTCTTTCTATATTAAGATACACATGTTTTTTTGAAGCGGTTATTTGACCGCTCATGGTAGGATTAGGTATACATGAAATGTCGGTAGGTTTAGTGTTAATGACTCGAAAACTAAGCGTCAAATCACAAATTAGCAAATGAAAAAGTTTCTTGAAATAACCGTAGAAATCACGTCTTTCGAGAAATTCGAGCGTTTCTGGAACACCTTGTATTTATAGTTTCACTTGTCCCTCGCCCAAGCCAGACAATATACGTTCCTCCGATCTTCTGAGAAATCTGCAGAAATTCGCGAGAGGTAGATTCGAGGAGAACGTTCCGCGTGTTATTATTATAAAGAGAAACGTTTCGGAAGTATGTGACAAACTTGTGGACCAATACTTTGATCAACATCTCATCTTGATTTATTACTGTCAACAGTGGGTTGCTTCTCTAATACGTTAATTACTGCCGATAAAACATCGTTGAGTGCAAGCTACTAACTATTACTTGAACGAATCTCGGTGTGACCGTAATTATTCATAAAATGCTACCGACGCATTTGTCATTGCACTTAACGAGTACCTTAAGGCATTCACGTGAACAGCTATTGCTCATGTTTCGATGCATCGACCGAAACAAACGACGTTTTAGAATATTTATAATTTACAGGAAGTAGGAAAATTCTGGGAAATAATTGTTCGATTGCTATTGTTAGATTCGTGTCAGACGCGTAGTTGCATCAATAGGTTTTGTTGCTTCTTCGATAATCATTTCGCTTATCATTTAAATTTATTACCACAGTAACTCATTTACCACTAAACCTACCGAGCAGTAAACTTGGTTAATGTATTTTGTTCTATAAAAGTGACAAGAATTAATTTATTTGGATTTTGTGTAATTTTTATTAGAATGTGTGTTGGAATAGAAAAATCCATCGAATCAATTCTTGCAAAGACAATTTTATAACGTCAGTAATTGTAAAATAGAAAATCTGGAAAGGGTCATTTGACCTCTTATGGTAGGTTTAGTGTTAATACTGAACCTTAATATTTGCTTTTATTTTGAAAATAATGTTTCGATCCTTAGATTCGTAAGCTGAAGAATTCTGTGTAAAAATACTGAAATATTTATATAAAAATCTAAGTAAAAATGGTTAACAATATTGCTTACTATAAAAGTCAAAATACAGTAAAACTGTATGGTACATACTAAGTAGAATTTTTATATGACGTATTTTTACATCAATTATTTGAAGAATAAAACGAAACATTGTAGCTTCGCGATTTACACACTAGAACTACCAAACCAGTCACTTTGACTGGGTCCTAGTTGTTTCTTTCGCAATTATTGAAGTTATAAAAATATTTCCATCAGAAATTTTCGGACGTACTTCTTTAATGACGTATACCTTGCAATAAGAATTGTATGAAGTTTAAATAGATGCAGTCTCGTTATTATTACAAAGTAATGTATATCGTTGGATTTATTGTTCGGTAGTTCTAGCGTTAAGTACTTCTTTGCAGCAGAACTAAAAGAACAACAATTACCTGCAGAAAAATAAATTTATTCCTAAATTAAGCACAGCATTTGCATAATACGTAAAAATGAAAACCACTAGAAATTTGCATCTCTCAGTCTACGTCTCTTATATCTGAAAAAGGAATCCCTATAATTTTCAATTTTCGTTAAAAAGAAAGGTTTATAAAAATTGTAACAAGTGTGGCATTCTTCGGGAAAACATCTTATCAACCCTAATTAACACATTAACTGGCCAACTGACGACCTCAGAAATTCCATAAAATCAAATTAATTTATTTAATGAAACAGCGATTGAAAACATTAAATGTATGGCACACATTTATCTATCAACCTTCTTGTATTCTTTAGATATCAACTAAATTGAATGCACCGAATATATTAACGTACAAATTTATTTTTAAACAGGGACTAATAATTCTGTCACCCATATATGGGTGACATGGCAGTCAAAGTGTTAATGAATCACATGTTAGAATAAAAATTGAATGAAGGTTGAATAGATGCAGTTTTGTTATCATCACAAAGCAATGTACATCGTTGGATTTGTTGTTCGGCAGTTCTAGTGTTAACAGGAGAAATATCGTGTTCGTTTAGCACGTTGAACAACTTATTTGACAATATAAAAATAGAAGACGTAGTAATTGTTATAGCAATTAGTTTTGTACCACTTTTGCTGTACGTGTTGTGGGTGTACAAAATATTCATACTGCTTTTAAAACGAATAAGTTTTTTAAAATTGAATCGAATGAAGTGGGACTTTTAGAATGAGAAGTTAGACTTTAGGAAGATTCGTATACTAGGTAGTGTGCGAATTATTATTTTAACCTTTTGCACTCCATTGTCCCGTCTGAAGGGACATCGTAAGTCTAGCATAGCACTTGGATGTCCCCTCTGAGAGGACATAAAAGTTTATTTGTGATTACTGAGATTGAATTGGACCAACCGCAACTTTTTGAGAATTTTTTAGGAATGTATGTTTCCCTGGTGCGTTCTATTGAAATGACATAAGAAAACAAATCAAAATATGGTACAATTACCAAGATACAGTGAATCACTTTAATATTCGGACACTATACAATTTTCACTTTGCCGCATTGTAATTTTGTTCACGATGAAGAAAAAAAAATTAATTCTAATAATTTAATGCAACGAATATATTAACGTACAAATTTATTTTTAATCAGGGACTAATAATTCTGTCACCCATATATGGGTGACATGGTAGTCAAAGTGTTAAAGCGAAGAAATTACCTGATCGACCCCCGCGTCGAAAGTCCCCTCTTCCCAAATGGGATCATCCCATCCTCCGGATGATCCCGAAGAGCCCCTGCGACCCGGATCCCACGAGTTTCTCTTGTTATTATCCAAGGAGTCCGTGGAGAGTCGTCTCCTGTCGTAGGATCCCCTTCTGCTAGAAAGCGGTAGCGCTAACCTGTCTTTCCTCAGGTTCCCGTTCGATCCCATCAGATCGGTGCTCAATGTCACGTTCAAGTTGCTTCTAAGATTTCCGCTCGAACCAGCGAAGCAGCTCTTCAGATTCGAACTGCTCTTCGTCTTGAGATCAACGTTCGAAGCGCTCAACCCAGTCTTCAGAGTATTCTGCGAGGTCGGCGAGGTTGCGAACAAACTGGACAACGTGTTGACATCTCTCCTCGAACTTGGTCTCTGCAGGCTCGTCATCGACTTGGCAACGTAGTCTCGTCTCAGCGGCGAATTATAGTTCGAAGCAGTGTCTTTCTTCAAGCAACCCATCGATCTGCCAACCAGATCCCGTCTTAAGGCTGAACTGCCGATAGTGGACGAATATATGTCCTTTTTCGAGTGATTGATAGCGCCCATGGACGAGCCCAACGGGTTCTTCCTCAAGGTATTTGGGAAGCTCGAGGGATGAAGCTCTTTTCTAGGCGGTGACATGGGCAAGCCGAGGGATCCTCTTCTGCTCGGAGACGTTCCCAGATGACTCTCCCGACGACTCAGCGAGTCTCTTCTAATCTGTTGCGTACTCCCCATGGATCCCCTGCGATTCCAACAATTCTCCTTCGCGTGTTTCCCATGAATGTCGCAGCAGCTCGAGTCAATCTCTACTTTAACCACCTCGGGGTTGCAATGTTGCTGCTCCAGCTTGACGTCCCTGAAGAGCGCCTCCAGGCGACGGATCGCCGCCTGTTGGTGCGCTGTTGCAGACATGTCGCTGTCAAACTGATATCCTGACGAGATTCTGACGTTCCCTTGTTTAATCGATACCGTGTATCTCGCGGTTACACGCTCTTCGAAGTAAACGTGCTCCCGAGTTCAGCGGAGCTCTACATAATTGCGAGAAATCTTTTGTGGGGCATATTTAAGAAGCAGCGACGAACATTACCGATCTTTCAACTTCCTCGAGGTCGTTGTCACTAAGCGGGAAAACCGAAACTCACTGACACCTCGATGATTTGACACTTTGCTCTAGGGCCTGGTAAAATTTTGTCCGTTGACAATGTTTGCCACCTCGAATCGATTTAAAGGAGAATGTCGGGCCGCTGTTTCGTAGAACGGAGAGTGCAATTAGCCAGTCACGAGAATGATGCGCGTGTGCACGGAAACGTAATCGTGGTTACATGGAAACGCGTGTGCGGCGTAACACACGTTCGGTGAGGCACTGGGGGACTCCGTGAGGAGAGAGACCCGAAGGCCTCAAAGGAGCTCTCCATACGGATCCCCACCAGAGCAGTGGCATTCGCAAAGTCCAAGTCGCCATATTAGGTCAAACCTTATGGGTTTGTCGCGCAAAACTGCGGGAGAACACCGACACGACCCTGGCGCATAGCGTAATCGGGTCGACTGCCAACTTACTTTGCCATTGTCAGCTCTACTTTCCTCTGTTTATGGCCCATCTCGCGGGCCCACAACGTGCCGCGCTATCGCCGAACACAGTTTCCACGGTGTTCGCACGTCCGATCGAGAGACCACTGATTCATTCTAGATCTTATGCGCTCACCCTGGTTTCGATTCTCGTTTTCTCTCGGTGTCGGGTAAGGAGGAAATACGGTGGACGATTTTAATCACTTAATTAACCCTCTATGGGCCGAACTTTTGTTTTTAATCCAAAAACATTGAGGGAACGAAAAATCTGAAATTATAAACCTATTTATGCAAATGAAAAAAAAATTTTATTGCAATATATTCACTATGTGACTTTCAGGTAATAGCGGCCTATAAAGTTTGCACTTCTGTGCATAAAAGCTTCAGCGTGAAATTCCATAAAACAATTTACACTTGACGTTAAACATTTTATTTTTGAAATCTCTTTGTTGGATCACATTGCAGTGCATATATATTTGTATAGTCAACTATATTGCTTATAATTTCCTTGTCAAATAGTTTTCGAAAACAGGTCACAGGAGAATGGGGTACTTCGGGGACATTAGGGCAATCTCCTTTCCAAGGGCGATAACAGCTATTATTGGGATAGTGGTTGCCAAACAATTCTTTGTGGTCCTTCATCTTCCTCATCTGACGAGGATTGAGTACTAAATTCTTCGTCACTGTCAACGACATTTATCCGTCGTCGGGGAAATACTATAACATCTTCATCGGACTCGGAATCTAATAAGGAATCATCGGATCTATTACCGCTAATGCGTCTAATTCTAATTCCTCTCTATCTGATTTTGTATTCATATTTTGGGTATATGATGTATAAATCTGAAAACAGGAGAAAGCACAAGTTTATCCTAAATGTACCGAAATCTGCCATAATAGCCCACTGTAACCTCAAAGTTACAAAACTGTATCATAAAAAAACAGTAACAAATTGAAAATTGAAATGCAAACAAATAGGTTGTTATTGATATACGAACCCAGAGCTACTATGTGGACTATTTTTAGTTTGGTAATCACTGACAAAAGCACAAATAATATCAATTGGATCAAATGGTTTCGCTTATTTTTACTGCAGACAGTATGAACAGCATTTATTTTGTTATTTCAGGTTGATGAGCCTAGCAACGGTCATAAATATTAATATTGGTTGTCTGGGCAACGTTATAGAATAAAGATTTATGCGTCATCGCATGAAAAAAGGTATAATTATTTGGTAAAATAAAATCGATAAATTAAAATGTGACATGACAGTTACACGGGCCCATAGAGGGTTAATGCAGAAAAGCATTCCATGTTTCACATTCCCATAAACAGTTAAGGAAGGGTTTTTGTAATGACACTAAAAATAAGTGATTGTTGAGGACTTTTTAGAGATAGTTATTAGAAGGACATTCAAAGTTTTACACCCCACCCCCCTAAACAGTTAAGGGAGGGTTTTTGTGACGGTAGTGAAAACATAGGATTATGGAGAATCATTTTGGAATCTGTATTAAAAGGGCATTCAATGTTTCGCTCTCATATAAACAGTTAAGAGATGGTTTTGGTAATGACAGTGAAGATAAGTGATTGTTGAGAATTTTTTTTGGAATAGCTATTAAAAGGGCATTTAATGTTTCGCTCTGACTATAAATAATTAAGGAAGATCTTTTGTAATGGTAATAACAATAAATGTTTGTTGAGAATTTTTTTAGGATAGTTATTAGAAGAGCAATCAATATTTTACACACACCCCTAAACAGTTAAGCGAAGGTTTTGGCAATGGTAGCGAAAATATGTGATCGTTGACATTTTTTTTGAGATAGTTATTAGAAGGGGATTCAATGTTTCACACTCCCATAAACAGTTGAGGGAAGGTTTTTGTGATACCAGTGAATATAAGTGATTGTTGATGAATTTTTTGGGATACCTATTAGAAGAGCATTTAATATTTCACACTTCCATAAACACTTAAGAGAGGATTTTTGTGAAGGCAGTAAACATAAGTGATCGTTGAGAATTTTTTTGGAAAAGTTATTAGACGTATGACAGTGAGCTTTTTGGAATGCAAAAAAATAGTTTTGACATAAGAGTTGCTCTTTTTTATTCGATCAATTAATTGTCATATTGCAAATTGTACATTTCTGCATACAACTTTGAAGAAACTGAAATTAAATAAATTTTATATTCTTCTCAGGCAGTTTCGATTCATTGCAAATAAAATTAAAAACTCTGGGACGATAATTTCGTTATCTGATTTTAAGTAAATATCCTCTGGTAAAAGTTTAGAGAAAGACAATACAAATTTAATTATATCTCTATTGCAACATTTATTTTCTAGTGTTATACAGAATCGCGTATTACCATTGAACGAAATTCCCAGTCGCGCATCATGGATCAAAATCTTAATTATGTGTGTGACAGCATTGCCATTTATCTCTGAAAAATATGTGCAGCTTGTTATAACTGATAATAGCTTTGTTATCTATGACGTGACTCTTTGTTCTATAAGTAAGAAAAATATTTTTAATCGACATTCGTTGATCCGGAACGTTGTGTTGTTAATCTTATTGCTTACAGCGTCTTTTATCGGCATGTGCTTCATTGCAGACAGTTGGTACAATCATAGAAAGATTAGACTGAACATTTAACGTTCAATAAGTTTATACTGTTTGGTATACGTCGACCTATATTTTAGGACCAATGACGGCATCGGTTGTACACTTTTTTCGTTCATCTTGTTTGGTACCGATGATGAAACTCTACGTTAGTGGATGAACGAAGAGGAAAAAATATTTATTGCCCATTGCTAGCAACGTAAACGTTGATGAGTCATTGTCAAGTAGTATACGGTATCGTCTAGCCATAAAATTTATCAAATACTACGAAGAATAGAGTAATTCTACGCCTTGAAAACCTGACAATAAGAGAAAAGGTAAATGTTTATGGATCGGCCGTTACGATGAACGCAAATGTAAGTGACCCATTCTACATAACAGATAGTATTATCTAGCAATCAAATTTATAGAATGCTTTGAAGAATAAACTAATAGTTCATTAACTTTAAATCTTAAAAAGTAAAGAAAAGAGGACATTTTATTTACTGTAAAAATAATAGGTAATATCTAGCAATAAAATTTATAGACTGCTTTAAAGAATAAACTAATAGTTCTTCAACTTTAAATCTTAAAAAGTAAAGAAAAGAGGACATTTTTTTTACTGTCACAATAATAAGTAATATTATCTAGCAATAAAATCTGTAGAATACTTTGAAGAATGAAATAATGGTTCTCCAACGTAAAATTTTAAGAAGTAGAGAAAAATGGAAACTTAGTATACTGTCAGGATGAATTATATTATTGTTAAAGAATAAAATTTAAAAATGTTCCGAAGAGTGAAATAATTCTTCGTCTCAAAATCTTAAACAGTAGAGAAAAAAGAAATCTTTCTATACATTGAAAATAATTGATAGCATCGTTTAGTAATAAAACTTACGAGATACTTGGAAAAATGATAGAATTTTTTACCAGAAAATCGAAATAAATTAGAGAAAATACGAATCACTATATAGAATGTTTGAATATGAATTATACTGAAGTAAATTACAATATTAAGCAAATATACGTATGTACCATAACAGTGGCTATAAGTATCAGAAATTGAAGCAAATGTTATACAAATCAATCTGGGGAACTCCTTTATTAATTTTGTTTATTGAAACGACGGGAAACCACGTCGGTAATTCCCACTTTTAAGTGTTTGCCTTGATATACTTAATTAATCCCTGCTGCACCAGCAAAATGCGGTAATGCAGCGCATACTGGTATTTGCAGATGCAGACTTTCGCAATTGCAACGAGATGGAGCTGCAATTCTCTTCCACATTCCATATCTATGCGTTTCGCATGTACGCAACACAAAACAGAACAAATAACCAATTAACAAAAAGTACAGCAAGAAAAATAATTTCGTATTTAATAAAATACTTCAAACTTCACATGGCAAAATAACAGTGTCAAATCTTGTAAGAGACATCTATCGAAACGATTTACGAAAGGGAATTTAAAAATTCAAATTACGAATATTGTACTGAATAAGAAATATGGAACAATATTAACCCTTTGCATTCGAACAGAACCTCGCAAGTACCACTAAAAATAGCTGCACCCCTGTTTAAAATAATCTTTACATCGCTATACTTGTGTCAAAGTAATTTATAAAAATTGAATCATTGCAAGAACGAGTAATAGTAAACAAATTTCGTATGAATAAGATGAAATATATCGTGTAGAATGAAAGTATTCTAGATCAGAAAAAATGCCTTGGGGTTGGAGTTAAAACAGCTTTGAGTGCGAAGGATTAAATTTAAAGACAACTATTTATCCAAATATCAAGACTGTTTATTCTGTAAACATCTAAACGAGAAATATTGCAAATCAGTAAGAAATTTAAAAATTCACAAAATAATTAGTTATCGAGTAATTTAAATCAGCACAGGCACTGAAAATATGAAAAAGAAAAGGGAAGACACGGTATAAAATTTTTTAGATTAGTATGCTGTTAGTGAGTTAATTAAAATTTATTTATCTTGGATAACGTAGCTTGCAGGGAGCCTTTGAAGACGAATGTCGTCCCATCTCAATATTTAAAGTTGAAAAGAATATAATTGAATTATCGCAGTAGTATAAGATCAGTGTATATTTTTATTCTCGCTCGGAACTTCAAATTTTAAGGCGAGATTTAGTTTTCTGGAGAAACAATTTCTAGTATTTTCAAAAATCTTCCTCCACAAAGGGTTAAGACGATTGTAGTAAATTTCTTATCAACACATTTCTTACAAAGTCTTTAACACCACCTTTAATGTTTTAGAGACAATCTTATAATTTTATTATACTCACCTTTCAGCAGATATATAATGTCATAATTACTATCATTGACATTTAATATCATAACTAGTTTTATCTACAAAATCTGAAAGTGGACTTAAAGACACTATAAAAGATTTAAACAGAATTGCAAGACTTTGTTTAAAATTCTTCTGGCACTTATGAAGATATATGAGCCGTTTATTTTGAAAGTGGCGTAAGTCCATTTTAAAAAAATTCGAGTCAGCTACCATAATAGTTACATTTTTACAAAATCCTTTCATTCTGAGGCAACTTGTTACTAATATATTTAAAATCGTTAAGAGTTTGTAACACGATAATTTGCTGGTGGATGAAGCGATGAAAAAGTTTATTTTAAAGTGGCGTAAGTCCCATTGTGACAGTTTCAAATAGATAAATTTTATAAGATCGCAGTTTTATGTTTAATTATCAAAGTAACAGTTGAATTATCAATGTTCAATGAATTTGTTTTAAACAACGGAATAGTGACTGTCCACAGAAAATGCGATTTTTAAAAGGCTAAAAAATACTGACGGTGAACGAGTAAATTGGTTTAAAGTAAGATGAAATATATCGTGTAGAATGAAAACATTCTAGGTCAGAAAAAATGCCTTGGAGTTCAAGTTAAACCAGTTTAATTTCGTGATTGATTGTTTTTGGAAAGTAACGATGACCTTTTCATTCTTTTCAATAGACTATCGTCTTCTTTTGGACAAATAAGAATAGATAAAATTGACTTGTGACTTAAAATTAATAATCTTCGACGTGATTGTGCACTAAACGCGTATAATAAGCCGCACGTGCCACCATTAACTTACTGGGCGTCTCGTCGACACCTACACAAAGTTGCTGTCGACTCTAGTTCACCTTGACGAACGAAGGTGTATCACACTTTTAGTTCTTGCAAGAAAAGGTATACCCTTTCGGAAAAGTGACACGCCAGGTGTCCAGTTTCAAGAAGAATATACCGTGACAATTGCTGAATCCTTTGGAGCTTGCAAACAAACAGTAGTCTGCTGGAGTCTCCGAATAATTTCGTATTGCCATTCTTGATACTTGTGGTGTCACTAAAATTTCATATCTTCTCCACACCCAAAGGAGGCTCTCTAATTCTGAATTCGAGCACACCAACAGATTATCAATGATCGTCTGAATTAACCAACTGTCGGGAATATTCAGGCGTAAAGATGTTTCTTTTTAATGCGAGATGTTTCAGAAATCGTACAACAATCGAACCGGTTTAACGTCATTTGAATAAATAAATCCTCCACGTAGTTATACGTATAGTTATAGTGTACGTCGTTTGTGTGATAATTATGTATACGTTGGAAATTACAAGAAGAAACGACGCATCATAATAAGCTGCATAATTTATACGTTTATGACGAAAATAAGTAAATGCAATGAAACGCAGTAGAAAAATGGATAATTGTATGTCAATATTTTTAGAGTAATCTGTTGATATTATTAAAGAAGAAAATTAAATCTTTAAATTCTGTCTCTTGTAATTGATTTAAACAATTTTTATTTTGCAAAATGATACGCAATTCAAGGCACAAATAATTAATCGTTATCATATAAAACTTGCTTCGTATACTCATCTACTGTTGGTAGATGAATCATAATTTTGAATAAATCTTGAATAAATCTTCTCAATTGTTTTCTTTTTCCGAAATAATGCATATATATGATCTCTTAATTCTGACATGTTAAATGTCGAATGCAGATAATTTGTTTCAGTTTTTTGTTCCTTCCCAATGTCTATAAGGTATCCAGCATTAGCTTATGACGAGTATTCTAACAAGTCTACCGGTTTCAAATATTTGTCTTATATTAAACTCCTCCGTTATGTGGCAGGTAGCTTCGTTAACACTTACGGTTACGTCAGTGATTTGCTTTCACCTTGAGTGCTTCATTTAATAGTTTAGATCTATTATATCATATTCTTTTAATAAATATGTACATTAATATACTCTTGCGGAAAGAAGTTTCCTTTCTATAGGAAACAAATATTACGTTATAACGTAAATTTGTTCAGTTGCAAAAATAATCTAATTTAAACAATTTAATTATAAATTATTGTAAATGCAGAACAAGACAGTCCAGAGAATTGATTGCAATTCTCTGTTTTGCTATTAAATAATAAGAAGGTATTGAAGACAATCGAAAGAAATAATACAAACATTCGTTGAAAAGGAAAGTACAACAGTTGTGTCATTATTTCGCCATAGATTTTAAGTACATGCTGGTATTTCATTTAAAAATCTTGAATATATTCGAAGAGAATGAAGTCTGAGAACAAATTTTTTAATAATGCTGTGTTGAATATTCATGGCCCATAAATAACTCTTCTCCGATTCTCGGCCTTACTAATTGGGACTTGAAAACGTGAACTTGTAAACATATGTCCTCCAATTATAAGCTTGTATAGCGTTCAATTACAAAAGAACATTCTTTCTTTGAATATTCGATTAAATTGTAATAAAATACAGCATCCAGGAATATAATAATCAATAAATATTGAAAAATGCAATTGTTAACAGTAAATCTATCGAGTCCTAAAAGTAACTAGCATATACTGTCTCATAAAAATGACAAGAATTAATTTATTCACACTTTCAATTATTTTTTATTTAAGTATTAGATGGTCATAAAACTATTGAGAGATTCTTGTCATTTGTTCATTAAATGTTTCCTTTATTCAAATGAATTTTATTCAAGTATATATTGGCTATTATTAGCTATAACCTTTTTGCCATTTTTGGGGAAGAGCCATAATCACATTGGAATTGAATTTCTGTAGTTTATCGGCTAAAAATTTAGCCACGTGACTTTCACAGTCCTTTTTTGAGAATCCTACTTGTTATTATCAAGGTAGTTTTTCAGAGATCGAAACAAACGATAATCAGATGGTGCAAGGTCTGGGATATACGGTGGAATTATCAAAACTTCCCAGCCAAGCTCAAAAAAGGTTCGATTTCATTACGTTTGAGCAATTATTCGCAGATGGGAACTCGATCCATCAAATTTTTCTCTGTTAACAGACCAACAACCTCAAAACTACCACAAAACCAAAATAATTTATTCGATGAAGCAACAATTGAAAATTTAAAATGTATGACACATACTTATCTTTCAACCTTCTCGTACTCCCAGATTTCAACTAAATTTAGTGCAACGATTATATTGATGTGCAAATTTATTTTTAAACATAGATAAATTATTCTGTCACCCATATATGGTTGACATGACAGTCAAAGTGTCAATTCATGAGGCACCCAAACATCGATCTTCCTTTCGTATCCAGCTTTCTGCAAATGATCTAAAACGGTTGAATGGTGAATGTTAAGTTCCCTAGCAATCTAATAACTGCTTATATGCCGATCGTATTCAGCCATTTGCATTATTTCATCGACTTTTTCAGCGATTGGTCGACCAGAGCGACGTGCATCTTTAACCTTTTTAGGCATTATGCGCCACTATAGTGGCTTTCGCGGATGCCATCTTTCTGTACCATGCGCCACTATATTGGCATTCGCGAACGCCATCTCTCTGAACTACGCGCCACTATAGTGTATTATTAATTATTAAAGTAAATTGTTAAAGTCAACACACGTGTATCATATCTTTAAGAAAAATTATACTTTTAGGATCAAACACTTCATTTAAATGTACTCGTGTAGAGAACAGCGTTATCCGTCACACATTGCAGTTATCATTTACACGTAATTCGCGTTAAACTCGGCCGTACAGAGAAACAGCCCCGCACAAAATTCAGCCGTGCCTAAGAGGTTAATATCGAAATTTCCAGAACGGAAGCGAGCAAACCGTCTACATGGTGTCGCATTTGATAAATCATCTTGACTGTAAACACCACCAATTTTTCCCCGGGCTTGTGCAGTGTTTTTGTATTTTTCATAGTAAAATTGCAAACTATAGCGAATTTTTTTCAGAAATTTCATTCATTTTCACACTAATATTACGTTTGACACGATTGACGAAATACAAAACTGTCTGCATGAGAATTGTAGACTGAAATGTCACCTCTCAAATGCGCGTCAGTATGACGCAATCCGATTGGTATTGCTCGATGTACGACATCAAACAGCATCTAGTGGCAAAAATGTCTCAATACTTTCCTGACTATTCTATATATAATTTTAACAACTGCAAAATAAACGATCCAGAACCGGTCATTCGACTAGTGGAGGCGGGTTTAGTGTTATGAAGGACGATCGATGCTCCAACGGTGGAACGGTATGTAAAGACAACAATGAAAAAAAAACTGGTTGGAAAATCCACGAAAGCAGATGTCGATTTTTAGCGTTTTTGCCGCATTGGGAATCCAGTTGACGTGTTAATTCCCTCGTCAGATTTTTTGTTCCGGTTGCATCATGCGGCCATTAATATTGAAATCGGAAATTTGTCACGATGTCATCGCCAACTATGCAGCGCGACAAAAATCTCGGAAAACCGCGATCGCCCACTCGGAACCGCCATTTTCGTTTACGTTATGAGGCATCTTCTAATTGTGCGAGGGAAACGCGCATTGACGCGCGTGTACGCAACAATTTGCATCCTCGAACTGCGTCATCGCGCAACATAATCCGACGAGACGGTCAGCAATGATCATTAGAATTTCGAGTGTGGGCGCTCGAGCCTTGCGAGGAGTTGACCAACGTGATTGATCCGCAACGTTTGATTCGCAAGAATCGATCATCGAACATCGTTGCCTGAAAAACTACCTGGGATTTATAAGAAAATCGCACGGTCAAGTCAGATAATCTTAATCAATGACAATCATTGGGTTTTTCGAATTTTTATGGAAAATTTCGAAATTTCCTGAATCGATTGTGGCGAACGGAAGGCACATGGAAATGGTTTTAAAAATTTGTTTCACCATTTGCACTCCAAACGATTTGAATTCCTAACTCGAGACATTTTTTTGTCCTAGAATAATTCCATTGTATCAAATTTGTTACTATTAATCGTACGTGCAACACTTCAATTATTATTAGCTGCATAAATACAAACATTGTAATGTAAAAATTGTTTTGAATAATATTCTGCCAAGTTTTAATGTCGCCTTACAGGAGCCATTCAAGTGCTAAGGGTTAAATGTATTCTGTATTTATGAGCGAGAAAGAAAAAGTTTCGTTTACACACTGTATACTGGGTGTTCAGAAAATATTCGAGTTACTTGAAAGGAAAGATTTATGAAGTTATTTAAAGACACATTTTTCTTTGTGAAAGTGTCATACGCAGCTTCGTTCTCTAGTTATTAACAAACGACACGGTACGAACCGAAGACACATTCTGATTGGTCCATGTGTTTCGTTAATAACTAGAACACGAAACGTCAAATTGCGAATTGGAAAAGGAAAAAGGTTTCTTAGAATAACCTCAGGAATCACCCTGTTTGCGAAATTAAAAAGTTTCTGAAACACTCAATATATCTTTTGTGCATAATAAATTGAAAGATAAATAGAACAAAAGTTTAAGATATAGATCCAGGCTTTAAATAAAAATCGAAGACTGAACAAATAATAAGAAATAATACAAGCTACTCGTACAAGAACTGAACGATGGTTAAAATTCACTGTTCGCTACTTACTAGACTTCCAGTTTTCGAAAGTGAATTTGGGAATTGTAAACGTACCGTTGCATTATTATCAAGTTACTAAAGTTATTACAAAACAAACTGGACTGAACTCTTCCTTCGCGAAATCGACGCAGACAATTCATAGTTTACATAACAATCCGCAGTGTACCAGTGATCTTCTTGAACGAAACCGAAGCGATAAAAACGCACTAAGGTGTTGCAACACCTAATCCGCAAGACGACTTTGCTGCAAGACTATAGCGAATCTACGAAGCGTGAAAATGCGTCAGTGGTAATTCTGTAATAAAATTAATGCTGAACCTACCATAATGGGTCAAGTGACCCTTTCCAGATTTTCCATTTTACAATTACCGAAGTTAGAAAATAATTATCTTTGCAGGAATCGATTCTACAGATTTCTTTATTGAATCTTATATTTTAATTAAAATCGTACACCATCTAAATAAATTAGATCATGGCATTCTTCCAAGACAATAGTACAATTTAATATAATAAAATTTAATGTAAAAGTACCTAACATATGTTGGTCAATAAAAATGCAAAAATTGAATTTATTTGAATTTCGTGCACTTTGTACTATAACATTAAACCTACCAGAGCCGGTCGAACGACCCTTTCCAGATTTTCCATTTTACAATTACCGAAGTTAGAAAATAATTATCTTTGCAGGAATCGATTCTACAGATTTCTTTATTGAATCTTATATTTTAATTAAAATCGTACACCATCTAAATAAATTAGATCATGGCATTCTTCCAAGACAATAGTACAATTTAATATAATAAAATTTAATGTAAAAGTACCTAACATATGTTGGTCAATAAAAATGCAAAAATTGAATTTATTTGAATTTCGTGCACTTTGTACTATAACATTAAACCTACCAGAGCCGGTCGAACGACCC
>CM052094.1:7481568-7514516 GCA_028453745.1 Agapostemon virescens
CTTCCAGATATTCCATTTTACAATTACCGAAGTTATAAAATAATTATCTTTGCAGGAATCGAATCTACAGACTTCTTTATTGAATTTTATACTTTAATTAAAATCGCGCACCATCTAAATAAATTAAATCGTGTCATTCTTCCAAGACAATGGTACAATTTAATATAATAAAATTTAATTTAAAAGTACGTAACATATGTTGGTCTATATAAATGCGAAAATTGAATTTATTTTCACTTCCTGCAGTTCCCATTATAAAACTAAAACTACCAGAGCCGGTCAAACGATCCCTACCAGATTTTCTATTTTACAATTACCATTGTTATAGAATAGTCTTCACAGGAATCGATTCAATAAATTTCTTTATGCCATCATACATCGTGATAAAAATTGCACAAAATCCAAATAAATTAATTCTTGTCACTTTTACAAGACGATACGGCACTAGCCAATTTTACGTGTCGATAGGTTTAGCGTTAAAATGCAACGTGACGTTTCACGCGGGTCTTAGTCACCCATTGTCTCAATCTCCGTCACCGAAACGTTATCTTAACCATCCGCAAGGTAAAGTCACTGGATTGGTTCCTCGAACAGACGAAGGGCGCGTACCGGAATTTTCGAGAAGCCTTCCGGAGATATCATGTCGCGTCTACGGCACACAGAATCCACTGAATCCGAAGTGCGCGACGTCTACGAATGGTTGCAACACATCTGTGCTCAAAAGTGAATCTTATATGGATCGATAAACTAGTTCGTCCGCGAAACTGGAAAGGGACAAAGCAGGCCGTGACCCATTGACTCATTAGCACCTCCGAAGACGGAACACCACCGGTCCCCGTTTGTTGGCGATCGCTTCGATCACGTACAGGGCCATGGAATCGATTCGGAGTCGCACCTAGGCGATTTTCAATGTACACCTGGTCTACAGCTGACGCTGCAGTTCCATGTAATGATCGTTGCGTAATCGAGAACTGTTCGTATCGCGGATGGCGTTTCTAGAATGATTAATAGTCCGTTGTGGAAAGCTACTCCGATTAACGGTCGAGAAAATTCAAGTACAGAACGAAAGTAGAGGGTTGTCCAAAATAGACTATAGGAAGTTCTTCTTAACCTCTTGACGTACAAATAAAATGGAATTTGACGCGTCCGAAGAATATCGTTTAACTGGCTCAACTGAACAGTTATATGCACACTCAGTAGTTCTAGTGTTAATTATTACTAAGAAAATTGTATCGTTTGTTGTTTAGTTTCGTTTCTGTCTCAATCTAACACCTTACCGTCCGGAAGCCTATTAATAGGACTTTCAATAATTGCACTTAACACTTTGACTGCCACATCACCCTTATATGGGTGACAGAATTATTTGCCCATGTTTAAAAATTAATTTGTACGTTAATATATTCGTTGCAATAAATTTAGTTGAGGTCTGAAGAATTTTTGAAGCTTCAAGGATAACTATGTGTCGTACATTTTAAGTTATCAATCGTTGCTTCGTTAAATAAATCACTGATTTTGCGGAATTTTCGAGGTCGTTGGTTGCGCAGTTAAAGTGTTAAGGGGGGAATACACTTTATAAGATGAAAATTTTCGATTTTTTTTTGTTTTAAATTGATTCCAATATGTATCTAGAATACGTGTATAAAGTTACGGAGCAAAATTTTATGTATTTTGGGAGATACAGCTAGTCGAACAGGTACGCGTCAGGTGCAAATGGCGCAAAGCTGAAGCGAAAGGTGAATTAGATCATTTTAATCATCCTAGTCCATTTCACCCAGATGTCCTTAAACATTTAAAACCGATATATGAAGAAGTTTCAAAGAAGGATTTATTAACCAGGTGTCTAGGTGGACACACACAGAATTCCAATGAAAGTTTCAGAGCTGTGACGATTTATAGATATTGCGAAAAAAAATACATTAATCATTAAAATAGAAAATGTTTTGTATTGTTTAAATATAGAACATAATATCATGAAAGTTTGAGAATGATTCGCTTTGTAGTTATTGAGAAAAAAATTCCTAAAAATCACTATTTCTTAGGCGCTCTAAAGTGTATTCCCCCCTTAATAGAATGAAGCTTAAAAAACTACTTTTACATTGTAGTTTGTAACGAAACTATTAGATAATATTACCGAAGAAGCCTTGAAGATTCTCAATAAAAATTCCTGTCAGCGTTGAAAGATCGGTTGAAAAGTTTTCGATCATGGACTGTGGACCTTAGAAAATTCTGAAACAATCGCCCGTCGGTAAAGTGTTAGAAATGGAAGAACAAATCGCACATTTTAGACATGTTATACTGGATTATTTCCGAACAGACAGAAACGCGTTTCAAACATACAACGAGTTATGTGCAGTATATGGGAATAAAGCCTTGAAAGAAAGGCAATGTCAAAATTGGTTTGCCAAATTACGTTCTGGTGATTTTTCACTGAAAAATTTGCAACGATCTGGCTGACCAATTAAAGTCAACGAAGGCAATATCGAGGCCATTGTCGATTCTGATTGTAATGGCACAACACGTGATATTGCATAGAAGCTCGATGTATCGCATACATGCATTAAAAAAAAATTAAAACAGCTTGGTTATGTTAAGAAACTCGATTTATGGGTCCTTCGTCGGTTTAAGGAAATTCTTTTGACGCAATGTATTAGCATCTGCGATTCGCTTTTGAAACGCAACGAAACTGATCCTTCTGTGAAACGACCGATTATTGGCGATGGAAAGTAGACGGTTTATAACAACGTTGATCGAAAAAGGTCGTGGGTGAAGCAGGATGAACCTGACAACATCGAAAGCTGAGATTCGTAAAAAAAGATTTTGCTGTCAGTTTGGTGGAATTATAAAGGTATTTGCTGTAGTTCGAACGTTTATCAAGAAATCAAACGGTTAACTCAGGATTAAAACAAACAATAACAATACCAATTTTTCTGAGAAGGAATAGAAAATACTGGGTACGAAGTTTCGAAACGAGCAATAAACGAAATGTGGAGTTTCTCTGAATACGATTGAGGTACATCGCTTTATGTGCGAAATGACGTAATCGGAATAGATTCACTCGCGATTATCGTCTCTGCAGATCTCGGTTATTCCTATGATAATTACACAACGATGCATAGAATTTTTTTATTTCCCAAGAAACTTCGATCACTCGTAGAAAAAAATTCTGGAAATTCTGTTTGTTACTTAGTTAACCTTTCAGCAGTTTTGGTCTAAGACGACGTAACATATTAGTGGAATGAAGAAACATTTCAATTACTCGTGGTCAAAACCATAATGTTTATAAATATGTTAGAATTATATACATATATATATATATATAATATTGTAGGGATAATCCATCCCCTAATCGTTTTGAATACTCGCGCTAATCGAATACGACCATTAATTGTTTTCATTCGGCCGAAAATCGTTTTTCTTTCGTCTATCTCGAGGAGAGAGCGATCACAGTTGACGACGAGACATGCTTGGGAATACACAAAATTGTTATTTTTATTCATCAAACACCTACAATATATATAATTAACCCTTTGTACTCGAAAAGTGACTCTGAGGCACCACTAAAAATAGCCACAGCACCGTTTAAAGCAATCTTTAAATCACTATGCTTGTACCAAAGAATCTCGTTAAAATTTAATTGTTGCAAGGAGGAGTAGTAGTAAACAAAGTTCATATCCATAAGATGAAATATATCGAGTAGAATGAAAATATTCTAGGTTAGAAAAAATGCCTTGCGTTTGGAGTTAAAACAGCTTCCAGTGCAAAGGGTTAAATTTTATTACAATTAAATAATTAAAAAATAATTTAATAAATAATTAAATAATTGTTATGCGATTAGTAAAATTTCTATAAATTCTCTATCAACTTTCGTTGATTTCTCGTATCGAAAAGTTCTAACAGATAATGTAAAAGATTATTCAAATGCAAAATAATCGACCGTCAAGACGACAAGCAACGTTCATCCGGATCTCAACCGACCGCTACAATAATTGCACAACGATATAATGAATTTTTTCCATTGAAAACGTCAATCTCTAACAACGAATTCTCTTGGAAGTTGTGCTGACAACCCGAGAAGCTATAAGCATAGACGACGCATAACATTATTCAATTCTATAATGATCGATCGTCGAAACGATGCAACATCGATTCAGGTCTCAATTGATCACTACGATAATTACACAACGGTACATAGAATTTCGTTACTCGACGAACTTCTATCGTTCGCACGAATAGTGTTAAAAATTTGGTAGATATCTTCTCTCAAGCTGTCATTCTCACAGATGACGCAAATTCAAATGCAAAACGATAGCAAGTCAACATGACGGAACAATGTCTATCCAGATTTCCATCCAGATTGATTCTTACGATAATTATGCAACGCTGCTAATTTCTATTTTGCGAGATTTTCTTTGATGTTTCGTGGATGTATCACCGTGAACAAAAGTCACATAAACAGGTATTTAAATGCAAAAATATCGGACGTCCCGACAATAAAGGATTGAAATCTCGAATAATTGTTACAGTAACTACATAACGATGTGACGAATTGCAATTGTCCAGAAAGTTTGTTAACTAGCAAAAATTCAAGAAAATCAGTTTGAAGTTTTAATGATCTCCCTTCTCGAGCAGTTGTTACAGACAACACAAACCGGATTTTAAATGCAAAAGAAACGGACATCGAGACAATAAAGTATCGAAATTTCAAATGATTGTTATTGTAATGACATAACGATGTAAAGAATTTCGTTTGCTTCGAAACTTTGCCAACTAGCAATAATTCTAAAAAATTTGTTTCAAGTATTGATGATATCCTGTCTCGAGCAGTGGTTGCAGACACTACAAACCGGTCTTTAAATGCATACGAATCGGACAACGAGACAATAAAGAAGCGAAATCTAGAATGATTGCTGCTATAGTAACTACATGACGTTGTAAAGAATTTCGTTTGCTTAGAAACTTCGGCAACTAACAAGTATTCTACTAAATCTATTTGAAGTTTTATCGATCTTCCATCTCCAGCAGTAGTTACAGACAACACAAACCAGTCTTTAAATGCAAAAGAATCGGACAACGAGACAATAACGAATCGAAATCTGGAATGATTGCGATAGTAACTACATGAGGTTGTAAAGAATTTCGTTTGCTTAGAAACTTCGGCAACTAATAAATATTCTACAAAATCTACTTGAAGTTTTGGTGATCTTCCGTCTCAAGCAGTAGTTACAGACAACACAAACCGGTCTTTAAATGTAAAAGAAAAAATCGGTCGTCAAGAGAACAAGGTTTCGAAATCTGAAATGATTGTTACAGTAACGACACAACGATGTAAAGAATTTCGTTTGCAGAGAAACTTCGGCAACTAGCAAAAATTCTGGGAAGTCTGTTGGAAGTTTTGTTGTTCTGCCGTCTCGAGCAGTGATGGTCACGGACGACGTAGAACATTATTCAATATGCAAATCGGCTGTCGAGACAACGGATCGTCCATCCAGATCGTCGACAACGGAAACGTTGCGTCGCACGACAAATGCCCATCGAAGTGTCGCGGTAGTTTTAATGCGCCGATTACATCACCTTTCCGGAAAAGGATTCGACACAGTCGAGCAAAGACAAGAGAAGCACGAGGACGAGGTGCGAGGGAAGGAGTTATGCGATCAACTGCTAATTGCCTCGATTAAACCGTTTAATTGGCAATTGCCCAATTAACCGAACGACGATTACGGGAATTGAAGCCAGCGTCGATCGAAAAAAGAAAAAAGATCCACACGACAACGATATTTGCTGGGCCACGGAAATCATTCTCCAAAGTTCGACTCGACCGTGGTCGCTTTCAGCCGGTATTTACAGTGGCTCAAAGTAAAACTCGGACACTATTTTTTGTTTATATTCTTTTCTTACCCTACCAATCGCTTCATGAGGCCCAAAAATGTCAAAGCTATTTTTAGTAAGACTTATGAAAAAATGAAGGGTGATTCCCCGCGTTTCATTTGTTTTTCCCACAGGATTACCAACTGTCCGAGTCTCACTTTGAGGCTAGTTTTCATGACTTTTAACATTTCCATTTTGTTTTAAATTATCGTGAATAATATTTGTCTTTGCTTAATAAATTTTATACGTAAATTATTGAAAATAATTCCGTTCTTTCATTCAATTTGTTCTCTTATACAAATAATGACCTCAGAAAGCGAAAATATATAGGTGTCCGAGTTTTACTTTGAGCCACTGTAGGAATTAATTTACAACCCTGATCACGTGCGAAATCGAGCGGGGCGCTTATGTAAATCGCGCGGAAAAGTTGAACGCTCGCTAAACCGGTGACTGTCTTTTCGCGAATTATAATTACGCGTTCGGTGACACATTATGTATCCGTATACATCGGAATTACTGGTTTACGTTCGACGCAAAGAGAGAAAGAGAACGGAAAAATAGAATGGAAATCGATTTTATGAGCAGTTGTGCGCGCAACGTTTGGTACGATTAGTGAAAATTGTTGGTAAGCCAGTTTCTCCATTACCCCTTTTGACTGTAAACAGGTCACGGGTTGTGCGAGCTGTTTTAGAAACAACCGGAGATAGAAAGTTCGATGTTAATTCAATGTTTTCGCGATTATCATTATATATAAAGGAAGGCTTGGGAACGACGGTTCACTGGTTAAGAATGCCGCCATGAATGCACAACGAGCTACGTTTTTATTCCGCCCATAAATAAAATTCGAAAATTTTCAAACGATCACGAAGTGTATTATACGATGTGATCGATGACGCTCAAAGCAGCTAAATCGATTGTTGTAATCGTTTTATCGATTCTACAGCGTTGAGTCGAAGCCAGTATAAATATATTTTTTTCTTTTCAAATCACGTGCTTTCGACGAATCAATTTGTGTTCAGCTTTTTGTAAAACACATGTCAATTAGTCGTATCTTTGTGATTAACATCGAAGTATGATAAACGTAAAAACTTTCTGTTCTTTAAATGTTTAACACGTTGAATGCTATGTTAGTCCCTGGGAACTGACGGTATCAAATTTACAAATTAATATGTTATAAATAATTCATATAATATTAAGAAATATTCACACTATTTCAATAGATTCGATTGAAACAGAAAAGCACAAATGGGCTAAGCGAGTCGTTTGCTTATGCACAGTTCCATTATTTCCGTTTAAAGGTAAATAAAATGTGACGCGAAAGCTAAGCAAAATGGCTCCGCATTCAACGTGTTAAGCATTATAACTGGAGCATGTAAGTAAATAACTAATAATTATAGTATGCGTGTAAATAGTGATGAAAATTCTATCGTATTAATATTCTGCGACAACGTAAAACAGTCTGCCGATAGTAAAAGATTACGACGGTTTTTCATCGTTCTTCAAAGTCTCCCGCGAAATTACAGAGAACGATCAACATTGATTACATATCTCCGTTTGCAGAGTGACTGAATTAATTCTACCTTTATCGAGCTCATCTGAAATGAGCGAGGGTGGCTCAACGGAGCGTTGAACGAAAACTTGTTCGCGTACATTAACGTGTAGATTAATCAGTGTCGTATTTTATTGACTTACCTTTATCGGCTTGACGACGTCGTAGTGGCTCTCCTGCGTTCTGGCGTCGTAGGTTGAGTTTAACCCAGAGTTCTGTCGCCTGAAATGATTAAACAACCATTTTAAAAACGCATTTGTTTCATTCTATTAAAATTGGCACATTGAAAGCCCCATGTTCCGCACACGAGTGACAAAAATGTTTAAGTAAAAACTAAAGACATCGCACGTTCTCGAAGATATCGATGCATATAAAATTAACCCTTTGCACTCGAATGGCGATTCTGAGGCACCACTAAAAATTACAACGCTATTATTTGAAATAAATTCTACGTCGCTATGCTTGCATCTAGAAAAGTGATAACAGTTTAACTGTTGTAAAAGCGAATAATAGTAAAAACCTGAATATGCATAAGAGGAAATAAATCATGAAAAGTGAAATTTTCGAGAGCAGAGACATGCGTTGGTTTTCGAAGGTAAAACCGCTTCGTATGCAAAGGGTTAACATTGAACGCATTTTGACATTTATAGAATGACGCATTCGTCATTCTATATTGGTCAACTTAAAAACGCTATACTGTCTTCTTGTGTATTCCAGCTTCGATTGTATTGTGTTACGGAACGTTTTAACCCTTTGCACTTCAAGCAATTTTAATTCTTAACTCGAGACATTTATCTGTCCTAGAATAATTCCATTGCACGTGGTTCATTTCCTTTCGTGTATATCAAATTTGTCACTGTTAATCGTACGGCAACAATTCCATTTTTACTAACTTCTTAGTTACAAATATTTGTAATGTACAAATTATTTGGAATAATATTCTGACAACTTTCAGTGTCGCCTCAGAGGAGCCATTGGAATGCTAAGGGTTAATGTTATTACAACAATAATTTAATATTTGAATGAGAATCACCGATACTTCTACCAAATACGAACGTCAGTTTTTAAGAGAAGACATGATCTTTCAGTATTAATAGATAAACATCTTTTCCTACATACACTCTTCAAACCTAAATAACTTTTTTAAGATTGGACCAAACGTCTTGACTTTTCTTGAGCAATTAGTTGCATTGATTTAATAAATGATATACAAAATAAATTTTGTAAATATTGGAACTGATGTGAATTACCTGTCCAATAAAACAGGAACTTTTTAAATATTTTTTATTTGTGCCACGCACAAAAAATTTTAACACCACATCTGACAGATCTATGATAGTTATACGCATGCAGAAAAATTCATTAAAATCGATCGACGTACACACGAGCTACGTGCCATCGAAAATGATGAAAATCGCAATTTTTCACGATTCTTGATCAGTTTCTGCTTAAACTACAGAAATTCTTACATCTTTCTACGCATGCCATTTTTGCCCGCGTCAATCGATTTCGGTGAGATTTTCAGCATGTGTATAACTAACACAGTTCTGAAAAACGCATATTTTAAATTTTCATTACGAGTTGAAATAAAAATGTTTTAAAGAATGTCTTTTCTACTTTCCCACGTAATTTCTACCAATTAGAATTATTTCAAAATTATTTTTGCATATCATTTAGTAAATCAATGCTCCTAGTTGCTCCAGAAAAGTCAAGTCGTTTGGTTCAATTTTGAAAAAGTTGTTTAGGTTTGAAGAGTGTCCGAATACTTTCGTGCGCTACTGTAGCATCGAACACAGAAAATTGCAAAAAAGAAAGTTAAAATGAATCGGACTTTATTTTACTCAAAAATAAAATGGATTTATCAAAAATACATCAGTATAGACATAGCGACGCATGTCTAGAGAAGAATTTCAAACAAAATTCTCTCGGCGATACATCATTCGTAACCAGGAATTATAACGAATGAATAATACGAAAAAATAACGATTCAAAAGAATATTCAAAATCACTTCTACATGACACAATATGGTATATAGAATTCTGTAGCTCACAGTACTCTGTAAAGATCTTTTTAAAAAATGTTTATAACTCTTGCAAAGCTATTGCATTTTGAATGAACTCACAATACTGAATCGGATCCATTGATCGTGGGTTTCGGCGACTGGATGCCAGATCGAACAGGTGTGCCCATATGAACAGGCGAGGGTCCTTTGCTGCCCAAAGGTTGTTTAATACTGCAATCACAGAAAAAAAAACGAGTGAAATATTAATTGTGGAACAGCAGGTGGGGCCATCGATCAAGCCTGTGCATTCCTTTGTATCATCGTCGTCTATTACACGTAATTGGACGCGCATTTGGCTAAATATCAATCATTCGATTAAACCGAGCCATGTATTATTTGGTATGCAATTTTGAGGTAGCTATTTGGCGTTGAAGCCTATCGTTATTCCCACGTTGGCAAACGTTTAGAGGGTCAACAGCAATCAAGATTCCCTTTAGAATATCGCCAACAAGGGGCGACGGGGTTAGAAAGGTCAACCGAGACACTAGTCATTATTCAAGCAAGACGTGATTTATGGAAAGAAGGTATCTCGCATCCTTTATGCTCGCAGAACGGATGCAGTCTTTCTGTCCCATCCATGACAAACAGTCTAATCTCTCAACGTTGCTTGCATTTTAAAACCCGCGAATTTCCTTATGGATTATGCAAACTGCCCGCGAATCCTGCTGCAACGAAAACTCAACTGCTTTACATTTCGCATACAAATAGCATTTCTTCAGTTGTCTAACTTTTTAACAGCTGATCTCGGAATGACGGGTATGCTGCTTATTTATACCCATAGACTCCCGTCTTGTCGCGGGTACTAGCGTGCAATAGGAAAGATATGATAAATCGAAATTTTTATCTGTGATAGTAATTTCTTCGTACGTCTAACTTTTTAACATTTTCAACATCTCAATCAATCTATTCTTGAATCTTTAAACTCTTTACTGTACACTCGTATTTTTCTAGTATGCCATAGAACCCCTATAGCTATACAAAATATCAAAGTCTGTGTCAATAATTATGTGAGAAATTATATAGAGAAATTTGGTAAATTTCGTAATAAATTCTGTACATGTAAAACAGATACAAGTTTTGTGGTACGTTCGTCGATGTTTGAAGATAACTTTTTCAAAAAGATAATCTATTACATTTCAATCTGTTATGTTCTTTCAGTATCCTACACGCGCCACTATTTTTTTAACGAATTACCAAACATTGACTACAGTAATTCATATACAGAAAGAAGTTTCAAAACAATTCGCGTGTTTACAAAGTAACGCTGCGAAAAAACAGACACGCTGCCGTGGTTTTGTTTTGGCAGTCGAATTTGAAGGATTGTTACAGTAACTACAGACCGATGTAAAGAATTTCGTTTGCTTAGGAACTTCGGCAATAAACGAAAATTCTAGAAAATCTGTTTCAAGTTTTGATAATATCTCGTCTCGAGCAGTAGTTGCAGAGAATACAAATCGGACTTTAAATGTAAAATAATTGGACATCGAGACAATAAAGTATCGAAATCTCGAATGATAGTTGAGCCGTTTATTTTGAAAGTGGCCTAAGTCCATTTAAAAAAAATCGAATCAGCTACCATAATAGTTACATTTTCACAAGATCTTTTCATTCTGAGGCAACTTGTGACTAATATATTTAAGATCCTTCAGATTTTGTGGATGATAAATTTGACACATTTAGAAACCCAAAAACATTATTCTATTATGTTATCTGTTACCCATATTTTTAAATTTAATCCAACGCAAACCCTTCAATATGTCGATTCGAGCATAAATGGACTTAAGCCACTTTCAAAATAAAGAGTTCAGTTAGTGTAATGACACAACGATGTAAAGAATTTCGTTTGCTTAGAAACTTGGGCAACTAGTAAAAATTCTAGAAAATCTGTTTGGACTTTTGATGATATCCTGTCTCGAGCAGTGGTTGCAGACACTACAAACCGGTCTTTAAATGCAAAAGAATCCATCGTAGAGACGATAAAGTATCGAAATCTCGAATGATTGTTACCGTAATGACACAACGATGCAAAAAGTATCGTTTGCTCAGAAACGTCGACAACTATCAAAAATAGAAACACTGTAGCAATCCAAAATTCCAAATCCTGTGTAAATAATTCTGTGCAAAATTATACAAAGAAATTTGATTAAACTTCTAAATAAATCCTGTACATTTAAAACAAATTTCATGGTACGTTCGTCGATGTTTGAAGACAACTTTTCCAAAAAGATAATCCATTACATTTTAATCTGATATGTTCATTCAGTATCCTACACGCGCTACTATCTTTTTAAACGAATTGCTAAACACTGACTAAAGTAATTCATATAAACAAATACCTGTTTCGAAACAATTCGCATGTTTACAAAATAACGTTGCGAAGAAACAGACACGCCACCATGGTTTTGTTTTGGCAGCCGTGTGAACCAACCTTTCGCATAATTTATAAACGTTTCCAGAGTTAGTGTCGAACGGTTTCTAAGAAGCTAGCGCTCGATTTCTGAGGTTACGTTCCGTTATACAAAACGTTGCGACGTCACGTCGCCGTGCAACATTCCATGTAACAGCGTTTTAGCGGAAAACTGAAAACACTTTTGTGTGCGTAGTACGTTTTTCGCAAATCGTAGTCGCACCTGTAAATTAGAACACGCGCCGATCGCCTGACAGGAACTGGAAGCGGAAGAGGCTCATAATTCGGTGACGTGATTCAAATGAATGACACTGATCGCGTTGCGAGATAGATTCGCTTCTAAAAAAATTAATAATAGTGGTATTTCTACATAGAGACGAAAGAATTCAAACTGCGAAGGTTGTTGCAGATATTTTTATAAACAGATTATCTCAGAATTGAAATCGACAAAGAATTGTTAAGATTGTTATAGAGCTATGTAACATAAAACAGTTTATGGATACGTCAAATTCGCAGCAGACTTTTCGTTAAAAAACCAACGAGTTTTTACTAAGAATTATTATTAAGGAAATTGTTATTAAAATTATTATTAAGAGCTCGTCTAGGAGAATCGATTTAACACATTTCTAAAAGTCAAAGATAAGCAGTAAAGAACATTTTAATCAATTTCTCAGTAACGACAGCGATAAGCAAATCAACCAGTTATCTTAAGTAACACGGTCCAATTGTTTCTTTTGAGATGGCTATTTACGAGAAACTTATTAACCGTTTGCAGTCGGAGTTATTTTAACACTAAATTTAGCTAGTCTAAAAATTAACTGTAAAATTTTGCGTTATAAAAACAACAAAATTCGATTTATTTATTTAATTATTTCCCACGAAGACAACTTCATAATTTCGATAATTGTAAAATAAAAAACCTGAAATTGGTTATTCGATCGATGGGAGTAGATGTAGGTTAATCCCAGAATGTATAATTTTTGTGAACGGGAAACTAAAAAGAAATTGAATTGTACTATTAACAATTTCGATCATCCGAAAATTTATAGTATGATAATTTCTTTTACAAATCTTTCAGTATTATAAATCGTTTTTTGTTTTACAAGTGGCAATTAAGTCGCATTTAAAAGCTTGGAAACTCCTACCGTGTTATGTTTAGTTTACCATAATTATTAAGCAAAATTGTTGATGTTCACGTAGCTCCAATATCTTGCAACCGATGCAGATAATTTTTATTTTGCATAAAAATTTATACGAGCCGTTCTGAGGCTAAATCGATTAACTGCATTCAATTAACAGCAATTTTCTGCCAAAACACTTGATGGCCGTTTAATATGCACACCGAACAACACACATTGAAACAACTTTTCAAAACTGAGTATACATCGTGTTGTAAATTCTCTCCACTTTTTCAATTATAAAGTTAATCGATTCAGCACACGAGTGATCTACACGACCTTTTTCACTTTGTCCATGCGAAATCCAATGCGTCTACTGTTGCAGCACTCGAACGTTCAGCAATTTGTTAGACACAGAGATTTTTACTAACGCAGATACAGTTTCGAATTATAATACAGAAACTTTTGCAATTAATATTGCAAAGAATTAACTTCTTCTACGTACAGTGGAGTCTTTAAAAAATTCATTGGCAGTTGGCCAGAAAGTAAAATGTGAAAAAACGTACACACAGAAATATTCGCAAGCTTACGAATATGAGAAATAATTAGAAGCAATATCCCCGTAATCCTCTGTAAAAATTCTATAAAATTCTATAAAATTCCTCTATAAAAGCTGAACCACCGCGAGAGCCCTGTCAGCCTCGAGGACCATGTTCGGCCACTGTTTTCACTGAATCTCGAAAGAACGACCGCGGGGGGTAATAAAAACTAGGAAAAGCATCTGTTAGTGTACCGATTGACACATGGTGGTGTGGACCCGGCGCTCCTGAGGCTGCACGTGCTGTTCTGTTTGGTATAAATCGGCCGATTGCTGGGCGGCGACACGCTAACACGCTCGGCGATGCGAAACCGCGGGACGGTTGGCTTGTGATAAATCATCGTACCGACTGGTCGTTCACAGAAACACCACAGTACCGTTCACAGTTCCATTTCAGGATCAATGTCTAGGCGGTATCACTGCGCTATCGGTTCCCGTTGAACTTGCAAAACAACCAAGCGAAAAATCGGAGGTTCGAGGCGCGTCCGGCGTCGAGGCGGATCGGTCCGCGTCAGCCTGGCGAGCAATTTGACCGCTCCGGAAGTCGCGGAATTCGATGGGTCTCGGTGGTTTTATTTAGGCTACCTCGGTTAGATCGAGAACCGAAGGGAATCCCGAGATCGCGAGCCACGGAGCGCGGTCACAGCCAAGGAACGATGCTGCTTGCGAGGAAGCTCGACGCGAAGTATCGAGGGAGCCAAGCGACGGCTACGATTTCGCCCGCAAGCGGCATTAGACTCGACTGCCCGTCGAATCACCGACTACGCTCGTAACAACAAAGCGTATCGCGGCCTATCAGAGGCTGCTTTGATTCCCGCGAACGCGATCAGCTGTGCCCGACATTGAAACGCAACGAACATTCGAGGAAACTACGGAAATTTGCTTCTTTACAGCGGGTGGGTGCAGATTTGCGCATTTCGAAACCTACCAACCTAGCAGACCTAGGATTGCGCAACGAATGCGACAGAAAGTTTTTATTTTATTTTTATTTTTAACGCTAGAATTACCAAACCAGTCAAAATGACCGGTCCCTACTCTTTCGCAATTACTGAAGTTATAAAAATGTTTTCATTAGTAATTTCCTGATGTACTTCTTTAACACTTTAATTGGCCAACTAACGACCTCAAAAATTCCACAAAAACAAAGTAATTTATTTAACAAAGCAACAATTGAAAACTTAAAATGTATGACACAATATTATCCTTCAACTTTCTTCTATTCTCCAGATCTCAACTAAATTTAGTGCAACGAATATATTAATGTACAAATTTATTTTTAAACTTGGCCAAATAATTCTGTCACCCACATATGGGTGACATGGCAGTCAAAGTGTTAATGAATCACATGTTGCAATAAAAATTGAATGAAGTTTGTATAGATGCAGTCTGCTTATTACCACAAAGCAATATACATCGTTGGATTTGTTGTTCGGTAGTTCCAGTGTTAATAGGAGAAATATCGTGTTCGTTTAGCACGTTGAACGACTTATTTGACAATATAAAAATAGAAGACGTAGTAATTGTTGTAGCAATTAGTTTTGTACCACTTTTGCTGTACGTGTTGTGGGTGTACGAAATATTCATACTGCTTTTAAAACGAATAAGTTTCTTAAAATTGAATCGGATGAAGTGGGACGTTTAGAATGAAAATTTAGACTTTAGGAAGATTCGTATACTAGGTAGTGTGCGAATTATTATTTTAACCCTTTGTACTCCATTGTCCCGTCTGAAGGGACATCGTAAGTCTAGCATAGCACTCGGATGTCCCCTCTGAGAGGACATAAAAGTGTATTTGTGATTATTGAGAATGAATTTGACCAACCGCAACTTTTTGAGAATTTTATAGGAATGTATGTTTCCCTGGTGCGTTCTATTGAAATGACATAAGAAAACAAATCAAAATATGGTACAATTACCAAGATACAGTGAATCACTTTAATATTCGGACACTATACAATTTTCACTTTGCCGCATTCTAATTTTGTTCACGATGAAGAAAAACAAATTAATTCTAAATTACATTACTTTTTATATTATTAAACTATTGGGTTGGTAAAAAATTTCGTGTCAATTTTGACCGAAGAAACGCAACGCATTTAAGTTTTGGTATACATTTATAAAAAATAAAAATATATCGGCACGATCCTTCTGGACAAGCCAATATAAATTGCTAAAAGGCGTAAAGAACTATTATAAATTATTAAAATTCCTATAAAACGTAATCTATAAATTGCAAAAATACAATTATACGAGAAACTGCGTTCAATTTTACAAGCCCAAATAAATAAAATATTACAATGAAAATGATCCAGATTACAAAAGAAATGTCTTGGTTTCGGAATTTGTGTGAATTATTATTTTAACCCTTTGCACTCCATTATCCCGTCTGCGCTCCATTTTCTCGTCGAAGCTCCTGCTTTTTCTTCCCCTCTCCACTATTGAAATTACACCCTTAGAATTTAAGTTACACTTCAAGATATTCCAAAAACGAGCGAGCGAGCAAGTATTCATTTTACTCACAATTTATACCTATTTCAACCCTTTGCACTCGTAGCAATTCCATTCCAAAGTCGAAACAATATTTTTACGTATAACAGCTCCGTTGTATACAATTTACTTCCTTTCGTACATATGAAATTAATTACTATTACTCGTTACTAACACTTTGCATTCTGAAACAATTCTTTTCCAAAATCGAAACAATATTTTTACCTATAATAGCTCTATTGTACATAATTTATTTCCTTTGGTACATATGAAATTAATTACTATTACTCGCTATTAACCCTTTGTATTCTGAAGCAATTCTATTGCAAAATCGAAACCATATTTTTATTTATAACAGTTCCATTGTACATAGTTTATTTCCTTACTATTCCTATTTATATTTCCGTACTAATACTCGTACTTAACGATTTCTTAACCGTAAACGTAGCGATGTAAAAATTGCTGAAATGATATTATGACAATTTTTAGTGATGCCTTTGAAACGCCATTCGAGTGCAAAGAGATCATAAAAATAAAATGAAGTACTGAATGTTACTATGTTTTAAAGATAAAATTAAGGTTTCGTATGTAAATAAAAAGTATTTTAATCATTTTTGTGTAAGATATAGAAAATAGTAGTTAACAGTAGCACTACTAAACCAGTCAAAATGACTGGTGTCTATTTAATTCTTTCGCAATTACTGAAGTTATAAAAATGTTTTCATTAGTAATTTCCTCATGTACTTTTTTAATCAACCACATGTTAGAATAAAAATTTAGTGAAGTTTAAGTAGACGCAGTATTGTTATTATCACAAAGCAATGTGTATCGTTGGATTTATTATTCAGTAGTTCCAGTGTTAATTTCATTTTTAGATAAAGTTTGTTTCAATGTGAATACACGCGATTGTCGAGTATTCTTTTTACGCGAGTGAAAAAATTACGTATCGGCGATAGCATTGTGCAACGCTTGGTTGAAATGTATTTATTCATCAACGCAATATTCGTCGATGGTAAAAAATGTATATGGTTCACGTGTTTCCAGTCATGTAATCCTATTTAACACCCCTCGTATCTTAACAAATACCTTCTCTTGTTGAAAAATTTGATAAAATTATTTATTACCGTTTATGGCTTCCAGACTTTTATTAAATCACGAATTTTTATTCGACTAAGACAACAATAGAAATATTTATTCAATAAGCACATACATGATACACTATTAATCACTAGAATACAAAAATTTATAAATATTATTGTATAAATACTTAAAACGAAACTTTCGAGGCAATCTAATAAGATCCTCGAATAAAATGTAGCATCCTTTCAATTGAAGGATTGTTTTTCCAATACTTTCTTATCTAACATGAAGTTAGAATGACAGAGTATAATAAAACTGTCGCATTCTGTTCGAACGGAACGAACTATGAAGTTGAGAAAGCGTAATCGCCATGAAATAATGCGAGTCGGAAAGACCGAAATATCAGTGTTTTATAGCACATCTGTTGTTTAATAAGTTGGGTTGGTAGAGACACGTTCCCCAACTGGTTTCACGCGAAACGAGAAAGTGATACGGGTAAACGATTCCCTTTGAGATAATGACGAGAAGCATCTGGCAGATTCGTCTCGAAACAGCCGGCGTAACACAGTTAGTTGGCGTGTTTCTGACTGCTAGCAGCGACATGTCGCGCAGCGTTCCACGACGTTGCTACAGCAGTTCAAGAATTGCATTTATACGCAGAAACGAGTTAAACGAAATGAATTCAAGGACGAATCAAATCAGATTCAAAATGCAAGATTTTATCATTCCTTAGCAAACTGTAGATCTTTATGCAAAATAAAAATGTTCTGCATTTGTAGCAAGAAGTAGACGCCATTTAAAAGTGTTTTTCTTTCTCTCGTAAGTTATGCTACTTGAAACCTCATTAATATTCTTTAATTCGTATAATGTTGCTGCCAATTTAAAAAATAGTCACGTAAAACAGGCAATGTAATTATTAGTAAATACTTGGAAATCCTCAATGGTATCTTTTTACATTTTTAATCTATCTTGCAGTGTAATTATTAATAAATATTTGTAAATCCTAAATAATACCTTTATAAATTTTTAATTTATATATACTTAATTTTACTATTTTATGTATATGTAAATTTAATATTTGTTAAAATTGTATAAAATTGTAATATGCAATACAGTGCAAATGTATAAAATACACGCTACAATATGAACAAAATCCACGACTTTCCTCTGTGAAATCGTTTTGATATTAGACGAGTATTCTCGTCTCAGAATCGAATTAATTATGTAATTGCTATTTACAGTAAAATGTGTGTGAAAAGTAAACCATGATTGATACTTTCAGACATTTCAAAATATTGTACGTAAAATGCTGAATAAAACAAGAAAAGAAGAAAATTGAAACGCGATTAATAAGATATCTAGAAATGTTTGAGGTCCATTTAAAAAAATTGAGGTACACGGCTCAGTGGTTGAACTTTCAAAATAGGTATTATAGTGATTCAGGACAGCTCTAACTCTCGATCTGAGAGCACAGTCGCGACGTATCCTGCGAGCGGTCACAGTCACAGCGAATTTCACAACAGGTTGAACGCACCGTCACACTTTCCGACATACACCAACGTGCGAATTCCAATAAATTTTCAAACGTCATTGGCGAACGAATTCCTCGTTATGCTTTTCTGCACTACGATCCTCGGAAGATTTTCTGTTACCTAGCGAGCTGCCATTTGCATACGATTTGCATAGAATTGTACCTGATTTTCAATTGAATTTATTGCCTTTCCTATCGGACAGTCTTGTCTTCTTTTGCCCAAATAAGTTCTTTGATCGAGACCGCGTTCGAGAAATTCTATTTAGTGCATCGAGAGCGTGAATAAGTATGAAAAAGTTATATTTAGATAGATCTGTGTGCATTTATGACCCGTTAAAAATTGCAAAATACAGCAATGTATTTTTGGAAATTTAATCGTATTTTTCTTTCATTTTTATCGAAAACTTGCCAATCGGCAAAATATATTTTCATGAAGATTCGTAAAATAGTTATAATTTGATATGATGGTTAATTATAATATTAAAAATTTATAGTTCAACTATAGATGTTAAGTTGTAGTATTCCTTGCAGCTGTTCTTTATATCTTTATAGCGACAACTATAATAATTACGATATTTACAGTCATCGGAGATACAATAATTTCCGAGTTATATAGTTCTTTATGAAGAATAAAAGAATTCGGGAAAAACTATTTTGTTGCTTTAAAAGTAAACACGAAACAAATGCAAAACTATTTAATCCCTTGCCATATTACGACAAGTCAGACTAGTGTTGAAGACTTTAAATAAAGTCTAAAATCGCAATTTTTCACGATTCTTGGTCAGTTTCTGCTTAAACTGCACAAATTCTTACACCTTCCTACGCGTGTCATTTTTTCCCGCGTCAATCGATTTCAGTGAAATTTTCAGCATGTGTATAACTAACACAGTCCTGAAAAACGCATATTTTAAATTTTCATTACGAGTTGCAATAAAAATGTTTTAAAAAATGTCTTTTCTAATTTCCGACGTAATTCCTACCAATTGGAATTATTTCAAAATTATTTTTGCATATCATTTAGTAAATCAATGCTTCTATTTGCTCTAGAAAAGTCAAGTCGTTTGGTTCAATTTTGAAAAAGTTATTTAGATTTGAAGAGTGTCCGAATACTTTCGTCAGCCACTGTAGGTGACATGGCAGTAAAAGTGTTAAGCTTTGAAGTAGATGCAGTCTCTTTCTTCATTTAATAAGAAAATGGTATGGCAAGGGGTTGATATCAATTTAAACACAAACGCTCATTAACCCTTAAAACTCGATTGGCGATTTTGAGGCGCCACGAAATATTGCCACACTATTATTTTAAAAAAATTTAACATCGCTATCTTTATATTTAAGAAATTGATAAAAATTTAAGGATTGCAAGAACGAGTAACAGTAAAAAAGGATCCCACGTACATAGGGTAAAATAATTCATGTAGAATGAAAATATCCTAGGTCAGAAGAAATGCTTTGGCTTTCTAATTAAAACAGCTTCGAGTGCAAAGGGTTAAAGTAATTTCCAACATGCAAAAAGCAATATACGTTAAATACAGTGCAACAACAAAATCGCGCGTGTTTCGAGAGCAACATCCTTCACATTTGAAATGACACGGACTTCGCAACCGACCGCCATTTTCGCCAAATATGATTGAACGCCAACCATTGCGCAAGCACGTAACATTTTCATCTCGCCATAAACGTCAGCTGTGATCGGCTCACCTTGAACCAAACCAAACTAACCTACTCCCGATGCACCGTTCCCTGTAAAGTATTTACAACACCTGCCGTTCTTCGACGTTAACGAACCGCCGTAAGTTGAAACGGACGTTAAATCCACGATTTCCCCTTAATCGAGCGAACTTCAAACAAAGCCGCGATTGTGACCAATCTCGGCCGGTCGCGCGCACTAATTACCAAGCTGCGTCTCGCAAAGGCATGCAAGTGGGTGGCCAGGTTACGAGTACGACTCCCCAAGACGAGAAAATTGCTAGAAAATCGACGCCTGTCGCCGATCCTCGCGGTGAAAGCGGCTAAAAGAATTCTATCGATCGCTGGACACTTCGGACGAATCGAGAACACGCGTAAAGCACTTTCGCGAATTTCATTTTTCTATACGCGTGTCTATATTTCAAGGTACTAGACGTCCGACGATAGACAATTTTGCGATCGACGCTGACATCGCAAAGAAAGCCATCTTGTTTGGTGGACACTTCATACTGCGTTGACAGCTCTGGTTTTCTATAAATTTCAAATTTTCCTTTGACATAGGAGGTGTTCCGTGACATTTTCATGGGAAATATCCTCTTTGCTTTTAACGACATAGAAAATATAAAGGAGAACGAAACGTTTGAATCAAAGATACAATTTTTGCGATGCAAGAGATTTCTTTCTACTGATCTGTTTCTCTCAAAATTTTAAAGTCATTGCATATGTTTTGTATAATGGAACGATGCATTTTGATTGGTTTAATGTTACAGCTAATGAACAAACAAGTTTAGGTATATATGTATATACATTGACCTTCGAATGATCTTCAAGAGAGTTATTCTTCAAATATTTCAGAGTTTACAGTAATAGAATTTTAGCTAATTCGATAAGCTAGAATATCATGTTCGCATTCTATGTTACGCCTCATTAGAAATGACTCGTTTGAAGGTCCACAGATTATATATGGTTGAATTCAGTTTTTCAATAGCCTGATATTTTACCAATCAAAATTTTGCTAAATATTACCCTTACTTTCTTCGTCGCCCATTCTATCGCGGCACTAAACGCGACAGAGATATTTTACATGATAATCTTAGGTGCATCACCCTATACAGAGTGTCACAAAAGTATCGTAGCAGCGGAAAATGAGGGGTTCCTGAGGTAATTTGAAGTAACTTTTTCCTTTGCGAAAATTCAATCTGCAATTTACGAGTTATTAACGAAAAATCACTGGCCAATGAGAAAAAAGCGCGCGAACTAACACGCGCTCGAACCGTCCGCCGGCCAGGCGTGCGATCAGAAATAAAAGAACAAGTCAGAAAACGCGAACTTTCCGAATTTCTTTTTACTACGCGACGATAGTAATTTTAAGAAAAACGCTGTTCATTCTTATTTCAAAATGTCTAAAGAATAATTACTAATTTTTCAGATCCGAAATAGTAAACAATTTAACCGTTTCAGCCGTTTTAATTTTCTGGTATGCATGACATCTCACGCATACCACATGAAATTTTTATACGATACGTACGGTGAAGATAAACAATAAGTAACCCCGTCGAAATACGTAAACGATATTTTAATTTAAATAATTCTGTATCCGAACAGAAGTCAACGACCAATTCGCAAAACCAATTTAATAATAAATAATCGCGTTAAAGAACATGCAGGATATGTGTGTTTAAGAATTGTTAAAGAGTGTCATTAACAGTAAACTCACCCATTCGGTTGTAAATGTGGACAGCAGGACAGTGAGTTGACCCCTTACAGTGTATGCTGAACCGATCAGCTGATTCCTATTCGATGGCGACGAACGCAGGTAGCGGACGGAAGCGGCTATCCCAATCTTCACTTTCATTGCACTATCACTGAACACTGATACCACAACTTATTTTATAATATTTAGGGCGATGTGAATATATAACACAATGCCTAAAACACACGTTTCGCACATTTTCTCCAAACCGTTGTTCACACCGCACAAGAACATTTAATAAGATATTATAATGCAATAACGCGCTCGCAACGTCCTTCCGTCGGAAGAAACTGTCGAAGACTGGCGCGATGGTCGTGTTTCCCTACAAGGAACGTGACGACAAGGTCGTGAAAATTTTGTTTTCATCCTAGAGAGTTTCAAATGTTTTCATTCGGACGCGATACATTGTTCTCGATTGGGCTGCGTTCCGAGTGCGTGCCACATGCGACCGGGTCTCAAGGATGGGTCGTAAATATGACAAAGTCTAGATTTTGGAGGCCGGTCGATTGAAAGCCCTCACAGGCAACGATTTACTACGAATACGATTCTATTGAGAGGTATGTACAGTAGCTCACGAAAGTATTCGGACACTCTTCAGTCCTAAATAACTTTTTAAGGATTCAACCAAACGACTTGACTTTTCTGGAGCAACTAGAAGTATTGATTTACTAAATGATACGCAAGAATAATTTAGAAACAATTCTAATTGGAAGAAACTACAGGAAAAAATAAAAAAGACATTTTTTAAAACATTTTTATTTTAACCCGTAATGAAAATTTAAAATATGCATCTTGCAGACCTGTGTTAGTTATACGCATGCTGAAAATTTCATTGAAATCGATTAGCGCATAAAAAAACGACACGCGTAGAAAGTTGTAAGAATTTGTGGAGTTTAAACAGAAACTGACCGAATATCGTGAAAAATTGCGATTTGCACCATTTTTGATGGCGTGCAGCTCGTGTGTACGTCGATCGATTTCAATGAATTTTTCTGCATATGTATAATTATCATAGATCTACAAAATGAGGCTTTAAAATTTTTTATACGTGACTCAAATGAAAAATGTTTAAAGAATGTTTTTTATATTTTTCATGTAATTCATACCAATTGCAACTGTTACAAAATCCTTTTCGCATATCATTTAGTAAATCAATGGTTCTCATTGCTCCAGAAAAATCAAGACGTTTGGTTCAATCTTAAAAATGTTATACAAATTCAAAGAGTGTCCGAATACTTTCGTGAGCTACTGTATTTACCTTTTCTATTTTTCAGGACAAGGAATTTCTCTGTCCTCTTTCAGTTCGTTTTACAAGCTCACTTGTAGGGAAACACGACCATCGCGCTAGTCTTCCACAGTATCTTTCGATGGAAACGACGTTGCGAGCGCGTTATTACATTATAATATCTTTTTAAATGTTCTTATGCGGTGTGAACAAGCATTGTGTTAAATATTAATATGGTCTTAAATATTATTAAATGAGTTATGGTATCAGTGTTCAGTGAAAGTGCAATGAAAGTGAACATTGGGATAGCCTGCCTTCGTCCGCTACCTGCGTTCGTCGCCATCGAATAGGAATCAGCTGATCGGTTCAGCATACACTGCAAGGGGTCAACGCACTGTCCTGCTGTCCACATTTACAACCATGCAGTAGATTTACAACCGATGGGTGAGTTTACTGTTAATGACACTCTTTAACAATTCTTAAACACACATATCCTGCAAGTTCTTTAACGCGATTATTTATTATTAAATTGGTTTTGCGAATTGTTCGTTGACTTCTGTTCGGATACAGGATTAAATTAAAATATCGTTTACGTATTTCGACAGGGTTACTTATTGTTTATCTTCACCGTACGTATCGTATAAAAATTTCATGTGGTATGCGTGAGATGTCATGCATACCAGAAAATTAAAACGGCTGAAACGGTTAAATTGTTTACTATTTCGGATCTGAAAAATTAGTAATTATTCTTTAGACATTCTGAAATAAGAATGAACAACGTTTTTCACTTCTGATCTCTTATTGGCCAGTGATTTTTCGTTAATATCTCGTAAACAAAGCCACAGATTGAATTTTCGCAAAGGAAAAAGTTGCTTCAAATAACCTCAGGAACCCCTCATTTCCAGCTGTTACGATACTTTTGGGACACCCTGTATAGTGAATTTATATTTGGCAATAATAACAGAACAATATTATCCTATTTTCCAATAATGAAGCACATCGTGGATACTTATCTATAATATTGATGTAATACAATTTTCAAAGTTAGTCGTTGCGCGAAAGACTTTATTATTTGCAAAATAACTGTTGTATGATTCAATAAAGTATCCACAATGTCGAGCTCGTAAAGAAACACGGTTATTTTCGAACATATTCGTTTATTAATGGAACTGCCGTGCCGGTAACATTAAAAATTCATTGACTGCCAAGTTTATCATAACTCCGATCATTCTGACTGGCATAATCACCGAGAAAGTAAAGGTCTTGTCGATTTCCTATCGATCACGCGACAGCTGAACGAATTGTTGCTCGGCGAACTTTCGCGAATTTCATCCATCAATGCTGAATCTATTAAGTATCCAATAATCGCAAGGGGAAACTGTAAACTTTACGACGCACAGTGGACCAGGATGAAAAATTGTGATATTTGACCGCGTTGTTACCAAGTTCAATTTGTCGTAACGTCTGCTACAACATTATGACATAAAAAGTTCATATATTTAATTCTATAAAAGCACATTACGGAGCAAAGGCTCAAGCTCGTGTTTACACTTCTTCTTCTAATTTCTTTCGCATGTAAGATACAAACTTGCAATTTTGTATGGATACTTTGAAGGACATTACGTTATTTGAAATATACAAATGTATCAGGTGTTCTATCATTTAGTCCGGCACCGTATGAAAAATTTAAAAGTCGACTCTTTCCTGCGTTTTTCAGGTCAAACACTTAAAATGCGTTGAGCTGCAAAGTTTTGCGGGGGACTTTCCTTTTCTACAGCATTGTTTATCGTTTCGATGAATGCACCGGTTGAATTAAACGGAATGAATCACCGCGGGCGACCTCATTTGTTGAGTCTGTTGAAGGATCAAGGACTGCCGCCGATTTCAACGACCGCGGAACGTAAATTTCACCGTCTAAATGCGTCATATTTTCCTGGTAACGAAGTGTCAGACGGTCAGGACCGCGGTAATTTCACGAATCGCAGTGCTCCCTGTCAACGGGTCCGTGAAATAACGTCATTAACTCTCTATGGGCCGAATTTTTGTTTTCAATCCAAAAAAAATTGGGGGAACGAATAATCAAAAATTATAAACCTATATATGTAAATGAAAAAAAATGTTTCCGTTTAAACAATTTTATTGCAATATATTAACTATGTGACTTTCTGGTAACAACGGCCTATAAAGATTGCACTTCTGTGCATAAAAACTTAAGCGTGAAATTCCATAAAACAATTTGCACTTGACGTTAAACATTTTATTTTTTAAATCTCTTTGTTGGATCACATTTCAGTGCACACATATTGATATAGTCAACTATATTGCTTATAATTTCCTTGTCAAATAGCTTTCGAAAATAGGTCACAGGAGAATGGGGTGCTTCGGGCACATTAGAGTAATCTCCTTTCCAAGGGCGATAACAACTATTATTATTCGTCTGGGATAGTGGTTGCCAAACAATTCTGTGTGGTCCTGCATCTTCCTCATCTGACGAGGATTGAGTACTAAATTCTTCGTCACTGTCAATGACATTTATCCGGACTGGGAATCTAATAAGGAATCATCGGATCTATTACCGCTAATGCGTCTAATTCTAATTTCTCTGTTATTTCTATCTGATTTTGTATTCACATTTTGGGTATATGATGTATAAATCTGAAAACAGAAGAAAGCACAAACTTTATCCTAAATGTACCGAAATCTGCCATAATAGCCCACTGTAACCTCAAAGTTACAAAACTGTATCATAAAAAAACAGTAACAAATTGAAAATTGAAATGCAAACAAATAGGTTGTTTTTGATATACGAACCCAGAGCTATTATGTGCACTATTTTTAGTTTGGTAATCACTGACAAAAGCTCAAATAATATTAATTGGATCACATAGTTTCGCTTACCTTTACTGCAGACAGTTTGCACAACATTTATTTTGTTATTTCAGGTTGATGAGCCTAGCAACGGTCATAAATATTAAGATTGGTTTTCTTGGCAACGTTAAAGAATTAAGATTTATGCACCATCTCATTAAAAAAGCTATAATTATTTGGCAAAATGTCGATGAATTAAAATGTGACCTGAAAGTTACACGGGCCCGTACGTCTTCGTACATGTAGAACAAAAGAAAGTCTCGTTAAAGCTTGTAGAATCGTTTGAATTTCCATAATTCTTTCATATATTCGGATTCAGCGTTCCAAGATCTCTTTTTCTTTCCAGGCCGCGTTTGACTCTCCGTTTCGTTTTACCAGCAACAAGATGTTTCGTCGCTCATCGCTGGCATTCGAGGGAAGCATGTCGAAAATCTAATTAGTCGGGTACGTGAAACGATTCGCTCAATGGCCGAGTTACTTAACTTGAATTTCGTCTCGACGAGAAATGCTTCTCGGAAATTCGACATCGCGATTATCTCTCGATATCGAGTAACGCGCTCGATATCGAAGATAAGAGCCTTGAGTCAGCTCTGTGACACTGAATTTTATGCCATGTATCGTGTTTCTGTAAATGTAAGGCAGTGGAAAATGATATCTTCGGTGCACGCAATTTTACGTGACAATTACTGTATCGGCGAGACATTTGCAATTGTTTTATCGTTTCGAGTGCTTTTATCTTCGTGCGATAACTTTGGAAGTTGTTTAAAAGGATGAGCTTGACAACATATTCAGAGCCCGTCGAAATCAATGAGAAGTCCTCTTTTCTGGATATTAAAATGAATAATAGAGTGTCGGTGTTTTTCTTCAGGCTTTCTAGAAAACTGAATTTTCTTGGATAACAATCTGCTCGGTAAATAACACCCAGAAACGTCATATGCGTTCGATCATCATTCAAAGCTGACCAAGACGTCCTCTGTAATCGGACACCGTTTGCAGATGAAAGTACGGACACATGTGGTCGATTACCGCACGTTTATCACGCTGCAACCACTATAGCTATAGTCGGTTCTGGAGTATCAGTTGAATTTTTCTTGCCCAGTTCGGTGCAACACGACACCACAATTCCTCCGTAATCGTATGAAAGGCATTTAGGAATTTATTTCTTGATTAGCATACAGAACACAATTTTTTCATCTTAATTTTCTAACTAATTAAATATATAAATAAACTTTAAATTGTACGCAGATTCTCTTCAATCCACTATGGGATCAATTTATGAAATGTGCCCAACCGCAACTTTTTGAGAATTTTATAGGAATGTATGTTTCCCTGGTGCGTTCTATTGAAATGACATAAGAAAACAAATCAAAATATGGTACAATTACCAAGATACAGTGAATTACTTTAATATTCGGACACTATACAATTTTCACTTTGCCGCATTCTAATTTTGTTCACGATGAAGAAAAAAAAATTAATTCTAAATTACATTACTTTTTATATTATTAAACTATTGGATTGGTAAAAAATTTCATGTCGGTTTTGACCGAAGAAACGCAACGCATTTAAGTTTTGGTATACGTTTATTAAAAATAAAAATAAATCGGCACGATCCTTCTGGACAAGCCAATATAAATTGCTAAAAGGCGTAAAGAACTATTATAAATTATTAAAATTCCTATAAAACGTAATCTATAAATTGCAAAAATACAATTATTCGAGAAACTGCGTTCAATTGTACAAGCCTAAATAAATAAAATATTACAATGAAAATGATCGAGATTACAAAAGAAATGTCTTGGCTTTGGAATTTGTGTGAATTATTATTTTAACCCTTTGCACTCCATTGTCCAAAGTATTAATTTGCTAAGTAATACATCTATATAAATACTTTGTACGACCACTGTAGATCTCAACAGACTTTGGATTACTTGATAGAACATAGTAAATGATCATTTAGCAATTTTATAAAATAATTGTATAATTCAAAAATGACTGACATAGTATTAAAAGGTACATTTTCAAAATTACATTCATATTTACAACTAGTTTTGATATCGTACTTGTAGAATAGTGTTAAAAGTCCAAATACAAGATGAATAAGAAATGCACTCAATTTAAAAGGAAATCGAAACTATCTTTTGTATTCAATGACCAACAAATAAAAGTTTTTAAGTCTCCTATAACATTCTGTAAGACATGAAAAGAAAATGTTTTCTATTCAATACGGCTAATTACATTTAATTTATTTGTCGTTTCACAAATTTATTAGTCACTTTCTATCGTAGAAAAAATTCATGAAGATAATTGGAAAGATTTGTGGTAGAAAACAACATTCTATATGCTACTATCTATTACCAAAGCGTAACAATATTGTAATAACAACAACTTTCCTACGTTACAATTCTACGGAATCAACACATCCTTAGTGCAATCAAATATTTAACTTTAACTTGAGCAACATCCATTAAGGATGGAATGTTACAACTTGTTCAATACGAATTAAGATTTTAATTTAACATTAAAGTTAAAATAAAGGTAAAGTTGAATTTTATTAATAATTAATGATGTTACATTACACTCTTGCAATCCATAGTAGTTGAACAAATGATTTACGTTTGTTATTTAATAATGTATAACTTAATTTACTCATGTACGAAGTACCAAATTTTATGTATTTGTGGTAAAAATAAATAAACTATACACAGAACGGTGAGAGCTTAAGAAGAAACAACGAATATTGTGATGGTAGTTTCTTAATTAAACACATTTTTATTTACCAGGTCTGTAAATACGAAACCGGAATTTGCCTATACGTGGTGTTAATTGTTAATGAAGTTATTATAAAATTATAATAACTATAATAATAAGTTAAGCTGCTCTCAGCCACCACATTAAAGAACTATGCTGACCTAATATTCAGTCGACAAGATTCGGAGATACGTAGAATTCGAAATAATATTTTATAAATTGCGTTTAAGTGTAATTAGGCATTTTCGCTTCTCAAAATATTTTTAAATGGTAAAAAGAAAGTAACCGAAAGTAGTGCACCGTGAAATTGAAAGAAACGATGACAAATTTTATTTTGACTCTTTCAATATTTTAAAGAGTAACATTGGGTAATAAATTGTGTATAGTTTGTTGAACGAGTGTTTAATTTGCGCAGTGTAGCTATTAGATTGTTATATACGCATTGTTTGATTTTAGAAATGAAATGTTGCGAAGCATTTTAACGATAAATCTATCATAGCGCGTCAAATGGCCCTTTTTAGATTTTTCATTTTATAATTATTGAAGTTATAAAATTGCCTTCATAGGAATCGATTCGATAGGTCTCTTTGTTCAGTTATATTTTGTGATGAAAATCGCAGACAATCCAAACGAATTGAATTTTGGCATTTCTGTAGGAAGATACACACCGGCCAATTGTAACACTATAACTACCGAACCTTTCACATTTTTTGAAATTATAAAAAAATTTTGCAGCAAAAATTTTGAAATAGACTGTTTCACTAAAATATATATTAACGTGAAAGTTGCACGAAATTTGAATGATCGTAACGTTGTCGTTATTATAAAGCAGTGTATATCAGTTTTGTTTAGTGTTAAAAACCGTTCAACAATTGATCGTACCGCAAACCTCGTAGCTTTATACGAGTGACTAACAATTTGATCACATACTATAGATTCCATTGTATGTATAGTGATCAGAAATGATTCATTCCGAGCAATAGCGAATCCGTTCAATCAGCTAAATGGAACAGGACATGGAGTACGTCGACGGACGTCTGCCAGTTGAAATGGTGGCTCAATTATTATCACCGGATGCGACCGATATGCCTTTGCAGAAAAGATACACAGTACTCGACATCCCTGAGTGTTGGTAATTTTAGCCCGTTACACGACATTTACGAGGATACAGCCGGGAACATTTATTCGTTCGCGAAAAGGAATGTGCGCGACGCTCACGAGGGATGACTTCCCGCCGCTCCTGATTTGTTCACCGTGGATGTCCATGGTGGATGCAGACACGCACGTGGTCGTGGGAAAACATAGTGCGTCGCCATAGTCAGCGACGTTCAAAAGAATCACTCATGCAGATCGCTTGGAATTTAACACTAAACGTGCCGAGCCCAACATCCGAATGGCATACGTTGATTTATAAAAATTGCAGGACTGAACTCATTTAGATTTCTTGCAATTTTTATAACGATATGTGTTCGAATGAAAAAATTCATTTCACACTAGAACTACCAAATCAGTCATTTTCACTGGTCCTTAATTTTTTCTTTCGCAATTATTGAACTTATGAAAATGTTGTTATCAGAACTTTTCGGACGTACTTCTTTAACCCTTCGACTACGGCAGACTCTGAGAACCATCGGACGTACCATACGATAAGAATTCAGTTGCGACATACGCTGAAAACGGCAAAATTTTTGAAACTGAATTTCCCAATATTAAAACTATATTATTTATTTCTTTGTAGTCTGAACCGAAATGCTGGTATAAATATAAAAAATTTAATATTAATGTAAAGCTTAACACTAGAAAGACTGAAACTTAGTATATACCTATATTGCCCAAAAACAGTCAAAACGACTGCATTGTGAAAGAATAACTAATGTGTAAAGAAATTGATTTAAAATTAATTTTTAATATTTTTTTATATTATTTACAGTTATATAACAGGTTAGTATTAAATATTAACAATAAACAAAATTTACTTCACTTTGAAAATAAATAATTTATGCATTATTATTTGTACATTTTATGTAAATAAAAGTGGAAATCTTTTTTATGTGTACATCTTCCGCAAACATACTTTTGACATTTTTCACATATATTATTCGTTTTGTTGTTGTGCAAAGTCGTACTTGACAAATTTTGCGTTTGTTAGAATGGGTTGCATGTCATGATATTGCAGCTGATCTTTGTGGGTTATGTGGGATAATATGGTTTGCCATTAACAACGAGAATGCACTGATAAGATTATCTGCCATAATGTTCCTTTTTGCGTAACCTGTAGGCCCTTTCACATCCTTGAAAATACAAGTAGATGCTAACCTTTCAGGAATACCACCTTCGTTAAATTTTGACCACACAGTACCATCGGCAGCTGTTTCGGTCTCCTGAAAAGTGTTTTCAGTTTCTTCATCAGAGTCTGAACTACTTAGCACCCTACACCTTTTCCTGGGCATATTGATGACACTTTTATTTTCATCATTGGTGATCGACTCTTCATCGGTATCTTCAGTTTCAGATGTTTCACTTTGAATATGAACCGTTTCATCTTCAGATGATAGTTCAGACTTTATTGAATCTGATTCTATATCGGAGCACTCTTCACTTATGTTCGTTAGCTTTTCCAATAACTCACTTCTATTCGACATTTCTTTCGTGAATTTAGGACGCAAATGATACAAAATAAACAACTTGTTAGAACACTGCATAAAGATATGAATAACAAGTACTACTTTAGTTTATTGAGCAACGGGCTCGTTTACACAATGAAGTTTTTGATGCTAGCGTCACGAAAAAAAGTAGGAGGGATAGGGCAGAGAGGTACGCGGAAAGAGACGAAGCTGTGATGCTAGTATCAAAATAACTTCCACCTAACCTACGGAACCAAGAAGCACATATACTTGTATGTTATCATGTAACGGTAATCGAAAAAAATGAAAAATGTTATTTCAATACAGAGCCGAACTGCTCAAAAAGAAATTTACTCAATTCAATAATAAAAGTCATTTGATTATTTTAAATCTCCCAAGCAGTCAAAATGACTGCTTTTAGGCAATATAGGTATAACACATATATATACCGGAAATGAAGGAGGGGGGGGAGGTAACTACAATTATTAATAGACGCATTTATATGTTGTACAAAAAGCCACAAAATTCTAAGAAATTGTATCATTATATACATCATTTTTTTTCTAATTGAAATTGAAAAGCAGTCAAAATGACTTCCTTAGGCAATCTAGTGTTAATGTAAAGCTTAAGAGGGGAATACACTTTATAAGATGAAAAATTTCAATTTTTTTTTGTTTGAAATTGATTCCAGTATGAGTCTAAAATACGTGTATAAAGTAACGGAACAAAATTTTATGTATTTAACTATAACTACATAAATACATAACTACCCTCCCAATAGATATATACGATTGAAAATTCTCTTGGTGCCCTTTTGAAAAACGCAGTGGCCACAAAATTCGAGTCAAGGACATGTATGACCACATTGTCCGGCTACACCCTTTCCTTAAGCATCCCTTTGAAGCTTAAAGGGTGAGAGATAAAGGAAAAGAAACTGCAGAGAAATATTCAACGATTATAACTGTTTCTGCAAGCAGTAGCAGTTGATGCAGGTCTCCTCGGATTAGTGCACGTCTATCATCTCGGATTAACATTAATCCCAAGATTATTTTATTTCATGTTTCGGTGCATGCAATTCTAAAAGGAATGATATTTATACGATTCCAATTTATATATAATAAAATAATATTTTCCAATATTTGGCAATCTTTGACGGCGTCCCCCGACCAAACTCTTAGAGCTATCGACATGAAACCAACGGCAAAATCTTCCTCAAACTTTCCTCTTTAAGAAGAGCAGCCTGAATTTAGGCTAGCATTTCAGGGGACTGCAGGAAGGTCCTTATATCAACCCCAGTTTCCCATATTCGCGACTTTCACCAGAGCGAAAATTTCAAAGTCGTG
>CM052094.1:7527925-7556530 GCA_028453745.1 Agapostemon virescens
TATTACATCTTCATCGGACTCGGAATCTAATAAGGAATCATCGGATCTATTACCGCTAATGCGTCTAATTCTAATTCCTCTGTTATTTCTATCTGATCTTGTATTCATATTTTGTGTATATTATGTATAAATATGAAAATTGGAGAAAGCACAAGCTTTATCGTAAATGTACCGAAATCTGCCATAATAGCCCACTGTAACCTCAAAGTTACAAAACTGTATCATAGAAAAACAATAACAAATTGAAAATTGAAATGCAAACAAATAGGTTGTTTTTGATATACGAACCCAGAGCTATTATGTGCACTATTTTTAGTTTGGTAATCACTGACAAAAGCTCAAATAATATTAATTGGATCACATAGTTTCGCTTACCTTTACTGCAGACAGTTTGCACAACATTTATTTTGTTATTTCAGGTTGATGAGCCTAGCAACGGTCATAAATATTAATATTGGTTGTCTTGGCAACGTTATAGAATTCAGATTTATCCGCCATCTCATGAAAAAAGCTATAATTATTTGGTAGAATGTCAATAAATTAAAATGTGACCTGAAAGTTACACGGGCCCATGGAAGGTTAAAAAATTAATAAATACACCAGTGAATAAATAAATTTATAAATAAAGTTATAATGAATAAATGAAATTTTAAGTATTACCACTTATAAAATTCTAAAAATGTTCGTCTTCTGAGAATTAAAAGTTCAACGGATCGTGTGCCTTAGCATTCGCAGGAAGTAGAATCGGTTGATCGTGATCAGACGCGTCCGTCGATTTTTACTCCATAGCGCGCACAACCGCAAAATTTATAAATTTGATTTTCTCATAAACCAAGCATCAACTGAAATCATGCTGTTCATTGTTTTACTCAATTTTTCAAATACGATCACTGCGATATCTTTTTAATCCTGCGTCTCTCTTGATGCAGTAGATCCTCCATGCCAGACATTTTAATATCGAAATATCATAATAGCCGAACTATTATCCAAACATTAATTCGTGGCTGCATAAAACCTCTTAACAATCAAGAGTTCAAGTGAACAAGATTTAATTAAAAATCATACTAAATTGTGTACAGTAAGATTGTAAATAAAATAAAATCGGAGAAATTAAAGTGTAAAACTTTAGTAAAATATCAGGTTGTTCGGAAAGTTATTTTTTTCTATGAAGATAAGGGCGATTTTCTTATAGTAACTAAAGATTTTATAGAAAATAAAACTGAAATTTTTTGTAAATGAAAGTATTTTCCAAACAACCTAATAAATTGTGAAATCTACTTTTGTCTCTTGATGTTAGTGTAGGATCGATTAAACCGGCTGTTGACCTATATATGCATACATTGTATGTTGTCCCCGGTATGGGACCCTCGATCCTCAATTGTTTATATTCGACTGTTCCTCCTGAGTATCGATCTTGTATCTGTTAGTAGTAACTTTTCTTTCAAAAAGTAAAGACGTGTCTCACTGCTTCTAGAGAAGTTATTAAAATATATAAATTTTACTTCATATTTAATAGCATAGTGAGTTTTATTATATACCCATATTCCAATATGAGGAATTGTTTAATAAACTTCATTAAAATTGTAATTAAAATCCTACGAAATTTGATTATTATATTTATTATAGAACATCATGTGTTACTCGCGTTTATTGCGTGGTCGTTCCAGTGTAATGCAGAGTCAATGACAAACGTGTCAACAAAATAAATCAAGGACGGATAAAGGTGACCATAATTGACTGTATCGAGAAGCCACCCCCTATTCAGGACTAATCACCGTCGCAGCTTACGTCGATAAATTGGCTTACGCGTAATGCACTGTTTACTTACCCATCACCTTGAAGTCTATTATCAACCATCTGCGGAGAAATTGGAGCCGATAATTGTCTGACCAGGTCGTTCCACTCCCTTTCCCTTTGCTGGAACTTCTCCTGCAGCCTTTGCTTCTGTTTTTGATACTCCTTGAACAGGTCGCCGTTGTAGCTCTGTTCGAGGTGATCATTGCCCAGGGAGGTTCGAACAGAGACCGCGGTAGGATCTGGGATTTTCGCGGCGACTCCAGTTGGCTTTTCAGCTAAAGAGTCCCTTCTGGAACTCCTGGCCGTTGATGGAGCCGGAGATTCCCTACCGGCGATTCTACGCTCTGGCGTGGAAGTCGCCGAGGGATCTGCCTTGACACCTAAAACAATCAAAACGTATTTTCAAGTAAGACAATGTTAGACAGAATAATCTACACATACCAGGTCTGCAAATATGAAACCGGAATTTGCCCATAGGTGGCACTAGCTGTCAATGTAGTTATCGTCCAACCGTGTCATGGACGTCACTTTCTTGTTTCGACATTTGATAAAGATTTTCAACTCACAATCATACAACTTTCATACAACAGCATAGTTTTTAACCCTTTGACTGCTATGGACGCATACAGGGTGATTCACCAAACGTTTGCACCTCAAATATCTTTGTTGTTTCTAAAAGTACGTAAAATATGGTGTGAAGACAAGAAAGTCTAAACATATTCGACCGTTCACGGTTTACCTGCCGATACCCGTCGCCGAGCCGACGTCACCACCGACTGGAAAAACCAGCGCTCTCACTACCCCTAACGCTCGAAACAAAGAACGAAAATCCAGCACCACCATTGGCCAATACTTGGTCACGAAAATAGTATATAAGCAGCAAAATGTATCCATACAAATCAGATTCGATCAAACAGCTTGAACAGTACAGAAGCGCAGAATAAACTTCAACTAAACCTACAAGTTGATCGTCTCTCACGAGTTCATAGTCATTCAGTCCCACACCAGTGGGTGGTCCTTCGAAGTCAGTAGGCACCAAGTGCAATATTCCGAGGATTCGTTCATACAGTGAGCGAAGCCTTAACATATGGTAAGGACAAAGTTGAATGGTACAATGGAGCTGACACGATGGTATAAAAAAATTTTGTTTTTATGTCATTTTTTTAGAGATATCAAGGTCACCTTTACTTTTTTAAATGGAACCACCCTTTTTTAAACAAGTACAATGATAGTCCCTTTCGTTAGGAATTCAGTGAATATATTATTCCAAGGTCATTTAAGTTCAAGGACAGAAAAAACCTATAAAATTTAAAACATAAAAGCGGAATACGTTTATCACGGTTGAGACTTGTAGTAAATAGTAAACATACTATGGTCGTAGTTAAAGTTAAACATACTAAGGTCTTTCAATGTTACTGTTATTCAGCATTCTTATTTACTATCAGTATGTTTCCAAACGCGATTCCGCTGTTTTATTCAATGACAGAAAAGTGTGATATGATCACGATTTACTGTGAATGTAGACAAAATGCAGTGCAGGCTCGATTGCTTTATGAAGAGAGGTACGCCGAGCGAAACACTCCTTCTAGACAGACTTTCATTAATACGTACAGGTTGTTTCGAAGTACTGGAGGTGTACATGCAAGACTGTACAAACGGAAGAATCCCACGACCAATGAAGACAATGAAATTAATATTTTAGCAGCTGTAGCAGTCAATCCTTACGCGAGTACGAGAAAAATTTCCCGGGAAGCAGGCATAAGTCAAAGTAGCGTAATACGAATTCTGGCCCGACATAAATTTCATCCATTCCACATATTGCTCTATCAAGAATTGTACGGGAATGATTTTTAAAATAGAATTAACTTTTGTCAATGTGGATTGCTTCAAAATCATTCAAACAAACAAATGCCATATCGAATGTACTTATCAGAGTTCAAGCTTCTATCAGAGCTCGTTTACATCAATGTATCGACGTAGACGGCCATCATTTCGAACATTTGTAAAATACAGGTATTCTGCTTCCATATTTTAGTTTTATACATTTTTTCTGTCCTTGAACTTGAATGACCTTGGAATAATATAATCACTGAATTCCTAATGAAAGGGACTATTATTGTAGGTGTTTAAAAAACGGATTCCATTTGAAAAAGTCAAGGTGACCTTGATATCTCTAAAAAAAAATGACACAAAAACAAAATTTTTTATTCAACTTCTATTCAACATTCAACTTCGTCCTTATCATATTTTACGTATCTTTAGAAACAACAGAGATATTTGAGGTGCAAACGTTTGGTGAATCACCCTGTATATTGGCCATTATTATTTATGACCTTATGCCATTTTTGGTGTACAGCCATAATCCCATCGGAATAGAATGTCTGTGATTTATCGGCTAAAAACTTGGTCAAATGATTTTTGCAATCCTTTTTTGAATCCAACTTTCTACCATCAATGTAGTTTTGCAGAAATCGAAACAAACGATAATCTGATGGTGCAAGGTCTGTGATATGCAGTGGATGCATCACAATTTCCCAGCCAAGCTCAAAAATTGTTCGTGTTCATCACAATTGAGCAACGATTCGCAGATGCAAACACGATCCATCAAATTTCTCTTTGTTAAATCAACAAGCACCCAACATCGAGCTTCTTTTTGTACCTAGCCTTCTGAAAATGATCCAAAACGATTGAATGGTGAACGTTTAGTTCCCTACCAATCTCATGACTGCTTATATGCCGATCTTGCTCAACCATTTCCATTATTTCATGAACTTTGTCAGTGATTGGTCGACCAGAGCGAGGTCCATCTTTAATATCGAAATTTCCAGAACGGAAGCAAGTAAACCATTTACATACTGTTTGCATTTGGTAAAGCACTCTTAACCGTAAACACTAAAAAAATTTTCTCGGGCTTGTGCAGCGTTTTTGCCTTTTTCGCAGTGAAATTGCAAAACATAGCTAATTTTTTCAGAACTGTCACTTTTTCCAACGAGTTTTTATTGCATAGATGCCTGTCTTAAAGAAATTTTCTTCTTTAGAATGAATAAACTCTAATATGGAATTTTCAAACTGTCTTCGTTTTCATACTGTTTAGCCCGTAAAAACTATTCTAAATGTTTAAAAAAATGAAAGTCGATTGGCGAAAGATTCGGTGAATAAGCTGGGTGCTGCAAAATTACCTTGGAATAATATATTCACTTAATTCCTAATGAAATGGACTATCATTGTAGGTGTTTAAAAAAAGGGTGGTTCCATTATAAAAAAGTCAAGGTGACCTTGATATCTCTAAAAAATGACATCAAAATAAAAATTTTTTTATATCATCGTGTCAACCCCATTGTACCATTCCACTTTGTCCTTACCATATTTTACGTATCTTTAGAAACAACAGAGATATTTGAGGTGCAAACGTTTTGTGACTCACTCTGTATATTCAAGAACGAACCCACCATTAACGAAAAATTATTAGTCGGTGAGTTCCGCACGCTATTTCAATTCAAATAATCATTGAAATCACTTTTTGTTGCTACGACTGCACGTATTAAGAGGAAACTATTATAAATTTCTCTTTTTAAACTAAATATTCCGTTACGTAAACTAATGGCTACCCAATCAAGTTCAAATACGGGACCGATAAACGTACTAGGAAATATTCCATCGATAGATCCAAAATTAGATGGTACTTCGAATTATTCTACCTGAAAATTTATAATGAAAATGACACTTATTGGATTAGACTTATGGGATTGCATTGTATTACCAAATGGAAGTAGTATAGATCCAAAAATGTTCAGAGGGCATTGCCAGCAATTTACTTAAATGTACGCTCACGTTGTTATGCACTCATCAAGGACGTAACTACACGTGCGAATAGACCGCTGTTTTGTTCAGTGTGATTAGCAAAGTGTGTCTCGACATACTCGAAATATAAACAATTATTGTGGCATAAATCCCTGCGTAATCAATAATCCAACATAAATCGTTTCATAAATGTATCTGCGCCACCTCCATGTTGCATTTAAGACCGTCTAGGTGGTCCGATGTACTTAAGCATTATCAATAAAAAGAAAAGCGTTTCCACTCATCATCTACGCAGAGTAAAGTAATTTAGTTATCGGCCAAGACGCGTGGTCGTTGGACCAACAGATAAAAGTAAAAGCATGCTCACCGTCTGGACTCTTCGACTGTCCCCTGGTCCTGGGCGGGGCCTTCGGTTGGCTGTTGTTCGTTGTCTCTTGTATGGAAGGCAACTGTTGGAATTCGGCGTAACTCGAGCTAAGGAAGACGTCGCCCTCGTTCTCGAAAAGCCTGTCGACGCTGGTGTTCATCAGCTTGTTGTTCTTGAAACCGGTTAGGTGAAAACTCGCGAAAGAAGACCTCGACATAGGATTTATGTCACCGGTGGACAGTGCCATTAGCGCGGCAGACGGTATCGGCGTATTTTTAGGCCCCGGACTCCTTGGTCCGAGTCCAGCTTCTAAAGCGGGTACCAAGCTTCGCGACATCATATCTGCGGCGGATCTTGGCCTGGTGAACGGCATCGCGCTGTGGGGGAAAGTCTTCGGCTTTATGGGGGTGATCAACATGTGCTCGGTCCACGAGGTCTCCAGGGACGGTCTCTCCAACCGTTCCACGTCCACGTTCAACGTCCGTTGCGCAAACGGCACAGCGAACGTTTCCGGTGGTATACTTTGCAGCCATGAAAGCAGACTCAAGTCGGAGTCGCTGAAGCCTACAGAGCCGTCCAACAATCTGGAGAAGTTCATCTCCACCTGTAATCAGAGCGGTGAACATCTACGATAAACCCTTCGCGTGTTCGTCGTAGCGACCTCGCGATCACTCTATGATTCTAAATTCTAGCTAAAGTACGTGTCTACGTCATCCGAAGAATGAACTAACGAAAGCTAACAAATAGGAGCCAGAGAATCGTAAATTAGACGAGTGTGCCGAGCGATGCGATTAAGCGAACGGTTAATCAACAAAACAGGATTTGGTTACGCGCGGATTCTGATTAATACCCGGAGAGCTCCCAGCTGGTAGAATCATTGACGTTGATGAAAGATCAGGCAATTAACGACTTACCTGCTCGCTCTCCTTCGAGCCGGTAGCTTTGGCCTGGCAGTAATTAACGCAGGACTCGTACAAGATCCCTTTGATGATCAACTGTATAAGCCGATCGTTCTTCGCCGAGGTGACTGGATGCGCAGGGTCGGAGCTCTTTCTGTCGCCAGGTAGAAACTTTTCCACCAACGGATGCACCTCGCGGAAGCATTGCACTCTTGCATTGCTAGGATTCCAGTCCTTATACTGCAGGTGGTCGGTGAGCCGCGGAAGGGTCAGCAACAGGCACAAGCTGCTGTACTCTTCTTTCGAGGGCGCGACCTTTTCGAGGTCGCTGAGGACTTTGACCACCTCCTCGACAGCATTGTCCACGCTACCGTTCGTTCCCGCCGCGATCAGGTTTGCCTCCGATTTGATGCACAACAGCTCGACGTACTTGTGCCGGAGGATCGAGTAGGTGAACTTCCGCATGTCGAAGTCCGGCAACGCCTCCAACGGCTGGATGAACTCCAACACGTCGTCCCATTGTCCGTCAAGGATCAGCTGACGAAGGAAGAGGACATCGTCGCTGTACTGACCGTTTATTACACCTGTCTCTCGTTCCAACGAGAGCTGCGAGATGTGAAGGTCGCGGCTGTGGAGGAACTCCAAGGTTAGTCGTACCACATCCTCCTCGCGCAGCGTCAGATGCGCCGCCGGCATCACGTACCGAATACGCAACCTGGACAGTTTCCAGAGCACAGAATTACAGCCTCGACCTTCTCTGTCAGACGTGACGGGGTTTCATGAAATTTCTATGATGGGGGAACATATGAACACCAACGGACCGGTAACATCCTCTGAGTCGAGCGGTGTCGTAACGTACTATGATCGCGCGGCACAGGGGTCTTGTCTACACTCCCAGACAAAAAGATAGCACGCCCGTGCTATCTTTAATTTTTCGTGTTAACATTATGCTAGCGTGGAAACTCTGAGTTATATGTAAAACGTACCTTCTACGAATATGTCAACATAACACAGAGTGACTTTACTTCATTGAATTCTCTTAGTTCGAAGAGAAACATATAATCCGACGTAGACAAAATGATAGCACACTTAAAAAATAAACATATATATATTTCATATGACAACACTACATGTTTCATATAACAAAAGTATACGTATTTCTTATAATAATATGTGTACAAAAATATATTTTTCTAATAATGTGTAGAACCTCCTTTGTTTCCTATGAGTTCCACCATCCTTTCAGGTATAGACTTATATAGTTGTTAATTTTTATTTGTGCTAAATTTTCCCATTCGGTCACAATGCAAGTTTTTAATTAATTTCATGTTTAAAAATTGTCGGCCTTCAGCATATACTGCTTGCGAAAGCATTGCCCAGCAATTTTCTATGATATTAAGGTCCCGTGAGCACGCCGGCCATTGAAGAGTGGAAATATTCTGCTTTAAAAAATAGTCCTTAACAATTTTAGCAGTATGCACTACAGCAGTACCTTGCTGGAATGTATATGGTGTAACAGCAATGCGTTCTGCATATGTACAAATTTGATTTTTTATTAGTTTGAGATAACGGACGCTATACATTGTGCCCTGACTAAACTTAATTTCTGTTTTCCCTTTATATCAGATACCAGCACAGACCATTACTCTACCTCCACGCATTTGACGAGGAATTTTTGTTAGTGGTTGTTTATGAACATCACGATAATAATACGTACATCCGTCTGGGTCATCAAGGTTGAACCTCTTTTCATCCGTAAAGATTACTTTTCTCCAAGCCTTTTTCCAATGTACATGTGCTTTTGCAAATAACAAACGTGCCTCCTTATTTCCTGCGTTTAGTGATTGTTTTGCCATTAATCTGGTCAAATTTATAATGTTGCTAATCTGGAGTACACGACGAACATTTTGTACATTTGTTTCCACTCCAGCTTTCTTAGCGATCTCTCTCGCAGTGGCACTTGAATTGGAAGCAGCGCGCATTATTGCCCCTGTATCGCGTTCAGATAATGTTGCTGGCCTTCCTGTACTTCTTTCCGTATGCATTTCTATCTCTCAGCAAATTATATATAACTTTTCGACTGTGACTAACTTCTTTTGCAATTTGAGTAGTAGACAACTTTTGTTTCCGCAGAGCTAACATTGTACTAATTTCGCTTTCGCTAAGCTTTTTGCCACGACCCATTATGAGGATAGCGATATAACAAGACTCTAGATAGAAATTGAACGTAATAACTCCGTGCATGTTCACGAAACATTGAAGAATATGTAAACATAGTCCAAGTGTGCTATCATTTTGTCTGCGTCGGATTATGTGTTTCTCTTCCAACTAAGAGAGCTCAATGAAGTAAAATCACTCTATGTTATGTTTTACATATAAAAAAAAAATAAAAATGTTTTACATATTCGTAGAAGGTAAGTTTTACATATAACTCAGATCTTCCACGCTAGCATAATCTTAACACGAGAAATTAAAGATAGCACGGGTGTGCTAAAATTTCTTTCGTTGGAATCGATGCAATAGATTCTTTTATTTGATTAAATTTTGTATTGCAAATTGCAGGAAATACCAATCAATCAAATCTTCTCGATCGAACTTTTCGGATATTGAGTTGTATATTCCAGTAAAAATTCCACAAAATCTAAATAAATAAAATCTTGTGATTTTTATAAGATTACATATATTAGCCAATTTTAATGCTCGGCAGGTTTCACTCACTATGTCGAATAGGTTTAGAATAATATAATACTAGTTCTAATTTCTTGCAATGTTTTTGCTGTGCTGAATTACACTTATTCTTTTTTGTCATAATTGCATAAAATCTTATTAGAGTATAAATTAATTGGGCTTATGACAAAGATGAGTAAATGAAAAGAAGGTAATAGAAACGTTAGGACACTTTAAAACTTATTGCTGATTTAGCTTAATAAACAACTGTTACATTAGCAACAGAAGAAATATTAAGTACCTGCAACAAGTACATTAAAAAATATATTTTAGAAAATCGACAAATAAAGCGGCGAATGGGACACTGTTCGAGGAAGGAGTAAATAATCGTCTGTCTCGATAAAATACAACTATGATCCAAAGTCTAATTACAAGCTTCGCTGCAACGTAATACTTAAAAGAATAAAACAATAACGATATACATGGAAATAAAGTTTCGATACTTGCTATGCATGGAATAATTTCTATCATACAATTATAGCATACACAAAAATAGCTGTTTTATTATACTGTGCTAAATTACCTCTCTCAGAACGAAGCAACATAAATATCTCGGAAATCCAATTACAACAATATACTATAACAAATGAGTTATCGAAATGAATATCAAGTCATTTGGCAAAGATCAACAATAAACCTTCTATAATCAAAAGTCGCTTGATCGTTTCATGGTGCGAAATATTGCTCATTAATTAATAAGCAGTAGATAAGGAGTAGATTGTAAATTTTCGAACATTATATCGCGCGGTAATACAATCGAAAAAAATTAAATTAAAAATAAAATTTAAAGTTATTCACAAAAAGGACGAACCAAGTAGAGCGCGGTTACGGCGCACGTGTTTCAGCTCGACCAACGAAACGCCTGACTCAACAGGATTCGTCACCGAGCCGGAATCCGTTCGCCGTAGCCACGCCCTAAATGGTCTGTGTTTTTCGTGAATAACTCGAAAACGAATTCGCGCATAAAATTTTTGCAAAGACAACAGTTTTTCAGAATTAAGTTCGTTTTCCTTTTCCTTGCAAGGAACTCGAATATTTTAAACATCCTGTATAATTGTTCATCTTTTACAATCAATAGCAAAACGGTCGGCAATCGAATCTATGCTTTAACTCTTTGATACACGGTGGTGTTCAATGTGTCCCACCTTTTTAACATTAGAACTACCAAACCAATCATTTTGACTGGACTGTAGCTTTATCTTTCGCAATTATTGAAGTTATGAAAATGTTTTCATCAGTAATTGTTGAATGTACTTCTTTAATGATGTATACCTTACAATAAGAATTGTTTTAAGTTTTAATAGATGCAGTTCTCGTTATTATTATAAAACAATGTACATCGTTGGATATAATTTTCGGTAGCTTTAATGTTAATGCGTGAATCTGCACGGTGGGATATTTTTTCAACCAACAAAAGAACAACATTGGCCATTTTATTTTCTAATATTCCATGCCTTAAAGGGTTAACACGTTCATGCCATCTCTGCCAGTAATCGCATGCGCCATTATTCTAACGATTCAATAAAGTAACAAATGAACTATCGAAGGCTATGATCGAAAGGAACGTACATACAGGTCGGTGCATGAAGAATGTGAGGTAGTCAAAAGTTAGAATTGTTTTCCCTCGTTACAGCCAAGCCGAACAATAAAATGATCAACAACGTAGCACAATCTAAATCACTAGAATTACTGTTCGAACAAGCCGCCGTATTGCGAAACCGATTAATGGCATGCGCACACGGAATGCGCGAAATCCTTGCTTTTGCAAGTTCGTTGCACTTCGAGGCCGCCGGCCCTGCTGACATGCCCTGATTGTCACGCGAACTGGATGGATAAATTCGGACGCTGTTCTCCTACTGAACTACTCCCTGATCGCGAATAGTTAAACATGATCAAATTAGGTTCGATAAATGAGCCGTTTATTTTGAAGGTGGCTTAAGTCCATTTATGCTCGAATCGAGATATTGAAGGGTTTGCATTGGATTAAATTTAATAATATAGTGAACACATAACATAATAGAATAATGTTTTTGGGTTCCTAAAGGTGTCAAATTTATCATCTCAATTAGCATAATTAACATTATTGAAGAGATAATTTGTTTTTGATGGCTATGAATGAACTTACGCCATTTTCAAAATCAATGAAGCGACGTTTTCAATTCTTAAGAAAGCACAAGTCCATAGGAAAAGTAAATTTCCCTTGAAATTAAAATCAATGTATACACTTTTATGTTATAAAATCAAAAAAATATTCAACTCTCATTCATTGTTAAAGGATTTTTACATTACAATTAATATAGTTTTATTAATTATTATTCAGTCTTCTCCAGTTTGTGTGCGCTGGAGGGATTTAAAATAACTGTGGTGTGCAGGTGGTATATAATGTAATAAATTCATTAAGTCCTTATATTTTAGGTTTGTGAATGGTCTCGGTTTTTTGTATAGTGATGCCAACTGGATATTATTAAAGTTTTTCGGTCTTCCCTGTTATGGTAGTAAATCTAGATAGATAGATAGTAAAATTTCTAATTTTATACATATTGTCTAGTAAACTAATCGTTCTACCATTACAAAAGAAAAAAGAACTCAAGTCATTTAGAAAAATGTCTGCAAAACGATTGGTTATCAAAGGGTGTAGTTAATGCTGGTCGCCACTACAGCCTGTATAGCATCAATGAATGTAAAATGCTGAAGTAATTTTCAGCTTTTTGTCTCCCATTTTTTTTTTCACATCACCGCGTTTATTTTTGCACACGGTTCACGGAATGCAAACGGAAATTATTCATATGTTAGCCAGATAGCCAAAGAAACGTTTCCATGATTTCCGTATTGGCTGATATTCACCATAGTACGGGTAGGTTGGAAAAGTTTCCCGGATTCGAAGCGAGTTGGATTTCCATAAACGTCATTATTATACAGCATCCACGTGACGCACAGATTCTATCTCGTCGCCGGAATACATTGAACTCGCAAAATTGTGAGCCCACTATTTTGCACACCGTTCCGGGATGGTCCGTTTTATATTCCCCTAGGCAGATTTGGGCGATATCGAGATTGGCTGAGATCGAGGTGCCAACCATCTTGAAAAAGGAGAAGAACGACATGCTCTGAAACTCGGCATCGATTGCCCGCATGCCATGTTCGAAGTTTACTTGGAAACTATTCGGTTCGAAGATAGTGCAAAATCACGTTTCACAGTTTAGATAAAATAGGGGGAAGCATGGTTTACATGGACCATCGATTTATAGTGCTGAAAATACTAAGTCGAGTTCTCCGATCCAGCAGGCTTTTTTAATGCTAACCACAGCGATTCGACAAGCCCTTTCCAAATCGTTTACTTTACAACGATCGAAGTTTTAAAATTGCCTCAAATGAAATCGAATAAAACGTGCTCTAAGCCTAATTGAATTATTGGATAGTCAGAAAAGTATTGAGAGATTTTTGTGATTTTTTTATTAAATGTTTCTTTTATTCAAAATAAATTTTGTTCAAGTATACAGGATGAGACACCAAACGTTTACACCTTAAATATGTTTGTTGTTTCTAAAGATACGTAAAATATGGTAAAGACAAAGTTGAATGGTACAATGGGATTGACACGATGCCATAAAAAAATTTATTTTTTATGTCATTTTTTAGAGATATCAAGGTCACCTTGACTTTTTTTTAAATGGAACCGCCATTTTTTAAACACCTACCATCATAGTCCCTTTCATTAGGAATTCAGTGACTATATTATTCCAAGGTCATTCAAGTCATCATTTAAAAAAATTAAAAACATCGTGATACTTCGATCGACACGAAGAAACTATATGTTGCTGAAATTTTGCGATGAAAGGCAAACCCAGATATTGACTTCGCGAAATCTTCAATTGCAACATCCTTGCAACACGTTGCTGTGGCAGAAGTGCGTTCCTAGAGAAATTCGCAAATTCGTGGTGTCAGCAACAGCGAGGATTCATTTACTTGACTTCGGAACTGAAAGTCTCAGTTCCGATTAGCGCGTCACTGAAGACAACGAAATGACGCAGCTGTTGGTATTTGTGAGTATCTCGACAGTATGGTGTATTTAGATGTTATTTATACTAACTCAGACAAAAGTATTCGAATGTCATTTAAATCAGAATAACCTTTTCCGAAGTTGATCGAACAATCTGATTATTTTAGCAAGTAGAAGCATTGATTTGCTAAATGATGGACAGAAAGAATTTAGAAAAAATTGTAATTCGTTAGGAATAGGTGAAAAATATTATACAGGCAATTTTTATAACTATTCCATTCGAGTCTATAAGGAAACTTTAAAATATGTGTTTTACACACATGCTGAAAATTCCATCGAAAACGGTTGACACAGAAAAAACTGGAATTTTCATCGCATTCAATCGTGTGTAGCTTGCGTGCACGTTAATCCGTTTTAACAATTTCGATGAAATTGTTAAAACATGTATAACTAACATACGTCTACAAAACGCATACTTCAAATTTTCATTACGGATTCAAATCAAAAAGTTTTAAAAAGTGCTATTCTTTTTCATGTAATAAAATTTCAATATGCTAAACTGAGACAGAAATTTTCCTGATAACAAATTTTAACTGTGCACATTTCATAAATACTGAGAAAAGAGTGACGTGTTTCTAGTGATTAAGTTGTAATGAACAGCGTTTAGAATTTTCGGTTTCCTTTTTATATGTTATCGGTGGACAGATTATCCAATCAGCGAGCTAGGCTCAAATCGACTATAGTAAAACGCAAGTGGATCTGGTCCGGGTTATGGTGTAGTAAGGGATTAAAGTTTAAGATTTCAGTGAGTAAATTTTGCATTGCACCCACCGTGAAGGAGTCCCATATTTCTCGGGAAACAGTGCATAAAGCATTAAACCTCCCTATATTATAAACAATTAAAAAAGCCTACGAACAGGCGCGTTTTCCCGGATTTCCCTCGCGTACACACATGCGGCCGAAGAAAGGCCGCATAATTGGGCCTGTGCCGCACTACCTGGAGGTCAAAGTACGGCCAATTGTTTCTGTGGTTATAAAGTAATTTAGTTGTTCTCCAACGAGAATATTCACTTCGTAATCTATCCTACTTCGCGTCGGGACAACGGTAAATGTTTTGATATTATATTGGATAGTCGGGAAAGTATTGAGAGATTTTATCACTAAATGTTGTTGGATGTCATATATCGGGCAACACTAATCAGATTGCATCATACTGACGCGCATTTAAGAGGTGACATTTCAGTCTACAATTTTCATGCAGATAGTTTTGTATTTCGCCAATCGTGTAAAACGTACTATTAGTATGAAAATGAGTGAAATTTCTGAAAAAAAATTCGCTATATTTTGCAATTCTACTATGAAAAATGCGAAAACGCTGCAAAAGCCAGAGGGAAAATTTGTGGTGTTTACAATCAAGATGATTTAGCAAATGCGACACCACTCAGACGGTTTGCTCGCTTCCGTTCTGGAAATTTCGATATTAACCTCTTAGGTACGGCTGAATTTTGCGCGCGGCTGTTTCTCTGTACGACAGAGTTCAACGCAAATTACGTATAAATGATAACTGCAATGTGTGACGGATAATGCTGTTCTCTACACGAGTACATTTGAATGAAGTGTTTGATCATAAAAGTATAATTTTTCTTAAAGATATGATACACGTATGTTGACTTTAACAATTTACTTTAATAATTAATAATACACTATAGTGGCGCGTGGTACAGAAAGATGGCATCCGCGAAAGCCACTATAGTGGCGCATAGTCGCTGAAAAAGTCGATGAAATAATGCAAATGGCTGAATAAGGTCGGCATATAAGCAGTTATTAGATTGTTAGGGAACTTAACAATCACCATTCAACCGTTTTGGATCATTTGCAGAAAGCTGGATACGAAAGGAAGATCGATGTTTGGGTGCCTCATGAATTAACACTTTGACTGCCATGTCACCCATATATGGGTGACAGAATAATTTGTCCATGTTTAAAAATAAATTTGCACATCAATATAATCGTTGCATTAAATTTAGTTGAAATCTGGGAGTACGAGAAGGTTGAAGGATAACTATGTGTCATACATTTTAAGTTTTCAATTGTTGTTTCATCAAATAAATTATTTTGGTTTTGTGGTATTTTTGAGGTTGTTGGTCGGGCAGTTAAAGTGTTAACAGAGAAAAATTTGATGGATCAAGTTCCGATCTGTGAGTCATTGCTCAAACGTAATGAAATCGAACCATTTTTGAGCTTGGCTGGGAAGTTTTGATAAATCCACCGTACATCTCAGACCTTGCACCATCAAATTATCGTTTGTTTCGATTTCTGCAAAACTACATTGATGGTAAAAAGTTGGATTCAAAAAAGGACTGTGAAAGTAACTCGGCCAAGTTTTTAGCCGATAAACCACAGAAGTTCTATTCCGATGGGATGATGGCTCTACCCCAAACATCGCAAAAGGTCATAGATAGTAATGGTCAATATATACTCGAATAAAATTAATTTTGCATAAAAGAAACATTTAATCAGAAAATTACAAAAATCTCTCAATACTTTTCCGACTATCCAATATTTTCAGATACTGAATTTATTAATAAAATTTTATAGATTTCAGTGATCAGTTTCTTGATCGGTAACACCGTTGCCGATATTCTGGTGCAACCAGGATACGGACAACCGACTTCCTCGCAGCTTTCACATCCGATAGTTCAACCCCTTTCGACACTTTCACAAGTTCCAAACCTTGAGCAAGTCCAGCCGCATAGACCTGGATATCATCTGGAGCTTCATCCTGTCTACGGTCATTTGGGACAATCTCATGGTGGATTAGGGTATCTACAAGGTCACGATTTATCACCCTATACTTCGAGGCCAGGTTACAGACGCCTCCATTACGGAAAGCTGGGAGGACCTGGATTTTACGGCCCGCATGGAATCATTCCACCCCGCATTCCTGTGGTGGGTGATGGGACAATTTACGAGGCTTTTATTTGATCGTTAGATTTTGAATTTTACTCTTACTTCGCCTATTAATTTTAATCATAAATGCATAAGATTTGCTCAGTAATCTTTAAGTAAATGTGAAGTAGTGGCATGAGGTTGAAGAAGGAAAAATACAAATAAGTATGGGAAATCGAAATTTGGACAAATTCTCACAAGAGATTCTAATTTACGTAAATTCATGCTACTCCAACAATGATCGAGGGAAGAATGCCAAGTTCATACTAAAAATTAAACATCAATTAAAATGCAAATTAAAAGAAAATTGCCTGTCATGAAGACTAAGAACAATAAATATTGTCCTATGAAAATTAAGTTCTTCAAGTTTTCTTTAACACTGAAGCAAGAAAATCGAATGTTTTGTTTCTCGTTACTTGGATGCAGTTATCAATTTTCACGACTCAGTGCATTTAACCTACAATTATTTTCGTGACCATAATGATTAAAGTTTAACAATTTTATAGATGAAAAGAAAACGTTTATACATGTTGTATGGTCATGTTAAGTAGAATGCTTCAATAATAATCATAAAAGAATAGAATTTTGTTTTAGCTTAAAAGAAGCGAATGACGTTCAGGTGTAACAGATTCTGTTTGAATTCTTCATTGCGTCTCTCACTCGGCATTATATAGCAAAGGGTTAATATTAGAATGTTATCAATTAATCAAAGATTTTTCTCAGCCAGTACGTCACAGGTTCAGAAGATCCACTGGTGAGCAACCCATTGCCGAACGGGAAAGGCGCAACAGTGATGCTATGGCCGCGAAGTCGACCCTAAATGGAGACAATCCGACGATCGTTGATTTATTAAATCAGGACACAGAAGGTACTAATAATCCCCACTCAGAATATAAATTAAGAAATATATTCACATCTGCTCCTATAGGTTACTAAAATTTAATTCTCTAAGTGAATAGATTTGACGAAGCAGTGCTGCATTTCAAATGATTTTATAAACGTTGCAAATAACTCTTCACGATGTTTATATGCTGTGCATGCATAAAAAGTAACACTCTACTTATTGTGATTGATTCTGCATCAATTACTAGAAACTCCAAATAGAAAACCAAATAGAAATTTCCTTCGTTTCTTCCTCTAATTATTGCAGAAGGTTGAAAGTAATATATTAGGATAATTAAATTTCCTAGGCATCTTTCTCCTGTTTCAAATTTCACCTACTTTTTTTGCCACAAATGCATAAAATTCGAAACCTACTTATTAAGCATGTACTGGGACACAGACTGACTAATACAACCTTTCTTTATGTTTCTGAGAGTTAAAATACTAAAACGTAATGGCAGTTATTAGTATAGCCATATAAGGTAGTCAAAAATGCCCTTGAGCCTAACTTTTTGACTGATGCGTCAGTCAAAAAAACGGTACTAAGTATAATCTCAACTCTATACCTCAACCAGGAGGGTAATTATGTGGTGAAAATGAATCATCCTTTTTTGGCCTATTTTCCTTAGGTAACAATGTTTAAAAATTTTAATAAAAATATAAGATGTGTAAAAAACCTAAACACATATTCTGCAATTCTTTCTGATTTTTTAAGAATTGATGAAATAACAATTGCTAAAAAATTATTTTTCTTGCACATTTTACCTCACAATATTTTTTAATTATTTAAAAACTACTGCTAAAAGAATTCTACAAACGTACCATTGATTATTGCACAGTTAGATATAAATAAAAGAATTAAAACCTAGTATTAACATATTCATAGCCGAACACTCAACGCGCTGAGCCAACCGATCTGTTGAAATCATCTTTGATATTTCAAGATGTAATACATCGCATAATAGCGATAATAATCAAGTTCCTTCGTTGTTTAATAATTTTTGTGAAATGCGAAAGGTTTTAATTTAAGTTAGCTTTTCTCGGAAAAAACGTCGAGAAACTCAGTTTTTTCTTTAACAACTGCGTCCATCAGATAAAAGTATGAAAAAATTCATGGACAACTATTGTAACCTTATACAGGTACTGTAAAAAGATAAAAATTGTCACTCTAGAACTTCCATGTGAAATCTGATTTTTTCGATTTTTTTACGTTTTTAATTTTTTACAAGCACGTTTTTCAATTTAAAAATTTGGAAAAAATCTCAGAGTATGTTTTTGGACTTTTTTTCACATCTTAGATTTTTATTAGAATTTTTGAACATCGTTAACTAAGGAAAATAGACCAAAAAACAGATAATTCGTTTTTACCATATAAGTACTCCTCCAATTCAGATACAGGGTTGAGATTTTACTCAGTATGGTTTTTCATGATATCCTATCGACTGACGCATCAATCAAAAAATTAGGCTCAAGGCCATTTTGACTACCTTATGCGGCTATACCCTTTCTCTTCATCTCCTACAATCTACACAATTATATACAGAGGAATAACGTTTGCGACGATTTTCTGTGGATCATTTTACAAAAGCATGCAATATGTGTAACAAAGTATAAACTATAAGAAAGATGAACTTCACATCACATTTTCATAAGAGCAGCCACTAAATTATTTATAAATTCATTTAAAGATTGACTGTTTTAACCCCTTGCCCTTCAACAACGAGTCAGATTCGTGATCAAGAACTCGAACTAATTACATTAGTAATTTTCCGATGTACTTCTTTAACGAACCATATGTTACAAGAAAAATTGAATAAAGTTTGACTAGATGCAGTCTTGTTATTATCACAAAGCAATTTATATTGTTGGATTTATTGTTTGGTAGTTCTAGTGTTAACGAGAAGCAGAGTTTCTGATGAAGTTATTCTGCTCAACAGAAAAGCACATGAAGGTCCGTCACAGTAACAACGCTCAAGCAGTATCCTCTTCGACTCTGTTAGGCCTGAATCCATCGAACATGTATTCCGCACAGAATCAATACACGTTTGCGATGCCAACCTATGTTCCCTATCAGGAGCTCGTGAACGAACATCCCGAGATAGCAAGCCAAATGAATGTCCAGCCCAGACTACAAGAACATGCGACGCTGCAGAATCGAGTGACAATATCGACAGAGAATAAAATTCCTGAAATAATCCCCGCAGGTTTGCAGCCTGTCATTGCACCGCAGCAAGTCAATCTGCGAAGCGAAACGTCGCAGACCGTCGTGCAACGTCAACACAGAAATTTTCCTGACCCTAGGCCCTTGGCCACTGTGCAATCGTTGACCAAGGTGCAGAGGAACGACCGCAAGAAACTGAAAAGTTTAGCAGTGAGTACTTCTTTTTCTCATTTATTGCCTATCTGGGAGGCAGTGCCAGAACGGCTGTAATTAAAAGTTAACTGCGCGGAGTTGATGAATCTATTACTGTCGAAGAACTTGAAGAAGTATAGTTGTTAATTCGTAACGTTGGATACATTCGGAATGGAATGCGTCGGGAATAGTGATCGAAATATTTTCATTTAAACGAGATAGTGCTTCAATGATTATTTCACTCTTTAATTTCGTACAATGCGACGACTCTACCTACCATGCTCACCAAAAGGTGAACAATTATACGCCCTTTCCCGCTACCACCTGATCCGTCATCGATTCATTGATTCGTACCGTCCTTGACACGTTAAACGCTAGTCACTGAGAACTGACACTATCAAATTCATAGAACGATATATTGTATAGAATTCGTATAATATTTTTAAATATTCACGCTATCACGATTGACTTGATTCGAAATGGGAGAACAGAGATAAGATAAGCAAGTCTAAGGAAGAATTTTGCATTTAAAGCTAGAGAAAATGATTGAATGGCTTTTGATATCGTCCAAAGCAGGGTTAGGAGGCCCCGCCAATGGGCCCTTTAGCAGGCCCAGGACGAAACGTGCCTCTTCCTTTTCTCTCGTTCTACATACTATCTCACTTTCCGCTGCCACCAAAAATCTAAATCATCCTTTAACTCTTTGAGGCACGGTGGTATTAACCCCTTGGCATACAATGACGTCTGTTAGACGTCGTCCATTTCACGTGCCTTTGTAGACTTTGACGTCGCGAGACGTCAACAGCTGTCCCTGGCGGACGCCGAAAATCGTGCATCGATTTCGATTCGCTACAAATATCAAGAGATATAAGAAAATGTTCTTTTATGGGATTGACATAGCTGTTTATAATGCTTATGTTCCGAGCGTGCATATAAAACTGTTCAGTTGAGCCAGTTAAATAGTATTCTTCGAACGCGTCAAATTCCATTTTATTTGTATGTCAAGGGGTTCAAAGTGTCACACCTTTTTAATGCGCGAATATGCACGGTAGGATATTTTTTGATCCACCTCGAAATTTTGCAATCGCTACGTGCAATTTGATTTTGTAACATTTCGTGCCTCAAAGTGTAAAAAAGCGAAATATTTCTTAAAACTTGAACCAAATTGATTGATTTCTTTGAGATGTTAATAAGAATAATTTACTAGGCGATGCACAAATTTTTGTTTACATTGTTATGTGAAGCAATCCTTGAAGCATCTCAAAAACGACTTATACCATTTCATTTTTACAAAGTTATTCGTTTTCGAAGGTTGCACGAATACTTTTTACACAGCCCGTTATACGATACAAGAATATTTAAAAATATCCATTATTCGATTCGCCTTCTTCGACGTAGTTTTAAACGCTTTTAAGCATCTCTAGAAATTATAGACTTATATTATATTATTTATTCTCGCAACGCAGACATTATTTTCTTAAGATGCATTATGTAAATCTTCATTTCTTGCAAATTTAATTGTTTGATTTATTTTTAAGATTCGTAGCTTTAACGTTAAGTGTACAGTTACAGTTACCTTTTCGCCGATAGCGTTATGCAATCGTGAATTTCTTATTTTTCTAATTAATCAATTAATTATCCAGACATCCCGGGAATCCACAATCACAATATCAACCGACGACCAGGAAATAGTAGGCTCGCCAGCAGGACATATCAAGATCAAACCACATCATAATCACATAGATTTTCACGGAAGGCTCAAGCCCCGATACAACACCATCAACGAAGCCTACACCACTTGCAGCTGCTCGAATCCTAGCTACATGGATTACAACGGGAACGGCGAAACAACGAATAACTTAGCGTTCACACAGATCGGTGTCCAGCAGCCGGTACAGGTTTATCAATTGATGCCTGTTCAGGACAATTATTCACAGACTAGTGAATGCAGACTTGTACCCGAAATGCACAGTAATCCCATTGTCCAGTACAGCAGTGGATATCCTACCGGTTTGCCGAGAGTTTACTATTTGTAAGAAGGTAACGTGTCTGTACCGTATCGATTACTGTAACTGACGACTAACGCTAAACCTACCGAGTATTAAAATTGGCTTAGTACGCATTATCTTATAAAAATAATAATTTATTTAGATGTTCTGCGATTTTCGTTACAATATATAATTGATAAAGGAATCTATAGAGTCGAATCTTTTCAAGGTAATTTAATAATTTCAATAATTATAAAATTGAAAACATGGAAAATTCAATTTGCTTAAATGTTCTGTAATTTTTGTTACAATATATGAATGAATAAACGAATTTATGGAGTTAATTCTTTCGAGGGTAATTTTATAATATGAGTAATTATAAAATAGAAAATCTGCAAAATTCAATATGTTTGGATGTTCCGCAATTTATGTTACAATATATGATTGAATAAAGGAATCTATCAAATCGATTCCTGTGAAGGTTATTTTATAATTTCAATAATTGTGACATAGAAAATCTGAAAAATTAAATTCAATTAAATGTTCTGTAATTTTTGTTACGCAATATGATTGAATAAAGGTATCTATTGAATCGATTCCAACGAAGATAATTTTATAACTTAAATAATTGTGAAATAATAAATCTGAAATGGGTCATTTGATCCGCTGTGGTAGGTTTAGAGTTAAATATTGAGTTCGATATAGTTTGTAATGAAAGTTTATAAAGTTATCAGCTTGAAATTCAAAGAAAAACTTAAGACATTTATTCATAGACTTATTCAATAACCTGTTTTCGATTGATTTATTATCTTTTGCTATTTTTAAGATAACTTGTCACGCTATTGAATAAATCTATGAATAAATTATCTTCATTTGACTTCAAATATCAATTTAGAAACGCCGCAAACTTTCGTTCCAATCAAAGAAATCAAACCACCATTAAAATTGAAAATCTGAAACCAGTCATTTTATCGGGTATGGTAAATTCCTGCTAGATAAAGTTACTTCGCACCTAATCTAGAGATCACTAAAACTGAAGGAAACATGGTGGATTAAGAAAGCGAGAGAATGTATTTGCAGGTCTCACGAATTTTCATTATGTGTTCTCTATTAACGGAATTTATTCAATGATTTTCCGTAGGTAAGCATTTGTAGTTTCAATAATTGTGATCCATAAAACCAATTGTCGCCATCTATTAGCTACAAGCTTTGAATGTTGACGTAACAAGAAACGACAGAACTTTCTCTGTGGACATGTCTGAAAAGAATTAGAAAGAATATCGTACTGTGTTAACATTAAACCTACCACAGCGAGTCAAATAATCCTTTTCCGATTCTGTATCTTGCAATTATTAAAATTATAAAATTGCCTTTGCAGAAATCGGTTGAAAGGATTTCTTTATTGAATCATACAGTCTAGTACAAATTGCACAAAGTCAAGAGAAATAGAATCTTGCCATTTCATAAGACTACAGTGAAATTTTATAATTTCAATAATTATAAAATAGAAAATCTGAAAAATTCAATATGTTCAAATGTTCTGCAATTTTTCTAACAATATATGATTGAACAAAGGAATCTATTGAGTCGATTCCTTTTATTTATTTATACCAGCTAATCTTAATGCTCCGTAGCTTCAGTGTTAAATACATAGATATTTATTAACTTCAATAATTCCATCCTCTACACTTTTCTCACACCCAATGCAAAATTCTTTCAAAATATTTATTTTGCGATACCGTTAACACGTCTTATCTGCCGAGTCGCACAGGGGTCGTCGTATAAATGTTTCGCAGCGAAAGTTATCGCGAAGGAAAAAACGACATTACTTATGGCATGAGTTGATATTATCGCCAGGAGGGTCGAGTTTACGACGAGCTCGCATTTCGAAGGGCTCCCGGGCGACAATTCGATTTCGGACAATTTGCCGGGAGCGTTAATTGACCCGAGAGTACACGAGAGACAGAAAGAGAAAGAGAGAGAATCCCGAATGGCCTACGAGAGGCATCGGTTCATCTCGAAACCGGAAAATCAGAGCAAACACTGATCGAGCAATTTCTGATTCCTCCACAGACTATTTCAGGTGAAATGTAATTTCTTCGAAGCTGCAAAATTTCAAAGGGGGATACGCTCTACCCCCTTGTCGATGTTTGCCGTTCGTTACGCCTGCCGAAAGTGCAAGCGACAAAATAAGGAAATTACTTCGCATAACGAAGTTCGAGCACAGAACAGACGCGAATACTCGAGAGCCCGCAGATGAACATACCAGGCTCGATTATGAGACCTGGATAGGGAACTCGTGCGAGGTGATAACGTGAATGCGGATAAATTCACTATTTATGGGCGAGAGTTCCGTCTACACGGTGGACGAACTGTTCCTGATTATATTCTAAGGTTTCACAATTGTAAACACTGTTTACAAATTACTATATGATTCTTGCGGTCGTATCTTTATTTCAAATTAAAATCTTTCAACCATCATACTGAAGATTCATCGATAAACGGTGGGTCTCTATGCATTTATGGCACGTGCAAATTTACGATATAAGCCGTTTATTTTGAAAGTGGCGTAAGTCGATTTAAAAAAAAAATCGAATTAACTACAATAATAGTTACATTTTTACAAGATCTTTTCATTCTGAGACAACTTGTTACTAATATATTGTAAATCGTTAAGATTTTGTAACACGAAAATTTGCTGCTTGATGAAGCGATGAAAAAATTTATTTTGAAAGTGGCGTAAGTCCCATTGTGAGAGTTTCAATGGGATATCATTTGGATATAATTATCAATCTTATAAAATTACCTTTACAAGAACCAATTCAATAAATTTCTTTATTTAATCACATACTATAATCAAAATCGCACACCATCTAAATAAATTAAATCTTGTCAATTTTGAACAATAATAAATACAACTCAAATTTAGTCGTCGCTATTTTCAGTGTTATGTAGCCGTCACGTTTTTCAAAAGACTATCAAGAGTTCAGTAGTTGAATCAATCTCCTTAAGCATAACTATTTGAATCTAACAAGGGAACATATTCAGATGCGAAAAACCGATTTTGATGAAACTTATGGAAGCTTATAGCTTTATTGTTTAAACAAAAAGCTTTTGTTAAAATTTTCTTGCGCGACTACATTTCCCATTGAAAAACACACAATTTATAAAAAAATTCAAATTTTTTCGACCTGTGGTTTCCGAAATATCTTAAAAATACCTCAACTTTGAGGGCTGTTTTCACCCCTTCAAAGTGGATGGTTGCCGATAAAAAAAAACACGTGTCAAATATTTTTCAAAGAACTATAAGCTCACATAAGTTTCATCAAAATCGGATTTTCGCATCTAAATATGTTCCCATGTTAGCTTTAAAAGGGACTAGTATGCATTCCCGTATAAAAGTGACAAGAAATTTGTATTTCAACATGAGATATCAACGTGCAATTATGTGCTTTCAATAATCATGGAATAAAAAAATTGAGACCGGTCTATTCGATCGGCATTGGTCAGTTTAATGCTAAAGGCTCTTCTGGTACACCGGTGGGTCCGCGTTTTGTAGTGGAAGATCAAGCTATCCGACCTTTTGCGGATTACAAACGGGATTCGATATTTCATAGATTCAATGGGCCCCGATGCCCCTTTGAAAACGAGCGACGCGAGGTATTTTCATCGTTTCTGCGAAGGCGTATCGCTGATCTCCCTCGTATTTCCACTGACAACGAGGACCGAAGTCCTCCATTTACTCCAGTCGAACAAATTGTAGGACAATACTAGCTGGTAATACTCGTAACAACCCCTGTGCACTCAATAATCCGATGCGTTTAATCGCCGTGTCAATAACTCTTCATTTATACGTGGGAATTAAAATTGCTTCAGTTCCTTCACGCTCTCTAGAAATTCACACAGAACCATTTCACGTTTCATTGCTTTGCAATATACCTCGACAACTGGCATGTGCTCAATCATAATTGATAGGCAGCTATGTATGCAACATAAAACTTACATCGTTTGCAAGAAAAGGGAGTTCAACAAAAATTTATACTTTTCGCATTTTGTGTACTTTTTACGGATTAATGAAAAGGAACAGGATAAAACATCATTTCGTTCCAATAATCAAATCATGAGTAATTTTCCCTTTTTCCATAAGTAATTTTACATTCCGCGTTTCACTGCTTTGAATAGTAACTGTGCCCAATCATAATTGATAGGCAGCTAGGTATGCAACGTAAAACGTACATCGTTTGCAAGAAAAGGGAGTTCGACAAAAATTTATTCCTTTCGCATTTTGTGTACTTTTTACGAACGAATGAAGAGAAAGAGAATAACACATCGTTTCGTTCCAGTAATTAAATCAAAAGTAATCTTCCTATTTCCCATAAGTAATTTTACACTTCACGTGTCACTGCTTTGCATTATACCTCGACTAGTTGCATGTGCTCAATCATAATTGACAGACAGTTCTGTATGCAAAAAAATTGCATACAGAATTAGATGAATTAAACGTAATGAATGAAACACCCTTTCTTGCTTACAATTGAACCATAACTTTCTCTGACAGGAATTCTGTTTTTTAAATGGGCAAATGCATTATCGAGGACGACGATTCGTGCCAATCCTTTAAAACGAAAGTGTGATTGACGTTTACAACGAATGTTTGAATAACTTCATGCTTATTACTAGACTTACTAGACAACGAACGACCATAAACATCGCGTATAACCAATGGTGTGGTAAAAGGGGCGTTGGAACTTTCATAGCTCGCTGAAAATGATGAAACGATACGCAAAAGGCAGACAGTGCGTTTGTATTTGCGTGATCGTTTGCGTTACATTCTGCACTATTGATACCGCGTTTTGCAATGCTTTCTTTTGTTGTGCATTGTTGGTTCGACTTGTTGTACAAACAACCTAGCTAAAATTTCATATTTTTGTTCTGCTGTGATATATTTGTTCTCCCTCGAAAAATACGTGCATCGAATTCCAAAATATAATTCTACATAATACACTATCGACCGTATACACCGTTATTGTAAAAACTAATGCATAGGTCATTTTTTGTTACGTTTCTCATTTTAAAATTCTCGAAATCTCTCGTATTAGAAACAGCTGCTTGTTCAATGAAATTGTACTTTTATAACATTTAAAAGTGACATAGTCATTTCAATTCGATGAATATGCGAATCTGCGAATGAAATTTAATTAAATAGAATTTCAGTAGAGAAATTAGATGACATAGATAATCATAGACATTTATCGATGCGGCTAATTGATCTGAAATCGATGAGGGAAGTGTGTTTACCGAGCGGAAGTCGCGAATTTTACGCAACTCGTTCCACTGTGTTTACTGCCGTCAATCGACCGATATGAACACCGTTATTCGCGTAACGAGTAGATCTAACTGGTTATAATTAGAGATTAATTAGAGGACAACGGCTTTTCAACAGAATTATTGATCGATACGTGCAAGAACAATCGATTAAAGTTCATTGTTATCAACAACACGCGAATAATAAATCATACGGTACACTAAAACAACAATAAGTAGCTTCGGTACAGTTTCAATTTTTTAAAATCCCTCAAATAGATTTTCTTTCTTTTTTGCATTTTCTGCAAGAACGGGTGTTGCAGAATATACGAACAGAAAGATTCGTTTAAATCTGTTAAATTAAAAATCACAATTCGTGGTGAGAAACATTGATAGTTGAATTTTTCAACGAATTATCAAAACCACTATCGTCGAAACGATCGCCACGATGTCACAAGTGGTAGTTGACTAATTTTCTTCTCATTTCAAGAGAATCTTCAGTACCCACCTTATTATCGAGTGAAAAACAATGTTTATAATTTAGCACAAGTTTTAGTACACTAATTTTCTTCTCAGTTTGATATTTTTCAATGTTTATAGTCTGCGTATTTGTTTCTACCTTTGTTGTCGTGTTAAATTCCAAACGTATTTTTATAAAATCGGTAATTTGACTTAAAAATATTTCCATTTTAGAAATAATCAAAATTTCTAATTTCTTTTGGTTCGAGTCAGAACTGCGTTCATACTGATTAATAAGCAACTTCATTTTTTTGCTATAGATCAATAAAAAGAATGGAATCGTGGAAACCATCGACCCCTTCAAAACTCATTCTATAAAAACTTTCACAACCCACGTAATTTTCATTACTTTTACTTGTAAATATCACACACACGTAAAAGAATCAGTAAACATGTGTGCAATATTCAAATAGTTTTTCAGAAAAATATTACTGAAATATTGTCCCGGACGATCTTGAACACTAAAATACCTTTATAAATATATTACAGAAAGCGTCCCAGTGTCTGTTTTGTAACATAGTACTTCTTAGAATTGATTAAAAATAATCATGTCAAGAATATAGCTTTATGGGGAAAGAATTTCACTCATTAATAAATTTAAGAATTGCATGTACGGAGTGTATGTAAATGTTTTGAATATACTATCCTACAAATGCTCATCGAAATAAAAATCTGCCAATTAGGGACTATCTTTCGTCACTGGACGTACACTATGCGATCTCAAGTGTCGCTAATTTGCATCAAGCATCACTGTATTAGCTTTGCTGTGTCTGATGTCACCCCTTGATTATAGCTAGCATCAATTCTCATCTTCTAAATCTTATACTCTGTGCATTAGAATTACAATACAATCATGTCATTGTACTAGAGTTGTGATGATGTTATCGAAAGCACAATGCGATAAATATATTTTTTAATAATGTAATGAACAATGTTGTCCATGTTGTAGTGATGCTAAATCTGTATTTGCACTTTCAAAAATTCATCCATCATACAAAAATCATAAGAATGCAATATGG
>CM052094.1:7571530-7582239 GCA_028453745.1 Agapostemon virescens
CTCCATGATATCGATAAATGAGAGAAAATATAAGAAAGTATTAATTGACTCCAAAAAATTAAGTAATATTACAGACGATTTACTTCGTTATACATTTAATGATTTCAAGAAAATTTAGATTCCGACATAATGCGATATATAAGTAAAAATATTAAATATTCTATTGTGCTCTTCAATAATCTTTTTCTCTATGAAATGATAAATAAAAACAAATAAGAATGTATTAATTGACTTAAAAATATTAAAAATATTGTAATATATAATGTACTTTATTATATATTTGTTGCGTTTAGGAGGATCCTGAAATAATGCGATAGATGAGTAAAAATATTAAATATTTTATCATTTTTCTCAATTAGGTTGTGGTTTATGAGATGAATACGTGAAAAAGATAAGGAAGCATCGCTATTAATTTACAGCAAATATTTAAAATATTGTGACACGTAAACTGCGAAACGATTCCATAAAAATTTATAGAACAGGAAGTAACATGCAACATTTGCTATGTGGAATAGGACATTAGACGCTGTATCTCCTAAACGGTATTTCTACATAAAAACCAATTAGCCGTAACAATCTGCCGACAGTGAAAAATTGTATTATTAGACTCATATATTATCAATATGCGAAAATATAGTTCTTATGTTAACTATTTTTCACTTAATTAAAATTTGTTTAAGTTCTCGGTTGTTTAAATAAAATTAGTTGCTATGTAGTGAACAGTTTCTCATTGACCTAATTTTACGTTGTAAAACAAATAAAAACTTGAATTTTATAAATAATTCCTCATTATATACTTTATATAAACGTGCTTTATATCTTCTCATAATAATACAGAAATCTACTAAAAATTAATTTAAATTGTATTAAATAATAAATGTAATATAAACCATTATATTAAATTTCTCATCCTTATTATCTCAGAATGTTAACGCGGCTGAAACTGTAATGCAAGTTTGTGCATATACATGCAAATGTGCAAAACACAAGAAAGTGCATGAACAACATTCGATAGCTTTTATTTTATCCCCAGCTTCACATGAAAAAATTAAAAAAACACACAAAAGAGATTAAATCTCAACGACACATAATTTTAAGTAGAAACAGGAATTCCGATTTTCCATGTTTTCCAGAAATAACGTAAAAATCTATATTTTCCGCGACGATCTTATCGCATAGTTAACCCTTATCTATCATTTAACATTTCGCCGATCATTAAACAAGATAGTTCTCATACTAGCAGTATCGTAATAGTATCAAACACCATACCATAATTCTCTAACTTTACAGCAAAACATCTTTGTAAAAATCAGCTTGGCCCACTACAGCGACTGAAACATATCAAGCTCAGCCATGAACCTCAAGCATCACAAATATCCCAGAACCGTGTGTCGATATTCACAATGGTGTATCGCCGGACGTTTGTTACAGCAAAATAATAATTGATTTAAACGTGCACAGCAGCAGCGGCAGCGTGAACATTTCGGAGGCAAAGTGTCAATGTTGGAGACTCGATATTTACTTTGCTTTAGTGGTTCGTTCGCGCACCGTGGACATTCACGTAGTACGTAAGGAAGAGAGACAGTCTACTGGAAGACGCATCACACACGCGACCAGTCGGTGAACGGAAGCACAAAACCGGAAGCACGTGGCTCAGCCGTACGAACGACGTCGCGCAACAAACTGGCCCGACGTCGGTCGTCGACAGTAATCTCTGCGACGGCGCCCATGCTCCGAAACGCGCGTCGTTTACATGCAGACGATAGTACACGGCGAACAGCAACGTATGCATTCATGCTGATATTAACTGGCTACACGAACTCCGTTTCCCATAGCATTTTTATCAAAAATAAGATTTTCAACCCTCGCACGACTCTCGGGCGAAAATTCGCAGTAAAATCAGGTTAACACTAGAACTACCAAACCACTCATTTTGACTGGTCTCCAGTTTCTTCTTTTCCAATTATTAAAGTTATAAAAATGTTTTCATCAGAAATTTTCAACAGTACTTCTTTAACCCCTTGACTACGTCAGACTCTGTGACGTATTTCATACCATACGCTAGGAATTCAGTTGCGACATACGCTGAAGACGGCGAAATTTTTAAATCTGAATTTGTATGAAACTTGTATGGTTGTGAGTTGAAAATCTTTGTCAGATGTCAAAACAAGAAAATGGCGTCAATGATGCGGTTTGACGGTAGCTACATTGACAGCTAGTGACACGTATGAGCAAATTCTGGTTTCATATTTAGAGACCTGGTATATCTACCGAACACTTTATTCAGAAAAACGACACAAATATCTTCGTACGAATTTCATAAAGAATGATTGAAAACAAAAACGTTTTACGTGAATCTAAAGTATTTAATCAACGTGTTTCTTAATCTACAATAAGAATGTCGGTGTCGCATGAACTAAAATAAATGAAAAATATTAATCCTTAGCACTCGAATGGCGCTTCTAAGGCACCACTAAAAATAGCCATATTATTAATTAAACAACTTTCACATCGCCAGGTTTGCAGTTAAGAAATCGATAAAAATTTTAATGTTTTAAGTACGAATATGAGTCATTAATTTCATATGTACAAAAGGAAATAAACTACGTACAATGCAGCTATTATACGTAGAAATATTGTTTCGAATTTGGAATGGAATTGCTTCGAGTTCAAAGGGTTAAGAAATAAAATATTGTTTGCTCATGTTTTGTGTTGAAAAATTCAAATTTTGCAAATAGTTTAATTAACTCTACTTTAAACCGACAAAATACTTTTTTAATATTGAAAATGGAGTATAAAACAATTTACGTTTCGTTTTTTTTCGAGAAAAAGCGGTAGTAATTAAAAAGATAATTTATCGCACCTTCAGCGTTCTCACAGCCATCGCGGGTTGCACTGTTCTAATTGTTTTTTAGCGATGGTAAAAGGCGAAGTCTGTTGGTGACAGATTCAAGAAATATGGCGGTGAAGGAAGAAGTTCTCATTGTCGTTCTGATTCTTCCTTTTACTTTGGATTTCCAATCAATTCTCAAGGAACAGACACAGCTCGCCGTTCTGAATGTATACCTTCCGTTTCTTGGAACTATATATCAGGATCGATAATAGTGTTTAGACTGAGTGAATCACTGGTATACTGTATCTGCGATTGAAATAGTGAGGAAGACTTAAACAGCGACCTAATATTATCTGGTAGCGCATAACTGCTGAATCCGAAGCAATCTTGGAGATCGTGTTACAACTTTTGAAAACGAGTAGTCTACAATAACTCTTCCCGTTTCTTTAAATGAGCCGTTCATTTTGAAAGTGGCGTAAATCCATTAAAAAAAATCGAGTCAGCTACCATAATAGTTACATTTTTACAAGATCTTATCATTCTGAGACAACTTGTTACTAATATATTTAAAATCGTTAAGATTTTGTAACACGAGAATTTGCTTGGTTGATGAGCGCTGAAAAAGTTTATTTTGAAAGTGGCGTAAGTCCCAGTGTGAGAGTTTCAAATGGATATGGAAAATAATTATGCAATAAAATTTTATGAGATCCCAGCTTTATGTTTAATTATCAAAGTAACAGATGAATTATCAATGTGCAATGACTTTGTTTTAAACAACGGAACAGTGCCTGTTCACAGAAAATCCGATTTTTAAAAGGCTACAAATACTGACGGTGAAAGAGTAAATTGGTTCAAAGTATGTTGGATGAGATTTTTGAGAAGCGATTCATATAAGTTATTTTACGAAACGACAACATTCGAAACATTGGATTTACTACCGTAACGGGGAAGACTTTGAAATTGAATTGTAGCAGAATGGTAATTATCGAAACTATTAATTATGCGTGAGAAAACTGCTTGCGTTTCATCGATTAAAGGAACCAGACCGTCGAAAGAAACAATCTTACATTCGGAAACTAGTTTTATATCTCATGATGAAGCAGACTTTTCTACATTTTGATCAACGATTTTGATAACATGGTTCTGACACAAACGCATTCAAAGTTTCATCCACTCTCCTGGCTAAACGTCAAGAAAACTCGCTTAAACTAATCTAACTCTCTAGATGTTAATCGGATTAACCTAAAACTTTCACAAAATATTTTTAAAATGAAATATCAGTTCGGCCGGAGTGTACTGGCAAGTTTCTTAAAAATTATGCTTATCGCTTCATGGCAATTATTCATTTTTTAAATTTATCTTTAAAGTTACTTCTTCATAGACACTTTATTCTCTCTATTGTTTCCTATGCAATTCATTCGCTGCAATTGTCAAGAATTGAATACCTATCTCGAGACTCAGTATCAAATTGGACTGAAGCTCCTCGGTCTTAGGGTTAAGCATGTAGAACATGCTCCAAATTGTGTCTTACCTACACATCATTTTACTCAGTAGAATGCCACAAAAATCGTTGTGAAATGTTGACAATAAATGCTATGGCTTCATGGTACTTATTCATTTTTTCTAAATTTATCATTAAAGTAACTTCTCGTAGACATTTTAATCTCCCTATTATTTCCCATACAGTTTGTTTGCCGCAATTGTCAAAAATTGAATACCTATCTCGATATTTATGCTGAGTTGCTAATTGCTGATTATGCTGATTATGCTAATTGGGATGATAAATTTGACACCTTTAGGAACCCAAAAACATTATTCTATTATGTTATCTGTTAACCATATTTTTAAATTTAATTCAACACAAACCCTTCAATATCTCGATTCGAGCATAAATGGACTTAAGCCACTTTCATAATAAACGGCTCAAATAACGTTCAAATGACCAATTGGTTCCATAAAGTTTGTCTATTACAATGTGCTTCAACTTCCATAGCAATCTTTTCGCAATTATATCGCACATAAAATTATTCTTGAAATTAACATTAACACTAGAACTACCGAGTAATAAATCCGACCGATGTATATTGCTTTGCGATAATGACAAAATCGCATTCATTCAGATCTCGTACAATGTTTATCGTAATGTCTGCTTCAATGAAGAAATTCATTCGAAACTGTCTGGTGAAAATATTTTTATAACTTCAGTAATTGTAAACGAAAAAATCAGGAACACAGTCATTTTGACTGGTTAAGTAGTTCTAACGTTAAGCAATCCTTCACCCTTTTATAGATATCTAAGAGTATTAAAATGTTATCTTATTGCAATATATTAACATATTTAAATCCTACCTTACTTTAACATGTGAAATTAGATTCTTATTGTAATATATTATTATTAAACTTTGGATTTCTGTGCAAAACAAAAATTTCCTATATTAATTTGAAGGTACCTGAAGCAAGTAAAATTCTGTTTCTCTTATTATTTTAATTAGTGGATCCGAATATGAAAGACCATAAATTACAAACATTCTCTTTGATATTTCGGCTACTAATTTTTGTCACGAATGCATTAAATCCGCGGTCCAGTAATTGTATCCAAGTTTAATTTTCCGATCGGTATCAGAGGAGTGAAAGCTAAAAGAAGAAAATAAATCTGTATAATTTTTGGAAACTGTTCTTTGTTTTCCAGATGCAAGCAGCATGTATACATGAAAAATTTCAGCGAAAAATATTAGTTATAGGAATTACGACGGCTATTATTTCGTATAACGGCATCATCATTTTCCCAGAGTAATATCGGAAATGTTATCACAAGCGAAATTTTATCCGTTGAGCGCACGCAATGTAGATTCGGTGTGCTATGCGAAGGATGGTGCGAGAGAGAATCGATCTCCAGAGAGTCTGACCAAGTGTGGGTGGATATAACAAAGAACAAAAACTGTCTCGACTACTTCGCTGGAGACTTCTCCAAGAGCGGACCTACATCGGCCGAAATAAAATTTTCTAATTAGTGGTAACGAGCACCGCGATGAAAGATGGTTCTATGTATATATAGAGATGAGAATTGTAGGTGAAGGTTGAGAGCACTCCCGTCTCAGATTTAACTGTAAAAATGACCGAATCAGAAGACGTAAGATAACACTTAATTAAATTCCACGTTCAGAAATTCAGTGATAATTAAATCTTCAATGCCACGAGTCTTCCGCCTTGTACTCTGACAGCGTTATCGAAATGCAAAGATTAAAAGCACTGACGTATGCGCTTAGCAATAGAGATCGTTCGTACGTTAGTCATCTTGTATCGCGTGGTACGATTGCTTAATTAAAATCCCAAGAAACGATCGACCTGGGCGCCGCGTAAGCCGAGCAAATGCTTATGCCGCAATTATCCTAGTTTAAACAGTGACCTGAAACTTTGCGATTTTCGAAAAAAATGAAAGGGAAATGTCTCGACCTAATTAGGAATCGAAATTAAAAGGCGCGATCATTAATTCAACATCTGCTACTGTTCAGCTCTAGCGTAACTGGGAATTAATATGGAAGCTGTAGTTTCGCTGAATTGCAATTTTCGTTTTCGTAGAAACATCTCGTGTTGTGTGGTATGAATCATTAATAAACAAGAAGCATGCATTTCATATGCTAATATGTTTGTATCTATTATACTCTATTTCTCCTTTTTTTGGCACGACGACTGCCACAACGCATGCAACGAGAAGCAAAATTAAATCTGTGCAATATTTAAAAAAAAAAATCATTGTTTATACAGTTATTACGATACAGTCCGAAAACCATCAAGAAGATAATGGTTCTACATTTATTTTAATCTGAGAATCGATTAATCCCTTGACATCTTATTACCAGTCAGTCTCGTGACGAAGATTTTAAGTAGTTTTAATCGAGTATTGTAGTGTCAGTATTGTAATCAATATTTAAGGATTGCAGTAAATGCAACAGCATAAAATATATGAATTGTCTGTTCTTTTCTGTAACATTTTTAGTAATGGAAACGATATAATGACTTTAGATACAAAGAAAATGGTTACGACAAAAGGTTAATATTCAAAAAAGAAAATATTTTAAATAATAGATTAAATATAGCAGTGTTGAAGGATTAAATTTTTACATTAATAGTTTCTTAAATTGCAATTAATGTAAAATTGGGATGCGTCTTAAGCTTCTCATGATACTGTTTTAATGGGCACCGAAATTATGATTTTCTGCAAAAATCGATTCATTGTTTAAATTTTGCTATTCATTGTATATTAGTGACAAAATGATTTGTGCAATTTTCAAAATAATTTTCGTATCATTAATGCTAGGTCTACGTGACTCATCGAGAAGACGAATTTTAGTATTTTTAACTCTTAGCACTCGAAGCATTTTTATTCCAAAGTCAAACGATATTTTAACCTATAACAGCTTCATTATACATAGTTTATTTCCTTTCGTACATATGAAATTAATTATTATTCGTACTTAGAACATTAAAAATTCTATCGATTTCTTTACTGCAAACCTGGCGATGTAAAATTTGTTTAATAATAGTATAATAGTATGGCAATTTTTAATGGCGTCGTAGAAGCGCCATTTCAGTGCTAAGAGTTAATGTACAATAATCGAATTTGTGAAGATGCATTCGTGAGGAATGATTCCAACAAATTTATGTCTTCGAGAATAAATTATTTTTAAAAAATGACTAAATATTTTAATAGACACATTCTTGTTATTTTGATAAAGCAATATAAAATAGTCGTTGTTGGTGCTCCGTAAACCTACCGTTAAATAAGGTATTATTAGTGAAGGAAACAGCTTTATTTAGCCAACAAAGGAATAATAAATGTACTAGATGACCATCATTAGGACTCAAAGGGCTTTCGATTTACCACTTTTGTCGCGGTGAATAATCTTTTATCGACGAAATACCAACGCAATTCGGCCGTATTGTCTTGGCAACGAAAGGGTTAATAGAGAAGCATGTACCACACAAGAACGAACATATGTGATTAGTTTAACATGTCAAAAATATAATCCTAAAATTTGAAAAAGAAATTCGAAGTACTTTTGAAGCTATAACCTCCAAGCTCCAATAGAAATTATATTGGAGATGGGGACTCCAAAACTTTTAAAGGTATTTTAGACGTCAATCCATATGGCGACGATTTAATCGTGATAAAAAGTGAGTGCATCGGTCATGTCGAAAAGAGAATGAGCACTTGACTCCGAGCCGTTAAAAAGAATGAAAAACTCGGTGGGAAGGGTAAGTTAACAGAAATGTTAATAAAAAAACTTACCGCCTATTGTGGCTTAGCCATACGAAGGACCACACCATACAAAGTTAACAGTGTTGAAGATATGAAGAGAGAGATCATGGCTACGTTCTACCACTTGTGCTCCACAAACGAAAATCCACAACACAGTTACTGTCCGCCGGGAGAAAACAGCTGGTGTAAATGGCAGAAAAGCAGAGAGACTGATGAAAAATTTGTTCATCCTGAACCCCTCAATTCAGAAGTTCAAAGACGTATTCTAACTATTTATGAAGATATGTCGAAGGAAGACATATTGAAAAGGTGTTTAGGTGACCATACCCAGAATGCGAACGAAAGTTTCAATGCAACAATCTGACGATTCGCGCCTAAACACCTAAATTCAGGGTCAAAAATTGTAGAAATAGCCGCTTTAATTGCGGCTACAATTTTTAATGAGGGTCACGCTGCAATGTTGCAATTTATGGCAGAGCTGCAACTAATAATAGGAAGACAGTATAAGGAGTACGCTGCTAAAATGAAAGAGCACCGGCAGGTTAGACAAGGACGGCGTAGCCTTTCAATCTTTAAGGAGACCCGAAAAAGGCAAAGAGAACAACAAATTCAGCAGAACGAGTTTTTCGAGGAAGCTGAAAGGCTATTGTATGGTCCTGGAATTGCCGATTAACCGGTAAGTTGTAAATATTATACAGTTTTCACGTATCAAAACTTTAAACACGTTTTTCTCGAAACATGGTTGTTCAAATTGGCGGGAAATGTAACTCAAAAACTATTCAACCAATCTTTCTGAAATTTTTATCACAACTTCATAACACTACTACCTTGATGCTAAACCTAATTGTTTTGTTTGTAAAAATTACTTTTTTATTGCAAAAAATATAAAAAAAAGTACACAAGAAAACCTCTAAAAAATGAATAATTTTTTCAAACGTATATAAATCTTCCAATTTTCAATTTTTTAATTTGGATTTAGGTACAATTAGAAACTATTGATTTCAATAATATGTTATTTCTGTTTTTAGTGACTCGGAAGGATAGAACAGGCGCTACATGTCTCGCCGATTTCCACCTCTCGCGCGGACCTGTTGGAATATGTTAGCAATAAGACGTCCATTTTGAAAATTTATAGATTGAAAAAATATATATTTGTGTACTCTAATATAGATATTAATAGATTCCAAAATTTGAAAAATGTACCATCATTTCTTTCTGTCGAAAAAAATTCCGCAAAATCTTGCAAATTTCTGGCTTTCAATTGGATTTCCCCCCTTAAGCATCCGCCCTTATTCATCGTTCCAGTTAGTCGAAAGAGGCAGCCACGCAGCTCTCGGAAGTACCCGACACGCACTGTTCATCAATATCTCAATTAACATATTTATAGAAGCGCGAGCAACACCCGCATATTCCGCAATTAGTCAAATAATTGAAACCGTTCGATTGAAACGGTTCAATTTCCATAAATCAGAAGTCAAAATGTGTGCGAGCTTAGTATTTCCAATTACCAGATCACAGATGCCTGTTCCGTCTCGAAATAAAATCTTTATAAAATAATGACCCGATGCTAAACATAAAATTCACATTCTTTCATACGGAAACCGCTGATTGAGACAGTCGGCGATTTTTTATGTGATACTTAAAGGCGCAAACGTGCTCTAAGACATCCACTAATTGTGATATGAATAATCATTTTTAAATCGTTTTAAGGAATGCTGCTAATTAGATGAATTAATCCGATCGCCGCGCATAAATTTTAAGCGTACAGCGTGATTATACAGTACTAATCCGTCGACAGGAATACATTGAATCCACCATTTCAGTCTCAATTACGGTGTTAACGATCCTTCGATAATACTTTGTCGGCAGTTCTAATCGAAGATGACAATATGTTGGAGATTTGCAAATTGAATTTAATACCCGGTAATAACAAGTTAATACACCGTATCTGTTTAGGTGTATGGCGCGTAATAAAATTGCACGATTCGTCGGATAAATTCCACTTACTACATTACCACGGTACGCTAATCATGGTTGGCGTAAACGCGAAACAGCCGCAGTACGCGTGTTCCTTCCAAGGGAGAATTATTAAATAGGCGCTGGCAATCATGGTGTACCGCGGAGTCGTAATCACCTCAGGTTCTCATACTATCCAAACGACAAAGCTCAGCACGAAATCGCAGTATCACTCAGTATGAATATTGTCGCAAACGAAATTACACCGCTGCAAGGGAATTATATGGTGAAAAATAAAATGACAAATGCCCCGTTCAAAGCTACGAACGTTTTCTATTTTTATACCTCGTTAAACTGAATAATTACGAGAAGGTATGACAATTGCTTCGCATTCTAATCCACCTTTCGTTCAGGTATTTTATAATTTCAACTGCAGAATTCCTTTTAGCGTGTCATTGCGTACGTTCACAGCCGGTGTCCCTCAATCGTTAATGAAGTAATACTATAATTTCGAAAAGAAATGGTACGGAGTTTCAAATGCAAGCCAATTCGATCTTCCAATCAACATTTACCAGAATTGTAACTTTTTAAAAGATTCTAGTAATTCTTGAGGCTCGAAGAAAAGGGGCTGTAATCAACCCCTTGGCATATTATAAAAAG
>CM052094.1:7597457-7639543 GCA_028453745.1 Agapostemon virescens
TGAATGCATTAAACAGTGTATTAATATCAGTAGAATTTGTAGAAAAATTGTTAAAAGAACAATTTGTCTGAAAGCGGTGCTATAATAAGCTGCTGTAACTCAGTTGGGAATATCCAGATCCATTTGGGAATCCTGCATATTTAGCAACACTTAACTTGTTTGCCCTTAATATTTACTGCCATTACTTAAACGTATAATATATTTTTAGTAGCTATTATGTCGATATTCTAGAAAAATATTTTGAATACATCGAACAGTGAACGTATCCGTGAATTCGTAAAATTGTTTGTAGAAAAATCGTCGAATGAAAAGTTGGTAGTTTATGGATTAATTTACAGTAATTAACATTATTGTAAATTGTAGTAGTAAATTATCCATGAAACATGTATTTCGAGAGTCTCTCACATTCAGAGTCCTAAAATTAAACAAGGAAAATTATATTTTAATAAGATCCTAATCACACAACAAATATTCATCCAGTGGATTTCATTTCAGCACTTGCATTCGAAAAAATACCTCTGTCCCAAATTTACATCTTGATTTAACCCTAACTCTACTGACACCGGTCAACATGGCCGTTTCTAGATTTTCCATTTTACAATTCTTAACATAATAAAATTACTTTCGTAGTAAATAATTAAGTAAATATATTTAGCATACGTGGTTACATTATAATACATACAACGCCCAAGCAAATATAATCTTTTTATTCTAATAAAGCAACATTTCCCTCAACACTTTTTGATGCCTCTGAAGCACCACTAAAAATTGCCATACTATTATTTAAACAACTTTTACACCGTTAGATTTGCAGTTAAGAAATCGATGAAAATTTAAATGTTTTAAGTAGGAGTATTAGTAATTAATTTCATGTGTACGAATGGAAATAAACTATATACAATAGAGCTATTATAGATACAAATATTGTTTCGATTTTGCAACAGAATTGCTTCGAGTATAAAGGGTTAATATCGAATTGGTCGCAAGCATGAGTATTGCGTAACTATGAAAGACGGAGTTGCGCTTGAAACGAGATCTATGAACTTGAAACCATAAAGAGCACGACCTTGAGAATAATTTTTCTCCTCGTCATAATAATTACTGCTTCAAACGAAATATTATCTGCCGACGTTTTTTCGCCGCTACACGAGAGGTATTTAAGATGCCGCAGTTAGGTGGGTCAACGCGAATGCCAGTTCGATATTAGCCAAATGTTATCCGGTCCATTTGGGAGAAATTACTAGAGCGAAAGTCACAAACAGACAACCGTTATGTGTAGATCGATCGACCTGAATACATGTACGTAAAACATAACGAGGACCTACATAAACATTGATGTTTCATCTAGGACTTATCGGGTTACTGTGCCGCCCTTAATCGAAACCATATTTACAAAATAGCTATACCTACGCGTTATATTCTGCTATACCTTGACTACTAATGTGTAATTATAAAATGTCGTGTGAGCCTAATGTAAATTAGATCTCGTGTCAACCACCATGAATAACTTCAATACTGCCAACCAAAATTTCACCTAGCTCTCGATAAAGAAAAACATTTACAAAACGAGAAAGACAAGAAGAAGACAGAAAATATCTTACAAAGATGATACACGGAATTTAGTAAACTTACAATGAAGACGGAGGAAGCATGAAATCGCGTTAAGACCTAATGCGGTTTACCTTCCCAAAGTATCCTTTGAAAAATCCTCAATAACAGTAACCTCGGACGAAGCTACGACGATCATGGTAAAGCTGCACTCCCATATCTCGACGATGCTGAATATTCTCTGATTCGAAGGTCGAACGTGCACTCGTATCTTCAACACTTAAACCACCCTTAATAATCAAACCCTGTAACAACTTAACAACAGAACAGTGCAATATTTTCTAAAAATGAAGCTGTTACTTTTCTTGGATAGAGTACAATGATCACTCTCTCGAACCACCAAAATCACGTGTCCGGCGTGTTCTTCAAGATCAAAGACCTTAACGAAGCTGCCAATTAATGACGAACGGTGAGTTACGCTAATGGAAGAGGAAGCCGGAGACTTCGTTCAATATTCATCAGGCCCGCGACCCTAGGTCAGTAACAGGCTCCGCCGAACACGCGGAAATTAACAGCGTCGGCATCGAGACACAATGACAAGTCAAGGATGGCCACCTTTACAAAGAGCCGCGTCGATCGAAACTTTCGGGTTCCTCTTTTCAGATAGTCATCTGTTCCTCGATCTTCCACGTCACATTTCCCAAACAGTTTCGTAAGTTTCCTCGAGGCAGACCGGCTCCCCCAAACAATCACCGTTCACCAGCATCCCTAGACTAAATGCTCCTTAATTTGGGAATCGCTTGGCGAAAACGCACACTACCGGGAACTTCCCGATCAAAGGATGCCCGTGAAATGAGCAGCACTTCGTGACGCGCCGGAGCCCCGCGATGCACTGTGTTGAAGAGGAGAAGAAGAAGATACGACTGAAGGTGCTCCTCGGTGTTCAAGGCGCATTCACCTTGGCTTCACGCACCTGTGTGCACGCGTGAGCGCTCCTTGGCTCTCCCTCTCTCCCTCTCTCTCTCTCTCTCTCGCTATTTCTCTCTCCAGATCGCTCTTTCTCTTTCTCTTCTTTACTTCTTTCTATGTAAAGAGCCCGTGCCGCCGCGAATTTCACGATCGCCACGCGAGTACTGTAATACTCACTTCAGTGGTAATGCCATCTTCAGAAGTACCATCAAATTTTACGAAATTTTCCTTTTATAGTGGAAGGACAGTTCTCTCTTCTTTATTAATATTTAGCCACGCGAGTACCGTAGTACTCATTTAAGTGGTTATATCACCAGAAGTAGCATCAAATTTTACGAATTTTCCTTTTATAGCGGAAAAGACAGTGCATTCTTTGTCATCAATATTTAGCCATGGGAACACTATAATGCTCACTGAAGTGGTTATACCATCTCTAGAAGTAGCATCGAACTTTACGAATTTTTTCTTTTACAGTAGGAAGGACAGTTCTCTATTTCTTATTAATGTTTAGACTTTGTTACTAATGTTTAGCCACGCGAGTACTGTAGTGTTCACTTCAGTGGTTATGCCACCTTCAGAAGTAACATCGATCATCACGAATTTTCCTTTTATAATTGAGAAGACAGTTCTTTCATTGTTATCAATGTTCAGGCATTAAAAAAGAATACAATTTTTTTAAATAGGGCTAGAATTGTTTTCAAGATTTTACAAGGATTCATTTACTAGGTAACATGTTCTTTTTTCACGTTGCTATTAATTGGAATTACGAAGAAAAGAATAAAGATCACAATTTTGAGCTTTGTAACGCATATCTGTAATGAAAAATTAAAAGATACCTTTTGTAAATCAACGTTATGTACGTGTACAAAGTTTCATCGAAATCGGAGAATGTATAATAGAGTTATACGCATTGCAGATTCGAAAAACCTATGAATTTTCTGCGTTTTTGTCATTTTGAATCATTTATTAACTCCCAGCAACCTTTATAAAGCTGCACCTGTTAAATATTGCTACACGGTAAGTACTTTACTACAAATATTTATATGAGCCGTTTATTTTGAATGTGGCGTAAGTCCATCTTTAAAAAAAATTTAATCAGCAACTATAATAGTTACATTTTTACATGGTCTTTTCATTCTGATGCAACTTGTTACTACTACATTTAAAATCATTAAGATTTTGTAACACGAAAATGTGCTGGTTAATGAAGTGATGAAAAAGTTCATTTTGAAAGTGACGTAAGTCCTATTGTAAGAGTTTCAAATGGATATGTTATGCAATAAAATTTTATGAGATCCTTACCTAAAATAGCTGTGTCATGGTTAAAAATTGTCGAATCTACAGAAAATAGTGTAAATATCATTGACCATAACTCCTTGCTATCAGGGCATTCATTTCTACCTAATGATAGAAATTTCGGAGTTGTAGAAATGGCGTTAAGGTAAAACAATTTATTGTTTATCCCTCAGAAATTTTACGAAGTCATAAAAAAGTGTCGAAAGAATAAGTTCATTTTAAATGAAATGAAACGGGAGGAGTTCATTTCAGCTAAGTCTCTAGAAAACGCGAATTTTAAAAGGCCAAAAAATATTGACGGTGAAAGAGTAAATTGGTTTAAAATATATTGGATGAGATTTTTGAAAAGCGATCCATATAAGTTATTTTACAAAACGACAATGAACGAAGATTCATCACTCAAAACATTGAATTTACTACCGCAACGGAGAAGACCGAAAAAATTTAATAATATCAAGTTATATCAAGGACTTAATGGATTTATTATATCATATACCACCTGCACATCGCAGGTATTTTAAATCCCTCTCGCACACAAACTGGAGAAGACGGAATAATAATTAATAAAGCAATACTAATTTTAATATAAAAATTATTTAACAAAGAATAAGAATTGAATATTTTGTAGATTTTACAACATAAAAGTGTATACATTTATTTTTATTTCTAGGGAAATTTACATTCCCTACTGTGCTTTCTTAAAAATTGAAAATGTCATTTCATTGATTTTGAAAGTACGTAAGTCCATTCATAGCCATCAAAAACGCATTATTTCTTAAATAATGTTAATTATGCTAAATGGAATGATAAATTTGACATACTTAGAAACCCAAAAAAATCATTCTACTATGTTTTCTGTTACCCACATTTTTAAATGTAATCCAACGTAAAACCCTTTAATATCTCGATTCAAACATAAATGGACTTACGCCAATTTCAAAATAAACGGCTCACATTTGGACTCATGTTACTCAGACAAATCTCGACAATTCACTAATACCTAATACTACATTTCGAAAGCAAAGAGAAGGATAACTGAATTTGAGATTTTCTGTATTTCATTATTACCTTCTACACTCGTAGATTTGTCTATGAAATACGTTCAGCTTTCTTCCTCCAGTAATTTTATTCTCTTGCTTTGTCTTCCGAGATAAGGCTCCGCTGAGCTCGAGCACCCTAGCTGGTAGAAGAAGAGTAGAGATGGTTCGTGCAAATTTAAGTGTCACAAATTTAGTCGAATTCAAGTGAGCACTACTGTAACCAACGAGTCCTTCCATGAGCCACTTCCGCAGCCTTGATCTTACCTCTGGAAGCTATAACGATCTTGGTCGAAAGTCGCTGATTATCAAGCGCGACCGGTTCCAGGCGGCTAGGGTCGAACAAACGCGTGCCAGAACGCGATGCTGGAATAAGGAAAATATTTTTCGTCGACGTGCCTCGTTCCACGGATTCTCATATCTCGGTTCGTAAAGATGCTAGTGGAAGGGTTCAAATGAGTGGCTCCGTTAATTGGATGACTTTCCTCTTTACGGGTTGGTTAACGCAGGCATGGCCCGAGTTCATAGCCCGCTTGGGAACCGCTGTCTTTCAGAGTATTTTCTAATCACAGTTTTTTAATTTCATGTTAAGCTTTCGTCTCATTGACCTCCCAACCCCTGACAGTAAACACATGTAAGATAAGCCCAGAGTTTCCAAAGGGTTGCGAGAAGATACAGTGGAGAAGAGACAACCTGGTGTCCTCGCAAATAAGCTAGAGAAGACCATGGGGTTTTAGCCGGTAAGAAACTGGCGTAATCCCTGCCCCCTCCAATAGGGGGCAGGATATCCATGAGGATTTTCCCACGCAAAAAGAGTTTCTAAAAGGTGCTATCACTGGTCATCACGGGGGTGCAAACTTGGTAAAATTGCGAACGACCATAGATGAAGGAAACTCGCGCCGTTGTCAAATATTCACCCTGACGAGCCTCAACCCTTTTTTGAAGAAAGCCTAGTAGCCTACAAGGAGAAGAGAGATACAGGTGATATGTATTGGGTTGTTCGGTATTTCGTTTTTTCCCAACAGAGGATTTAATTATATTTTTTTGCACTCCACTTCACACTTAAGCCGCATAATCATTATATGTTTTCAGAGCTGATATAGCAAGGCTTGTGTGTGAAAAAGTCCAATTGATTCTACACAGTAGTTTTTGGTTGGTGCCCTTTTAAATATGGAGAGCAATAAGCAGCATTTTCGTCATATTTTACATTTTTACAATAGAAAAGGTAAAAACGCTGTTCAAGCTAGAAAGAAATTAACCGATCCGTATGGAGAAGATGTGTTGACAGTACGCCAGTGCTAGAACTAGTTTCTAAAATTTCGATCCGGCAATTTTGATGTCGAAGATGCACTACGTTTTGGAAGCCCGGTTGAAGCTGATAAAGACACGATAAAGGCATTAGTTGATGCAAACCGGCGAATAACAACACGTGAGATGGGTGAGAGGTTAAATTTATCAAATTCAACTGTTTATGACCACTTGAAAGGCCTGGGTTTAGCCTCGAAGCTCGATATATGGGTTCCCCATGTTCTCACGGAGAGACATTTGTGTCGTCGCGTTGACGTCTGTGATTCGCTTCTCAAGCGTCACGAAAATGATGCATTTTTGAAGCACATCATTACTGGGGACGAAAAATGAGTTGTATATAACAATGTCAAACGCAAGAGATCATGGGGCAAAAAAGATGAACCGACTCAAAGCATTTCCAAAGCCAAAGTCCATCAAAAAAAGGTGATGCTGTCTGTTTGGTGGGATTTTAAAGGAATCGTTTTTTTTGAGCTTTTACCGGATAACACAACAATTAATTCGGAAGTTTACTGTCATCAGCTGGACAAACTGAATGATGCACTTCAACAGAAAATGCCAGAATTAATCAACAGAAAAGAAGTAGTGTTCCACCAAGATAATGCGAGACCTCGTACAAGTTTGGTCACTCGCCAAAAGCTTTTACAGCTTGAATGGGATACAATGCCACACCCACCATATTCTTCAGATCTGGCACCTTCGGATTATTATTTATTCCGGTCATTGCAAAATTTTTTAGACGGTAAAACCTTCACTTCAAATGGGAGGTCAAAAACCACCTCGATCAGTTTTTTGCAGCATAGACCAAAATTTTATGAGCGTGGAATCATGCTACTACCAGAAAGATGGCAATATGTATTAGACCAGAATGGCCAATATATAATTTAATAAAATATTTGTTCATTATACGAAAATTGTTTTTCATTTTCAATGAAACTGGACAACCCAATAATAATATTAGAGAAACAATGAGTGTGATTTTGTTCTCGAATATCATCTTCCAAAAACTATAATAGAAAATTCACAATGCTTATAGGATAATTTAATATTACAGAAAAGGGCATACATTATATTGAGTTCTCCGGAAGGTTCGTGCCGATTTACTCGTCTTGAATCGATTATTTATCGATTCGTTTTGGTGTATATTTATTAAAAATAAAAATTCATCGGTACGAATTTTCCGGATAAGCCAATAGTGTGGCAAAAGGTGCGTTTTAAATGTACTTTCGATAACCTACACTAGTTAAACTCAACAGTTCTTGCTTGATGATTAACGAGTCTCGTAAAATTCAGGTCGAAGTCTTTACCAACTGCTCGACGCTTACTTTACTTTTCCCTGCTTCAGGTATTTTGTGATCATTATCGCCCTACATAAGCAACAAACATTTGTAACGTTCACTTCGCATTTCTTTTTCGGCAAGTTTCTGTTCATTTTTTAAGTAACAGCACGTGCAAACGAAATTAAATTACGATCGCTTAAGCCTTCAAACAATTTAATCCATGATACTAAAAATATCTTCGCATTTACATGGATGAGGGGAGAAATTTTCACTAACGTTCAGTGACATTTAAAAAATATATAGAATTCTCGGTTGAAACTGAGGTCGGAAGAGAAAATCATTTTTTAATAAAAATACAGAAAAATAATACAAGAAAGATAACGTCAATTGCTTAACAATAGTTTGTGTTCTGACAATTATTCACACATATTTAAACACATACATTTAAGCAGTTAATTGATTATATCGAATGCATTTGGCATTTTTTGTGTAGCGACAAGTATGCTCGTCATGTAGAATAAAACCTTGCATTTGCTATTATATAAAATTTAAGGACGTCCACAGTGTTGCATAGAGAAGAAGAAATATATAAATAATTCTAGCTGAAAACTCCATAAATAAATGTTTCTAACACGTAGGGCGCCATGGTGATCTTCATTATGGAATTACTTAAAAATAGTTGTTATAAAAGGTGTATAACAGGTATAAGGTAAGGAATCCATTACCAAGTAAATAACAATCATTATTAATAACGAAAATCCTTTCCACGAACGAATTAAACAAGACTCGCATGAAACTCATAAAAATCGCGTGACAGACAACGTGTTAAAATGAAACAAAACAGTTAACAGGTTAACGATTATAGTTTCTGTAATTACGGAAACTATCTTGCGTTATTTTAAGTAGTATAATTTTCTCAGCGGAGCCAAGTTGTTGGTCAAATAAATAAAATGGAATAAAGATTAGGATCGCTTTAACAAGAATATCTCAGGCCACGGTACATTCGAACCTTTCTACGATATTCGCAACTACTTGTTGCCACTAAAAATATTTTCTCGTCTCTCTAAACTGTAAAGATTCCTCGAAACCTCTTCAGATCTTTACAGTTTACGCAAATAGTTTGCAAACGAGACTTGGAGCGAACGCGTTAATAAACTCTGGAAGCTTGTTCTTCCCGATGGGAACATTTTGCTCGTGTAGATGCCCAAGACCAGGGAAACGGACAGAAAAGGGCAATTAAGCTCATCGGAAGGAGACCAGACGGTCGGACGCGACCTTAAATAGTTCCGAGAGTAATTAAAATGCTGTTAATCTCGGTAATGAGAGCGCGCGCACGCTGACGGAGTTTTAACGCAATTACAATATGCGCTGCAGTCACACTCTGAATACGATGAAACTCGAGATTTAAATAACGTCTGCGATCCTGTCGGGTGATACAGTTCATTCTGTCCGCGTAGAAAGAGCCTGTGAAACCTCCTCCGGTCGTATCCTAAAAATCTGTTAACCAAATCCATGGAGTTTCACCGGCCGAACGGACAGATTAATCACCGTGATCGAAAGTCGTTCGACCGGTGCACGATTTCGTCGAACTCGTTCACTGTAAAAATTCACACTACAAAACGAGTCCTTCACCCCCCCCCCCCCCCATGGAAATATCGAAGACTTTTTTTTATCATTTCAAGGAGAAAGTAAAAAATTACAGACGCCGTTGGTATATTTTATGAAAATCTGATCATCAAAAGGATCATTTATTGCGACATTCGACGGAAATTCAATTAATCCGCGGGAACTGTCCATCGATGCGTTAATGACGAGTTTTCAACTTTCTAACGCGAAGCAACTGGGAAAAGGGATGCGCGGCGGTGAAAATTCAGTAAAAGACCAGCAAGCTTTCAAATCCGTAGGTACGCGCAATATTGAACGAGCTCTCGACAAATAGCCGACACAAGCTAGCTCATTAATTAGCGTCGTCTAGCCAAGTGCCCGATTGATTCACACACAACGGCGAAACACGGATCGACGTGCGAAATTCAATTCAACGGTTTGGTTCCTAAATCCAAAGCATCTAAATTCCGGAGCAAAAACTATCGAAACCTCCGAAACCTTACATTATAAAGTCGAAATGTTTAGCGAAAAATCGTAACTTTTTCAATAAAGCTCAAAATTTTTGCATTTTTGTACTTTTTGTTGGAATTTTTTTAGTTCATCGACGAGATAATTTCATAACGATGAAAAGAAACTTTTGTTTTCCTGTTTCAGATGAAAGTTAGAGGCTCTAGGATGTACACAAACTGACGATGCGCGTGGCGCGGAACTGTGAAGATTTATAAATATTGCGAAAAGAAATACATTAATCATTAAAATAGAAAATTTTTTGTATTGTTTAAATATAGAACATAATGTCATGAAAGTTTGAGAATGATTCGCTTTGTAGTTATTGAGAAAAAAATTCCTAAAAATCACGATTTTTTAGGCGCTCTAAAGTGTATTCCCCCCTTAATTCGAGGATCAAAGGATCGCCAGAAACTGGACTACCACGGCTAGTGGTCCACGTAGAAATTTGAAAGTCGTCTAATTTATGTATAAAATCCGAGAATTCTATTCCTTATGTTAGGCGAATAGGATCGCAAAATTCTTACGGTTCGATTTTGCGCCGAGTTGTTTAAATCCAGGTTTCTAAGATCCGGATGAGTATTCAGTAATCCTCGCTTAATATTTTCAGTTCTTCTTCCTAGATGATTCAAGGTTTCTGACTCTCATACCTAATGCACTGAAGATGCGAGCGACCCGAGATAGCCGGCGATTCTTAGAACACGTTCCTCTCTCGATAACAATCGTGACTCAGACCCTAACTCGGGTTAGGTAATAGTATAATGATTCTCGGTTAGTTTTAATTCGAGTCTTTCAACTCTAAGTCCCGCTAACTCATTCTCATGGAGACTAAATAAATACAGCCCAAAACTTTCAAACTTAAGTCTGCTTCGTTCAAATCCTTTTAATTAAAAATTAAAATTACGTTCTGCTAACTCATTTTCTTTGCGACTAAACAAATACAACCCAAAAGTTTCACACTTCGGCCTGCTTAATTGAAATTCTTTTAATTAAAACTTGGTCCGCTTCTAACTTGATATAGATACTGTGTTGGCAAAATTTAAGTTTAGTGGCCGTTAGAATTTTTGAATTCTCGATTTATACGATTTCAAGCATCCAAATTTTTCAATCTTCGTATTTTTAGGATAACTGCCTTTGTCAAATATTATTTACTAAATAAAATCAGTGCTAATCTTTACGATATCAATGAATCATGCGGTATATCGAATGATTGCAAACGTTCCTGCTCCATTTTCTCAGACCTCGAGACTTTCTTTGAAGAAACGCCAAGCAGTTTTTGCGAAAAAGAAATTTATAGTTTGTAAAACGTTGGGAAACAATGGTGATTGGATGGTGGAATAGATTTTATGCAAAACAAAAGTTATCTATTTTAATTGCAAGAGTCAGGTCTTCAGGTGAAACATTTCCCTTTCTTTAATCCCATACCATTTCATTTGCGACTACGTCATCATCACCAACAATGTAACAAAAGAGAAAAGAAAATTTACATTGTTAATTGACTACATTTTCGTCAATGCTTAAATATTTATTACAAAAGAATTAAATTTAATTTCGTTTAAAAGTATAAGGATTACAGTTATATTTGTTAGAATATTTGCCGAAAGCCTGGCTCATTATAATACGTTTAATAAACCGAAGACAATGTACTGACATTCTTATATTCTTTTAATCTTTCTACTATTTTAAATTCTACCAATACACTTTTTTAACAAATACTTAATTTTAATTCTTAACTCGAGAAAAATCGCAATTATCTAATATTAACGATACCTGTCTGTTACAAATAACGTACTGTGCGTGTAATAGCCAAATATTTCAGGTAACAGATGTCATACAAGAATCCTGCTGGACAGACAGCTTAGCGCAATGTAACGGAAATGTTTAATCGCGATAGGTTATTCTCCCGGTAACGCGCACGAAATGTTGCTCGTAAAAAAAATCCGGGCACTTATGATCCTGGCAGAGTAATTTTATCGTCGCGATTCGGACCGCGAAATGCCAACAAGTACGGCATTGCTTCCAGTGTAGGATCGTTAATTACGCCGACACGAAAACGTTGCAGGTACACTTGCTTCTTTAGCAGTGCACAGTTACGCAAGCACTTGCGCAATTCTTGGACCATTAAACGACGCCTCAAGTGAGGAAACCTAATTAAGCCTGATTTCAATTTGAAACTAAAACGAGGATAATTTCTCAAACCTCGAACAAACTTCGTTAAAAGATACCTGAATTAGATAATGCAGTTGCGTGCTCGGAAGTCACTGTCGGAAGATTAACAGTACTGCGAACTGTTGGCGGATTTACGATGATAACAAACTCTGAACTCGCAGCTAGAAAAGTAGTAACTTTGACTGTAATTCTGTAAACAAAATTCGATCTTTCTTGCTTTTCTTCAAGTCACTGTCAAATGATTTAATTGAACATTTTCTATGCCTATGACACAGTAAGCGACGACTACCATGAAAATGGTAATTTCGACTAAACGTTAAATGTGCCCATAATTATGAAAGTGGTCTAAGTCATATATTTCTTGTTTCGAGATATTTAATGAATTACATTTGAATAAATTAAAAAATATTTTTACATTATGTGAGATTTTAATTTATAATTTTATTGATTAATGGAAATTTATTGTGAATGTGAAATTTTGTGTGAATTTCATACGAAAATGCTTTTAAAATTTGAACTGACTTAGACCATTTTCAAAATCGACCAAGAAAGTTCGAAAATATTGTATTGACACCACTGTATAAAAATATCAGACAAATTACAACAGCAAAATTCAAGCACATAATTGACCTATTACGATATATACCACCGGAATATCATGATAACCTTCAAATCCCTTTCACACACACAAAATGTAGATGAGTAGTAAATTGTTTTGTAATTGATGTTTGTAAAAAATGTTTTAAATCGCATAAATTATGTTTTTGAAGTGTTGTAAAGATATGTAAAATAAAACAAGTATTGTTTTTTTTCAATTTGAAGCATCTTAAATTATGTTGAATGGACTTGGATTCCTTCAAATTTTATAACGAATCTGGTTGTTAATTTTGAAAGTGGCCTAACTCCATTCTTGGTAAGGAAACGCATATTATTCACTTAATAATTGCCATTATTTTAACACTTTACCGACCGGCGATTATTTCAGAATTTTTGTAAGGCCCATGATCCATAACAGAAAACTTTTTAATGGGTCTTTTAACGCTGACATCAATTTTTATTGCAGATCAACAATGCATCCCCAATAATATTGTCTAACAACGTTGTTACAAATCGGAATGCAAAAATAGAATTTTAAGCTTCATTTTGATACAGCGCGAATATCGAAGAGTCTATTAATAGGCTTCCGGTCGGTAAAGTGTTAATAGGAACTATAAATTTAACACCTTTAGATACACTTAAGCAGTAGTAAGACTCATTAGTATTCTGTACGTATATTTTTAATTGCATTGAAACACAAACCCTTAAATATCTCAATTTAAGTATAAATGGACTTTAGGCCACTTTCTAAATAAACGGCTCACATATTACTCATGACGAATATACTTGTCATAACACAAAATTTTGTACTTTGTTCATAACGAGTATACTCGTAAAAAACAGGCAACTGGTTAACACACGAATCCAATGTCCAAAAATAGTGGTAATATTTGTTAAATTCGATTCCGAATTGAATTCTTCAGCGCAAGTTACAACGCTAAACCGCTCATTAAATGTCTCTAAATTGTTTATTTTACAGTTACTGAAATCATAAAGACGTGTTGGTAAACAATAATTAGATCTCTATCTTTGGTGGAGCATATGTTACGATGAGAGCCGCGTAAAGTCTAAACAAATAAAATCTTGTCATTTTTATAATGTAAACAACCATAAACTCGTCCATAATTTGGTCCACGAAAAATTCAATTGGGCACGTGAATGTTTAACAATGGCAACCAAAAAGAAGGGAAAAGATCGAGAGAAAAGAATATGGGAACCTATATTGCGAGTGTATTTCCGTCTTAAACTAATGGCAAGTTCTCGTTTCATTCGAAACGAAGAAAGTTCAATGTAAATGTGTTTGCATCAGGGACAGCTATCGGACGCAACATATGGCAAGATCCAATGCATGCGTATCAGTAAAAATAACGGGATAAAATGATCTTCCAGTGGAACTGGTTTCCGGGATACCGTGATGCCGATTTCAATGACGAAGAAGTGCCATTTCAAAGACATCGGTGAGATCATTGATTATGACAACGTAAATTTTTCCAATTCTTTTGGAAACGTACGACTGAAAGCATTCTGGAACTATTTTCTTATTACATTACATAAAACTATTATGATTGATGAATCGACAATCCCTAGTTAAGACTAGGGTTGCTATAAGTAGCAACCAAATTGCTTAAGAATACAAATGGTTCAGAAACGTATAAACTGCTGTATGATTTAGTACAATTTCAGAGAAGTTAGGCAAATCATTGATTATAACTAACGAACCGTGCGTGACTGCATCCCTCTTTGCGTTTCTTTTGGAGTCTCGCAATAGAAACACTCTAGAACTATATTCCTATTACACTAAGTGAAACAATTATGTTTGATAAATTGACAATATCTTTTGTAATAGCGAACAAATTGCTGGAGAATATAAATGATTTAGAAACGTATAAACCGCTGTATGATTTAGTACAATTTCAGAGAAGTTTTCTTTTATAAGTGTTGCAGTAGAAACAATCTAGAACTATATTTCCACCGAATTGCGTGAAACAATGTTGTTTGATAGATTAAGAATGTCTATTATAATAGTGTATTATAATAGTATAATATCTGCTATATAAAATGTACAAACGACACACTGATTACATTAGTAAATAAATAAAATGGATGTTTAACAAGTTTCATCGTACACCATGGCATTAATTGAACCTGAACGGCGGAACAACGCTCTTGAGTGACTGACTTTCGTTCTCTCGCAAAGTGAGAGTCTAATTACACGCTTAAATCTTCATCTCCCTGGGCGAATTAAATGAAAAATTTACGGAGTCAGGAATTAAATTAACATTTCATGTCTGAAAGTTCAGTTCACTGTGAATTACAATCTTCAGTGCGGATAATTGTTTCAAGACTATTAGCCCAACAAGAACATTAACCGATTTCGATTAAATCTACGCCATCTATACAATTGACGTGGATCCACAAAACGCATCGATTGAAGTTCCATTGCAAGGCTACATAAAATAAATTGATAAATTGTCTTTTACTTTATTCTTCTCCAATCCAACCAATAGCAAGTTTTTTCAAATTTTTCCCATTATTTAATAAAATATTTGTTCTATTATGTCAAAAAATTTCTACTGATTTAATTCACTTTTTGGTAAATTCTTCGTAATTCTAACCTATAGCAATTTTTATTTATTATTTAATAAAATATTTGTTCTAACATGTCAAACAATTTCAACTAATTTGAATAAATTTTTATTTTGTTCTACTTAATTCCGACCAATTGCAATTTTTTTCACATTTTTACCTATTTTTTAATAAAATACTTGTTCTAATATGTCAAAAATATCAACAGATTTGATACAATACTTATTCCGTTCTTCGTAATTCCGACCGATAGCAATTATTACCCATTATTTCATAAAATGTTTGTTCTAACATGTGAAAAAATTTCAACTGGTTTAATTCAATTTTTATTTTGTTCTTCGTAATTCCGACCAATAGCATTTTTTTCCAAATGTTTACCTATTATTTAAGAAAATGTTTGTTCTCATATGTCAACAAATTTCAACTGGTATTATCCAATGTTTATTGTGTTCTTCGTAATTTCAACCAATAGCAATTTTCCATCTAATATTTAATAAAATATTTGCTCTAAAATGTCAAAAAATTTCAACTAATATGACTAAATTTTTATTTTGTTCTTCTAAATTCCGACCAATATCAATTTTTACCAAATTTTTACCTATCATTTAATAAAATGTTTGTTCTAATTTGCCAAGAAATTTCAACCGGTTTGATTGAATATTATAAAAATTCTGCAATTCTCAAACCCGTTCGACTACATTTTGCCACGGGTTGTATTGCAGTGACGTATTCCCAGCGTAGAGTATATTCGTTGGCCCACTTGCAAAAATGGGTGACGAGTCACACCGTTCGCCAACCAATGCTCCATCAAAACGCCAACAATAATTGCAACTTGGTAATGGACGTGGTTTCCGGTCGTTCCGGAAACGGAACAGAGCGGGTCATTCATTATTACCGGTAAAGAGTGCAGTTCGAGGACGCGCGGTGTGCGTGCAGCGACTCCGTGAGCGAGAGGCGCGTGCTCTCGCCGCTCGAATGCGTGAGATGCGTGAAATGCATTAGACCGCGTGGTACGCACGTGTCTAAAACCAGTTTCACGTGAATCTAAACGGCTCCCGCGAAGCGTATTTCCCACCGGAATGCCCGAGTCACGAGCTTCTCCCCTTAGGTCGATCCGTCGCGCCGCCGATTCGTCACGAACGCACGGAACGCCATGCCCGGTTCGACGATAATAAACGCGCCATCGGTTGAAAATGTGCACCGTCGGTGAGTATGTGTTTTTTCCGACGCGTTGCAATCGTATTAGCAGTCTGGCCGCGCGAGAAATAAGTCCGAACACGTTCCGCGATTCTCTCATAACTCGAATCTCTACCGCTAGACCCAGGAATAATTTAATGCTGAGGAGCTGCTTTTGCGACATTGACCTTCATCGTGATTCATATAGCGTACTGGTTAATATTTAAAAACGGTATACACACCGGTCATGCCGTTCGCTGGGTTCACACCGGTTCGAGGGATCTACCCGTTGATATATTAAGACGTCTAAAAATACTGCTGACAAATTTTGCGATGACGGTGTTAATAATATTTGTTGAATATGAAAATCATTCCGATCGAAATATATCTGTATTATAGTTGTTTCGTGTACCGTAGTCACGAAGCGGCAAGATCAGTCCTGTAATATCGACTATCGAATTTAAGGAGCATCTAACCTTCCTAGACGTGTGCAGCTTGACAGCACTGCAAGCTGAGCGAAGTGAGGTTAAGTATCCGACACAGCAGACGACAACTTAGCAGAGATTCGAGCAAGTGACGATAGAATTTCGTGAAAATCCTCGGGATGTACGAATATGAGGAACAAGTAATGTGCGAGCGATCATTGCCTGGATACAGATGATCTGCTTATTGTTTTCCCGAGAATGATTCGCAAGGAACGAAAAAGAGCGTGCGTCGGTACTCGAAAATGTTGACTGGGAGATCGTTCGAGGAACGAAGAAGTCGCGTAATTTCGGTCAATTAAGCTATCTGGCGGCTTGTAATTGGCTACAATTCGTGGTAAAAATAAACAGAGCGAGTTGACAGCAGTGCTGGCAGGGTGGCACAAACGTGCGTAGGAGATCATCTGAACGGAGCGTATAGACTGATCGTTTCCGATCAGAAAACACGTATTTCCCGCCAAAAGCTGGCCGATGATCGAGTACACACGGCTCGCGCGACTTGGGAATTATGTAACTATTGTTGCACGACTCGTAAATAAAAGCTACTTACCGCTGATCGAGGCGAAAAACGTCAGGATCGCGCGCACACACACACGTTACGTCTCGCAATGCTTAAGACAAACTGCCGTGTCGTGGCGCTGCTGACCGCCGCCATCTTGGATCGATCAGTCGACCACGCGAAAAGCGCGCCACGTTACGGTTACTTATCCACGAACATTCCCGTAAAATTTACTTTTACATTGAAAAACGTTCAACTTCCTTCTGCAAACATCAATGAGATAAGGTAACGGAACAAGTTGTATAAATATTTGTACGACAGAAATTGTCACTCGTTTAACATTAGACCTAACGAGCATTAAAATTTACTGGTGTATATTAACTTATAAAAATGCCAAGATTGATTGTATTTGAATTACTTGCGACTTTCATTACAAAGTAGGATTGAACAAAGCCATTTATTCAATCGATTCCTAAGAAAGCAATTTTATAACTACGATAATTGCAAAATAAAAATTCTGAAAAGTGTCATTTGACCTCCTGTGGTAGGTTTAGCGTTAACAAGATATTTCAAAAAAGGTCACCACTGAAAATAATATTTTATTTGATCTCGATTTTGCAAATTCTGCATAATTTTAATTATATTAAAACGAATACATTTCAAATAATTTTGAACAAATTTCTTTTACAAAAACAATTGCTATAAAAGAACAAAAATTAAAGACGTATGTATTGCAGGAAACGTTTCTGACACGTGATATAGACTTTGAATAGCGTTTAATAAAATTGTATCTTATTAATTACCCCTACATTGAAACAATATTATATTTGATTATTGTCAATGGACGTTTATTAGAGAACATATAAGCATACGATAGTTCTAAATTCTCTTTCTTTTTCTCTAATATAATTATAATAGAGAATAGTAATATAAATCGTAAGACGAGGGGTTAAGAGAATATAGTAACGTGATAAATTAAGGAATCATTTTATGTTACTTGTCGTCTATTTATAAGTTCAACAAAACCGATGAATGGAAGGGGTTCGAAAGAATGAAAATCATCGAGTTTCTTGCAATCATTACTTTCATTTAATCTGCACAAGATCGAAACACATATATTTAACGACCGTCGTTTGACGCGCAATTATCATGCACACATTTCAATCGGATACGAATATACACAACAATTCTACGTCGTTTTCGCGAACAGCGCATTGTTGTTCAAGGCAATTACACTGACAATTAAATAAATAACACCTGGAAACGTGTCGATGCGCATACTATTCCTTTGGAAAATTATAAAAATGAATAATAATTTTAAAAACGATAAATGCAGTTTTATGTTTATCTCGATCAACAATGTTTCGAGCATAGATACATTCCGTATAGTGCTACTACCACTGTCTCCCTTTTCATTTCCCGGAATTTGTTATTTTATTCTTTTTTTTTTTTTGGTTGTTTTAATTTACGATATTTTTCGTAATTTAATTCACAAATTTTAAATAACACACTTCTTTCACATACATAATTTACCTACATACATAACTTATTAGGATCATTGTCAATAATAATTAAATAGTTCTTAAGTAAAGTAGAGAATTATATTATGTATATAGATAGATTTATATATTATGTATATATTAAATTAAACGCTTATATCGAGAATAATTTACGAAATGGATCACTACATTCTGCATGACTTCCGTACGTGTAAGCTCTCATTGTTCTCCTTTCGCATGGAAGTTTCAAATACACGTAGAACATTCTTCGACGTCTCTCTACTCGTTTTGGTAATTTCTATGATCACGAATAAAAACGGCTTACGTAATACTTAACAAGTATTAGAGTTCCACGCATCATCGGTTTCTCACTCATGATTTGCAGCTAGTCGGCTCATACTATTTGATTCCTCTTGCATCAATCATTTGACTGCGTCAATTCCACAGTTGCTCTAATCATAAGAATTTTGAATAAATCGATACATACGACAACCCTTACTGCGAATAGTGATGATACACGCATATCAAACTATATATCCGTTTTCCTGCATATATGTATAGATAATGTAGTTGTATTAAGACCGAACAAGAATCATCGATTCTCATGCATGTTGAGTAGAAATTACGAAATCATTTCTGCCCTCTATATCTATATGGAATATTTTTAGAAGGTGTGCGCGTTACGGCAAATCCCGCAACCTAACGCAAACTCTTCTCCGGTTGGTGGATGCTTTATGTGCAATGGACATTCATCCCCAGCCAATTGTAATCCTCGAGGTCCTATTAACAAAAACGAAATATTAATATGGGATACAATGAATTTAAATTATAGTTTATCATGCCACTTCTGTTATCTACGAATCTGGAGTGTTTCAAGTGTTTCAATTGTTAAGAAATTAACTTACCAGCGGGACAGGAAGGTAAGTTGCTCTTTGAAATGATGGTGACACGTTGGAAATCTTCGTGACAGGAATTACAGAAGTGGGTGGTGCCAAAACAAAAGAAGACAGCCACCGAGCAACAATAACGACATTTATATTCTAAGAAATCTGCCGCGTGTTTTGGACACATCTGAGCTCTAGCCACATCACTGCAACCTCCGCACACTAATTCAGTAGGGTCGAATGTCTCCCCGCCTACTTGTGCATCACATCTCGCTTCACCCCCATAGTAGGCCTTTTGACATTTGTAGCAAACATAGTACGCGTAACGTTCCATCGCGTACGCTGCAGGATCTTGTTGCCTTGCACCTGATGCGAAAGCTGCTTCGGTTCTACAACACACAATTCTTGTTTAAAAAGAACCTAAACAATGTAGAAGCTGCTCAGACCTACGTTGGCTACTTACTTGTACAATCCTTCGTACTCTAATCTCATCAAAGCCTTCCTCTTGACGTCACCATAGAGCTCATTGATGCTTGCCAGTTCCTCAGCCAAGGTAGGATGTTCCATAGGGATTTTGCAAATGGGGCAAAGAGAGAATCCAAAAGTGATCCTTGGGCCCACCCATCGTTTCATGAGGACGTGCTTACAGCAGTGTAAGTGGAACACGTGGCCGCATTGCAACTGAATTGCCGGCGCAGCTGACAAAGCCTCCGTGAAGCAGATCATACACATGTCGTCGGCGTCTTGCTTCAAATCGGTTTCTGACAAACATCTGTGCAGACAAGGCAAGCACGTTTTCTCGTTGCGGACACCACCGCATATGTGTCCACAAGAATGAACCTTGCTGCACGCGTTCTTCGCGTGTTCTTGGCAGTCGTTGTCCGTGCAAATGTTCCCTACCGCCAGCAAACCCGTGTTGCCAGTGATACCGCAGAATCTGCACATTCCCAAAGTAGCCCCAACTGGCTTTCTCGGTGTACCATCGCGGAATTCTACCAAGGCCTTCAATGTTCTGCTGTCAGCAAGGGCTAGGATCCAGAAGAGCTTCGTTCGGCCACACCCTTCGTGAAGATCAACGCGTATCGCCTCTTCCTCTTCTTTGCACACCTGTCTAATGTGCATGCGAGCTTTTCTATGCAAGTGTAAGATTCTGTCGCACTCTCCACATAGGTTCCCGCAATCGTTGCATTGGATAATTGCTGTTGTCTCGCCATCGTCGTGGTTGCTGCATGTTGGCTGAAGAGAAGATAAATTGGAAATAAAGTTCTTGTGTTTATTCGAACAGAGATGGGATAGTTAAGAATATAATGTTACTCGAGGTGGCGGAGGTTGTCCCTCTGAACCAGTCCATTGACCAGAAGACAACCTTTCGACATGATCAGAGTCCAAGACACACAAAGAGGAGAGGGCTAGCCATAATGTTGGAGTTCGGAGACATTCCGCTGGTTCGCGACTCGCTTCATCTAATCTAGTGAGATTCAAAATGTTTTCGGCGATGGCCGCTTTCGTCACGGATGCCCATTCTTTTGACAATTTACCCTGGAACGAATTTCATGAACAAGTTAGATCAAGTTAGATCAGGCATGAGTGCAATATTTTTGATTAAAAATTAGTAAAAATTTGAAGACACACTAACCGTCGCCATGTCCTTCAAGAGTTGGATGATCACTTCAGTTAACTTTCGCGTCATGGACCCTTTCAACCACCATCTTTCCCCAACGTAACGTTTCGGATGTATACTGGTTGCTAACGAAACAGTCTGTAAAGATTTCCCATTGTTCTCCTTTCCCTTCACTTTCACTTGAACGGTTAATGACTTCGCAATGCAACTTAGGAAAACGTCGAGTATTCCCGGTGCATTTTCATCGAAACCCGTATTATGCGTGAAACTATTATTTGCTACAGAAACAATGCTGAAATCTGTAGGCGGTAACCGACCCACGCTTGTTACATTCGCTAGTACTTCAGGCTTGATTTCTGGTAAAATACGTTTCAAGAGAGCTGTTACCTGAAGAAGCAAAAGGTGGTTATTATTTGTATCTCTGCTAAAATAGAAGTGGGTATTTTAGGGAAATGAAACGCTTACTTGGCGCTGAACTCTGGCCGATCCCGTGTGCAATAGACTTAGCAAGTCAGTTAACAATCCATATTGATGCGACAGGTAATACTGTCCGACGGCACTGCCGCTCAAGGCAAGAACCATAGACAACATCTCGAAACAATAAGTGTCGGCTGCTTTCGATACATCGCTATTATCGCTTAGTAAACTGTTAGTTGGTGTTGGTGAATACAGCAGTGCCTCCCATTCTTCCCTCAATCGAATCGTTTCTTTGCGAATAGCTTCCACGATATGCGTGCAGACTTGCTTTTGCAGGTGTGTCAGATTGTTCCTACTGAACAAGATTCCAACCATGTGTTCTCGAAGGTCGTTGCTGTCTTCCACATCCTCGTTGGCGCCTTCTGTAGCTTCCATTTGTTGTTGTTGATCTCCTTGTATGAGTTTACCAAATAACTAGCAAACGAAAAAATTATTATTAAAAATTTCAAAATATAGAATTAACAAATGAATAAAGCAAACAACAAAATGATTATTAAAAATTTCAAAATATAGAATTAACAAATTAATATAGCAAACACTAAAATGATTATTAAAAATTTCAAAATATAGAATTGACAAATGAATAAAACAAACAACAAAATGCTTATTAAAAATTACAAAATGTAGAGTAAACAGATGATTATAGCAAACAATAAGATCATTATTAAAAATTACAAAATATACAGTTAACAAATGAATATAGCAGAGAATAAAATGATTATTAAAAATTTCAAAATATAGAATTAACAAATGAATATAGCAAACACTAAAATGATTATTAAAAATTTCAAAATATATAGTTAACAAATCAATATCGAATATACCTGAGAAGTAATCAATCGGAAAACTTTCAACGTCTCTGCCTCGCAATTCCTCTGCTGGATCCTTTGTGCACTTAGTTGTTTCCCAACTTTTAACGATTCTCCTTTGATCTCACCCAAAATTCGAATTTGTCGAACTCGTAAAGAATTATCTGCGCCTTTCAATTCGAGGCCGATCGCAACTTGCCGCGGATCTGCAAGGACGGTGACGTCAGGTTTTGTTAATTTAAGCGAGTACTTAAGACATATTTATTGAAAATTACCATTAACTGGACAATTGATCCAACCAGCTGAGCGATTCTCGATATCCACGGTTCTTAATTTCTGCATCTCGTCGACGTTATGGCCCGATTGAAATGTTACACTAGATACCTTGTGCTGTAACATACACATTGCAAATAATACATTTTTTTGATAAGTTAAAACTAGAACTACAGTTTGGAGTTGTTTCATTTACAACCGTAGAGATTGTAAAGATACATTTATGGGAAAAGTACTATACAATCATCTGTTAAAATCCCACGAGATCAAAATAATTCAGCCATAGTAATCAACAATACAAAATCAGTACAAAACAGCTCATCACTGGAATTACTTCTTCAACTTTTTCAAACCGTGCAAAATCTCGATAAAGTCTGTTCGAGCAACTATATTGTGAAGAAAATTAATTGTACAAATAGACGAAAAATTGATTTTGAACACGTATTACTATAAAAATGTCTAAAAGTTGAAATAATTACATCTTTGCTATTTCTATGAAACATAAATTGTTAATGTCATCTTTTAAATATCCGTATATCTAGTATTAAGAATGGTACAAAAGAATTTATATAACTTACCGTTAAGTCACGGCAATTATCGATATGAATGTAAATCATGCGAGGAACAGAATGAGCATTGCAGCTAATAATAATCGTCTTCGTTTTATTGCGATCCTCGTCGCCAGACTCCCAGAAAGTTTCCGTCGAATTGTCAGTTAAATTTCCGATCATAGCTTGTCTGCTCGAGACTTTAATTTTAATACTAGGAGTCAGATCTTTCAGAACATTGACGGAACTAGTAATCCGCTGGGAGTGAGTCGATTGATGACTTTCGTGCATGCTCATAGTAGCGTCCTCGTCCTCATCGTATCTCGAGAGTATTTTGCTAATGTTACTGAACACGTGACTTCTATGAAGAAACATATGATCCGCGGGCGTGAATTTGATCCCCCAGCATCGGATAGCAGCTTGTTGAAGAGGCGAACCTGAAACAATTATAAAATATAATAGTTTAGTCGCTTTTCTTAAACTTGTGCGACATTTCTTAAATTGCGAAATACTTACCCGGGGGTGGTAAAAGCATCAAATCGGCGATAGTTTGTAACAAAGTGTGAAAAACTGTTGGCAACGGATTAACAGATTCGCCTGCTATCACCAAATCGCTTAACGGATGCTCGCACACGTCGATCATGTCCTTGAAAATGAACAAATTGTTAGCAACATCTAGCACAGATTTAAAACTTTAACATGTTAGGTCTTAGATGGTGCTCAGTTTTGACGATTTTATGGCAACCATAGCAACACTACTTTTCATTCTTGCCTATCTTACTATACGTATTCTATTTATATATTTTATTTATTATTATTATATTTTAAATATTTTAATGTCGTTTAATGTCTGTTAATATCGCAAATCTGAATTAAACACCTTGCCACACTCACATGCTCGTCCCTTTTCTCGGCTCGATTCTCCTCGTCGGCCAAATCTGCGAGCTCGCGTGTCGCTACTGGTTTCAGAGAAGCAGAGAACCACCAAAGCAAGTCATGCAAACAAATCGGTTGGGTTACACTCCTTAGCAACCAATTGAATGCTTGCATAGCGTACACTCTGCAAGCAGCACGCCTTAACGCCTGCTTCATGGCAAGCTGTACATGCTGCAAGTTGTGTTGCTGAAGAATAAAGAGCATCACTGGTCTCATTAGAATTTCAATTCCATCGTTGTTTGCTGCTTCCGTTTGGCTCGTTGATACAATCGCTGATTGGTCTATCGAAGGTACTAATTTTTGAAGAGCTGCTGATGGATAGCACAACAGAGACAAACCGCTATCTAAACAAAAAAAATACCCATGTCCAGGTTACAAAGACTGTATGGTTATAAAGACTGTATATACAGTAGCGCACGAAAGTATTCAGACACTCTTCAAACCTAAATAACTTTTTCAAAATTGAACCAAACGACTTGACTTTTCTGGAGCAACCAGCAGCATTGATTTACTAAATGATATGCCAAAACAATTTTGAAATAATTCTAATTGGTAGAAATTACGTGGAAAAGTAGAAAAGACATTTTTTTAAAACATTTTTATTTCAACTCGTAATGAAAATTTAAAATATGCGTTTTTCAGACCTGTGTTAGTTATACACATGCTGAAAATCTCATCGAAATCGATTGACGCGGGAAAAAACGGCACGCGCAGAAAGATGTAAGAATTTCTGTAATTTAAGTAGAAACTGATCAAGAATCGTGAAAAATTGCGATTTTCACCATTTTCGATGGCACGTAGCTCGTGTGTACGTCGATCGATTTGAATGAATTTTTCTGCATGCATATAACTATCATAGATCGACCAGATGTGTCTTTAAAATTTTTTGTGCATGGCTCAAAAAAAAAAATATTTAAAAAGTTCTTTTTTTATTGGTCATGTAATTCACATCAGTTCCAATATTTACAAAATTTATTTTGTATATCATTTGTTAAATTAATGCATCTAATTGCTCAAGAAAAGTCAAGACGTTTGGTCCAATCTTAAAAAAGTTATTTATCTTTGAAGAGTGTCCGAATACTTTCGTGCGCTACTGTATATGAGCCGTTTATTTTGAAAAGGACGTAAGTCCATTTACAAAAAAAATCGAGTCAGTTACCATAATAGTTACATTTTTACATGATCTTTTCATTCTGAAGCAACTTGTTACTAATATATTTAAAATCATTAAGATTTTTTAACATGAAAATTTTCTGGTTAATGAAGTGATAAAAAAGTTTATTTTGAATGTGGCGTAAATCCCATTGTGAGAGTTTCAAATGGATATATAAAATATTATGCAATAAAATTTTATGAGATCTCGGCTTTATGTTTAAATGGCGTTAAGAAGAAACAATTTATTGTTTGTCCCTTAGGAATTTTACGAAGTCATAAAAAAGTGTCGAAAGAATAAGTTCATTCTAATTGAAATGAAACGTAAGAAGTTCATTTCACCTAAACCTCTAGAAAACATGACTTTTAAAAACCTAAAAAATACTGACGGTGAAAGAGTAAATTGGTTTAAAATATGATGCATGAGATTTTTGAGAAGCGTTTCATATAAATTATTCTACAAAACAACAATGCACGGAGATGCATTCAAAACATTAGATTTACTACCGCAACGGGGGAAGACCGAAAAACTTTAATAATAGTAAGTGGCACCACTATACACAAAGAAAACGAGACCACTCACATACTTAAAATATAAGGACTTAATGGATTTGTTACATTATATACCACCTGCATATCACAGTTATTTTAAATCCCTTCCGCATACACAAACTGGAGAAGACTGAATGATATAAATAAAACTGTATTAATTTTAATGTAATAATTATTTAACAAAGAATGAAAGTTGAATATTTTTTTGATTTTATAACATAAAAGTATATACATTTATTTTAATTTCAAGGGAAATTTACTTTTCCTATGGACTTGTGCTTTCTTAAGAATTGAAAACGTCGCTTCATTGATTTTGAAAATGGCGTAAATCCATTCACAGCCATCAAAACCATATTATTTCTTCAATAATGTTAATTATGCTAATTGGGATGATAAATTTGACACCTTTAGAAACCCAAAAACATTATTCCATTGTGTTATCTGTTACCCATATTTTTAAATTTAATCCAACGCAAATCCTTCAATATCTCGATTCGAGCATAAATGGACTTATGCCACTTTCAAAATAAACGGCTCATATATGAAACCGGAAACCTGTAGCGTTCTACATACTGTTATTCATTTCACTGCTGCTATTATTCCTCTTTCGCATAATAACGACTCTGCCATCGTTGGTGCTCCTTGCCCAAGAAGTTCCCGTAGACATAGACACCGATCGATGAAACGTTCCCCGGCCTTTGCCACTTTCACTGTCGCTGTCACTCATGGGATACTCTGATAATGGCTGCAAAGAAAGAAGCATTATCATTCGAAATTGCACGAGAGATACAAATCTCTTACCCTCCCGTTTGTGCTGTTGAACATGGCACTGGTCCCGTCGTAGACTACCGGATGTTCATTCTGTCTTCTCAACGCTTCCTCGTAATACTTTTCGTCATGACTCTGCGAATGATGAATTCCCAAAGCTTGCAAACACTGAAACGGGCCTGACGGCGGGAATGGTCCTGCTGTATCCGGTGGACTATAGTTCTCAGCAACAGATGACAGCGTCTGGGACGGTCGCCTTTGCTGTTTCGGAATGTTCAATCCAGAAGCACTGGCTAGTTCCAACAAGAATAGGGCATTGTTCTTCATGATGATGTGCGTCTCGTTACCATTCGGACTAGTAACTGGCGACATGATTTTTCCGGAGCCGTTCTTTCCTTTCGTAATCACTGTCAAGATCTTCACCGCTAGCTTCAGCTTCCGTGCCTTCAGATATTTACCGCGACACGTATCACAGAGTAGATACCACGAATTTCCACTCTCGCCGCCATCGCCACAATTCCCTGCCCAGCCAATACAATGAGTCCCTCCACTATTGTATCCTTTTCCACCTGCACTCCATCCACAGCCTGGATGCATCATCTTCATGTGATAAGTGACCGGATGTGGAAACATCAGGCCACAAAGTTCACATACGGTTTCTCTTTCTATCCCCGCTATAACTTCGGATCTCATTCCTTTGCCAGCCGGTTTCCAATCTTTTTTCTTCCGGTGGCCTTTCTTCTCGCGGTCCTCCAGCTTTACTCGTTTGCTTGATTTCACCGTTTGAATCTGTGATATGGGACTCGGCAGAATCGATTGTTGCTCTATAACTTGCAGACAGTTGATGCTCAGCTCCTCCCACAGGAACACCAAGCTCTTCAAAGCCGGTGGCAGCACCGTAACCGTATGAAACTCGGGTACTGCTCCGAGTTTGCCATTAGCCTGGCCTTCGTCTTTCAGGCTAGAATCCTGTTTCTTGCGGTTTCTGTTAGCGTTAGCGTTCGCAGCAGACCGCGTCAAAGTCTCCAGCGTGCTCGGCTGTATGTGCAAGTAGTTTCCAGCGTTGGTCACCTCGACGGAATGTCTCTGCCTGGCCTTTTGTTCCTGCTCTTCTTTGTCATTGGCTTGTACCACTGTCTGTCTCGTCACAACGAGGGCCCCTTGCTTCGGCAAACTAGGGTGGAACTTGAGGAAACTGGCGCACGCCATAGCATCGTGCACGATACCTTCGTGCCAGAGAAACGCTGCGAACACGGCTCTCAGACACTCTGCTACCGATGGACTGATGGCTTCGTTCACCTTCTCCTTGCTCAATTTCAACGTTCGAGACGGGTTTGAACTCTGCTGCGAACTGGTTGGAGACATCGCTCTTTTCACTCTGGTCTTCACCACCTTCATGTGATCCCGTTTGTTCAGCCTCGACGAATTACGTTCTTCCTTCGACCCCGTGGACCCGATGCTGAAGTGAAAAGAGATGTTCGTCTGCGTCTGTGCCTGAGACATCTTTCGCGGACTTTTTTGCGAATCCTACGGAAAAGTAAAGGGTTACTTACACGGAAACATATTCCGATGCGAAAATCTTCTTTGATGAAACTTATGGGAGTTTATAGTTCTTTGTAAAATATTTGACACGTGTTCTTTTTATCGGCAACCATTCGCTTTGAAAGGGGTGAAAACAGCTCTCAAAGTTGGGGTATTTTTGAGATATCTCGGAAAACAGAGTTCGAAAAAATTTGAATTTTTTTTTAGAGAAAGTAAAGAAGTTTACAGAAGTAGTTAAAAACTTGAAGGGTTAAAAATTTTTGCTGTTGTATGAAACATGTATGATTGTGAGTTGAAAATCTTTATCAGATGTCAAAACAAGCAAATGGCGTCAATGACGCAGTTTGACGGTAACTACATTGACAGCTATAATGCTACGTATGGGCAAATTCCACTTTCATATTTATGGGCTTGACAGTTGGGTGCTTTAGCAAAGTTTTACTTACTCCATCTGTCTTCGGCGTGTCCGGCGGACTAGCTATACTACCCTCGGATCTTATTTGTAAAGAACTACAGCTTGGGCTCGGGGACAGGTCGCGAGTGTTGGCAGTTGTGCTGACAGCACTGGGAGATTGCGAAGGATCCCTCGTTATACTACTGACCAAGGCACTTGTGTCGCTTTGCGTCGAACCCCGTCGCTGGGACGTGGCCGTGCTGTCCACCATACCACCAGAAACTTGAAAGAGAGAACGGAGTTTAGAAAAATTAATTACTTGACCTTTTAGAAACCTAGATCTAACTCTCTCTCTCTCTCTCTCTCTCTCTCTCTCTCTCTCTCTCTCTCTCTCTCTCTCTCTCTCTCTCTCCCCACTTTCCAGTGCAAGGATATTGTTGTCTCACCTTGCTTTAAAAAACGATGAACACCGACAGATGAAGTATACTATTCTTGGCTAATAATGTTCGATGGAAACTATGTCTCGATAATTATTAATATATTTGACATAAGAAATGTAATTTTTAAATTGATTCAAATTTTTCATGAACGAACAGTATCATCAGTTTACAGAATAAGAAGTTGAGAAATTAGATTTCTTCAAGCATAAGTAAGAATAGTTGTTTAATACACTACTATTTTTGACATGTAATGCCCGCAAATATTTCGTTGATTATTAAGGTTAATGTTTTTCGCTGGACACTTTCTGCCAGGAATAATATTTCATCTTGTGTAGCGTTCTCTCGAAAAACTTCGTCGACTATGGATGTTTATACACAATTAATAAAAAATCTGTTTAGTCTGTTAAATATTTTAACACTTTATCTTCTGGTGACGATTCGACAGTCTTTCGAAAATCACAGATTATTAATTGACGATTTTTTAACACATCCATTCCTTTTCGATGTGGAATAGCTATTAAACTTTTGCACTCGAAGCTGTTCAAACTCCAAAACATATACATACGTAGTTTTTTTTACTATTATTTGTCCGTACAACGGTTAAATATTTGAGCCGTTTATTTTGAAAGTGGTTTAATTCCATTTATGCTCGAATCGAGATATTGAAGGTTTTGCGTTGGATTAAATTAAAAAATATGGGTAACAGATAACATAATAGAATAATGTTTTTGGATTTCTAAATGTGACAAATTTATCACCCCAATTAGCATAATTAACATTATTGAAGAAATAACATGTTTTTGGTGGCTATGAATGGACTTACGCCATTTTCAAAATCAATGAAAAGACGTTTTCAATTTTTAAGAAAGCACAAGTCCATAGAAAAAGTAAGTTTCCCTTGAAATTAAAATAAATGTATACACTTTTATGTTACAAAATCAAAAAGATATTCAACTTTTATTCTTTGTTAAATAATTTTTACATTAAAATTAATATAGTTTTATTAATTATTATTCAGTCTTTTCCAGTTTGTGTATGCGGGAGGGATTTAAAATAACTGTCGTGTGCAGGTGGTATATAATGTAATAAATCCATTAAGTCCTTATATTTTAGGTTTGTAAGTGGTCTCCAGTTTTTGTATAGTGATGCCAACTGGATATTATTGTTTTTTGGTTATCTCCGTTACGGTAGTAAATCCAATGTTTTGAATCGTGCCTCCTTGTTCATTGTCGTTTCAAAGAATAACATATGAATCGCTTCTCAAAAATCTCATCCAACATACTTTAAACTAATTTACTCTTTCAACGTCAGTATTTTTTAGCCTTTTAAAAATCGGATTTTCTGTGAATAGGCACTGTTCCGTTGTTTAAAACAAAGTCATTGCACATTGATAATTCAACTGTTACTTGGATAATTAAACATAAAGCTGGGATCTCATAAAATTTTATTGCATAATTATTTTCCATATACATTTGAAACTCTCACAATGGGACTTACTCCACTTTCAAAATAAACTTTTTCGTCGCTTCATCAACCAGTAAATTTTCGTGTTACAAAATCTGAACGATTTTAAACATATTAGTAACAAGTTGCTTCAGAATGAAAAGATTTTGTAAAAATGTAACTATTATGGTAGCTGACTCGAATTTTTTTAAAATGGACTTACGCCACTTTCAAAATAAACGGCTCATTTATCAATTTATTAGATACAAACATAATGATGTAGATATTGTTATAACCCCTTGCCATACAACTAGTCAGACTTGTGATCAAGATTTCGAACTGAATCTTCCAAACATGTATTTCCTTTATTTCCTATAAATGGAAATAACATTTTATTTAATTGTTGATCGTATACGGTCGTTGGAAAATAGCTAGGCATGCAGTAACTACAAATTTCTCTTTTCTTTTTGTCGTTCTGCGGAGGATAAAGAAAGTCTAGTGTCACTGTTATTGTAAAATAAGTCGTAGGCTAAGGGGTTGAATAATAGTGTAACAATTTTTAATGGTGCTTTCGTGTCATCATAACCCTTCAAATTCGGTGCAAGAGTCTATTTTGACACACAGTATCAAAATTGTCATTCAGTTACAGAGAACTTTATAAATTAACATTAAATTAAATAATTTGACAATTGTTAAAAATGATCAACAAAAAGGTTAAGGTATATGTGACAGGTATCACCAAAAATATATTTGAGAATATACTAGGTGTATGCATAAGTTTTTTCCGGTTTTTTGATAAAAAAGAACACGTAATTTTCAAGGGAAATTAATTTTTTTTTTATTCAAAATATTGGCCATCGGCTTCTACACATTTCGTCCATCTTTCAGGTAATTTATGAATACCATGCCAGAAAAACTGCTTGTCTTTTGCGGCAAACCATTCGTCGAGCCATTTTCCAACTTCCTCGAAATTGCTGAAGTGCTGCTCTGCGAGCGCGTGCCCCATTGACGCGAAGAGGTGATAGTCAGATGGTGCCAGGTCTGGGGAGTACGGCGGGTGTGGTAGGATGTCCCATCCAAGCGATTTCATAGTGTCTTTCACTTGTTTTGCTGTGTGAGACGGCGCATTGTCGTGTAACAAAATCACTTTGCCATGTCTTTTGGCCCATTCCGGTCGTCTTTCAATTAATGCGTCGTTTAAATTAATCATTTGTTGGCGATAGCGTTGTGTATTAACAGTTTCTCCGGGTTTCAAAAGTTCATAATACACAATACCGGTCTGATCCCACCAGACACAGAGCATGGTCTTCTTGCCGAAGCGATTTGGTCTTGGTGTTGATGGACCGGCTTCGCCATGTGAAAGCCATGATTTTTTCCGCTTTGGGTTTTCAAAATAAATCCATTTTTCGTCACCCGTCACAATTCAATACAAAAAGGATTTCCTTTCGTAGCGTTGAAGCAGCATTTCACAAGTGACTTTGCGATTTTCCATTTGACGTTCATTCAAATTGTGTGGGACCCATTTACCGAGTTTGTTGATCTTTCCCATTGCTCGTAAACGTCTGCTGATTGTTTCTTGTGATACTTGTAATGCTTCTGCTAATTGCCGCTGAGTTTGAGTTGGGTCATCATCCAATAACTCCTGCAATTGCTCGTCTTCGCATTTTTGTGGTCTACCAGAGCGCTCACTGTCTTTCACATTGAAATCACCACTTTTAAATTGTCGAAACCATGTCTCACATGTTCTAATCGATGGAGCGTGTTCACCATATGTTTCTACCAACAAACGATGACTTTCGACAGCCTTTTTCTTTTGATGAAATAAGAAAAGCAATGCGTGCCGCAAATGTTCTTTTTCAGGCACAAAACTCGACATGATTACTGAACGATAAAACAAAGACGCCAGTTCTTGGCAGACTCAACTTATGTGTGTTTGTAGTTTTATGTTAGACGAACAAAATGGTATATGTGTCAAATTAATACGCTGCGTACTTTTCACTGGCGCCACCTCTTAGTCAAACCGGAAAGAACTTATGCATACACCTGGTACATAAACAGAACAGCAAATAGTCCTAATCGTCATCAATAATAAAATAATAAAAATATTCCGTCTTCCGAGGGTTAAAGAACCTATTGAAACAATTTTTCTGTAGATAAAGCATTAAAAGATTTTGAAGAGAGTAGAATTGAACGTTTTACATTTGACAAGAATATATAAGATCCATAGTCGTCTTATTAGATTCGTGCAGTCGCGTGCGTATCGTGAACGAACGTAACAGCGATGACTGAGTGAAATAGTGAGAGCTTGATGATGAACCATGATACGAGACACATACGTGTTGAATCGTGATTGAATACATAATCAATGCAGTAGTAATTATGTTAGTGTAGAGTCAAAGAGTACAAATGTTATGTTGTTATTCTTACCTAATGGGGAGAGGCCGACACTTCGGGGGGAGCCGCAGAGCACAGGGCTGCTACTGACACTATCTCCCCCTGCTATCAAACTTCTCCCACCTGACGATTTTCGATCAATTGTAGAATTTTTACGTGACGTGTTATCATTTTAAAAATAGTCTAAATTTACTTATATATTATATAAACTCGTATGCACTATTTGAATCTCTAATTGGAGAAGGAATGTTGTCGGCAATTGTGTACGTGTGTGATGTGTGTTGTGCGTGCACAAAACGAAATATATTTTTAAATCTGCAAAGTACTGTTCGTATCTGCATGCAGTTTTTGGGCCTTCGATAAATAAATAAGATTACGGTGCGATGGCATTCTTGCAGGAAAACGTATTCGGTGTGGTGTGAAGTAATTACGAACTCCTAACAACACAAAACGCTATAACACTATTCTCGACTGTACAAAACTGAGGATTATGTTGATTAGGAAAGGGTCGAAGTACCTGGTGCATGAGCAGCAGGAGGGAAGAGGCAATTACCAGAACCAACTGGCTGCCGACTGGACCCAGCTAAGAGCAACATTACTATATTGTTATAACTAATCTCAGAAGAGGTCTGGGTTTTATCATATTTATACAACCTACGATATCATTCGTTTCTAGAAATAGAGAACATCAAAGAGAAGAGACAAAAAAAAATGGCTTACGGCAAAAAGACGCAAATTAGTAAGTTACTCTAAAAGATATAATTCATTCCACGGAATAGGGGAACGTGGAACGGTATACGGTCTTACAAGTGTCAGTAACGGGTCTCTCAGCGTCTGAAATGATTCCCTCTCCTCAGACCAGTTACGGTGCCGAAAGTGTGAAGTAAGACACACACATGAATGTATGAGATTAAACGACGAGACCATAGAAGAAGAGAAAATAGATAGAATCGCGCACGTAACTTCCGTTCCGTTTCATTTCAATTTTGAATGGTTGTTTACGAGTTACGTATACGTACCGGGTATCTGTACCGGGCTAGAGGACGGGCTGTGAAATCTTGGCGACCCACCTTGGGGATTCTTCGGCGACGAGCTTCTCGACAATCTTCTAGGTGTCTCGGGTGGTGTTGGACCGTTGCCATTCGCTCGGCTTTCGCCGATCGCTTTCACCAGCTCTTTCACGGACACGCCAACGAACTCGGAAAAGTCCCTGCAAATGCCAAAACTATATGACGAAACTAATCTAACTGCACGGATCGCGACGATTCATTCTCTCTAGTCACCTGCCGGGAGAGCTTCTCTTCTCTCCGTGACACTTGTCGTCGCCTCTCAGCCATTTTTGAAGAACACTAAGCTTCCCGCCGCCGCTTCCGCCACCGCCGCCTTCTCTTTCTCTCTCCTTCACCACCCTCTCTTTGGAATGCGGCTTCGAGAATTTCGGTGAAACGTCCGTCTTCTCCAGTGTCTGCTTGTCGCTTCCTGAAATATCATACGATCGGCGGTCAGTCGTGACGGTGTGGCATGCGTGCGAGTAGAACTCGATCTCATCGAATTGTACCTGGTGAACCATGTTGATTGTATGAACCAAAAATAAAGAGATTCGTGTTGCTACCTTCGCCAGACTCCTCTACGCTCGACGTGTAATTCTGCGGGGTGAAATTGAAGCCCTCGTGACTGACAGAAGGCACGCAGAAATCGAAACCTTTATGATTAGGTGAAACGGACGGATCGGCTATCAACGGTTTCTTTTTCGCTGTGTCGTCCTCGAGATCGTGGTCGATTTTCATGAAAGTCACGTATCCGAGTTTGCTAACTGCAAGGGCCCAAGCCTCGCCGTCCGTGACTCGACCTCTGTCGAAGCAGTACTTGGATATTGACTCGTCGTCGAGACGAACCCAAGTACCTTCGCTGTTCACGCACTGAAAAACAGACAGAACAAAGTTGAATAGCTGCGTCTCTGTTTTATTTTTCAACCCTTCTACGACCACCGACCGAGGGTTCACTTGTTTCACAGTCGTTGTCTTTTGTTTAATCATCTCTTTGGAAAACATCGATTCTTATATGAGCCGTTTATTTTGAAAGTGGCGTAAGTCCATTTATGTTCGAATCGAGATATCGAAGGGTTTGCATTGGATTAACCCCTTAACCTACAACTACGGGCATAGCCTGTAGTACAATGATCGGGCCAAAAATAAATATTACGGGCATAGCGGCGCCCTTTTAAAATTATAAATATTTGTAGAATAGTTGATAAGTAATTACAACCTGATGCAATAATTGTGGTAGATGCAAGTACTATAAAAAGTTTATTTATACAAAAATCAGTAATACAAAATTAATAATCTGCAATGGTGTGATACAATTCGAAACATTCTGGTAAATGTAAGCGAACTTTGCACTTCTTACACTCCCACGTCGTTTCTCTACGTTTATTATTTTTTTGGCAAACTCTACAAGTTTTGACGGTCTTAATTTTGATGCTGTTGGGTCAACATGTTTTGCAAAATGTTTTGGAATATGCTCTCACAAATATTTACGATTGGCCCGATCAGCGTACTACATTATATCAGCGTATTCTATTACGAAGGGATTATGGCTTTACCCCAAAAATGACAAAAGGTCATAGATAATAATGGCCAATATACAGGGTGTCCAACATAAATGGGATCATCTAAATATCTTTCGTATTTACAGTCCTATCCGAAAACTTCAGAGGACAAAGTGACACTATTGCAGGGGGGGCAATACAATGCTGAAGAAAAACATTTTTGTATCGTGTTTTGTAATGAAATTTCACGGTCACCGATGTTTTTTTAAATGGAATAGTATATTTTTCTTACGATAGAATGATAGACAATAAAAAACTGAATTTAGTGGAAACCACCTTTTTGACCTTGAAATGATCTTGAGCAAGAATAATCATGTTGAAGCGAATGAAATGTGGAAGTTTAAAACTTACGTGTTTTAGCAAAAATTGCACGTTGTTTACGTCAGGTTGACCTTTACATATCATAATAAATGTTCGAAATAGTTTTCATAGTAAACAACGTATGTTTATGTTAGAGTATGTATCATTGAGATCGTTAACAGAAGGTTAATCGGTTAGAATAAGTACGTTGTTCCTTCTGCATTATTCGAGGTCGAAACATGAAAGTGATAACAATGCGATCCAAAGCCACCAATCTTTGAGACAAGCAGTACGTTTGTATCGTGAAAAATTTGTGAATCATATTTGTCCTTCGTTACACGCATTTTCCGTCGTGGTAAAACAATTTAAAAATACCGGTAATGTAAACCCACAACGCCAGAGGATATGCGGCAAAGGATTACTGCAGCATGTGCTTCAATTACGTCTCAGGAAATCGACAATGCCTACAGATTATTTATTAAAAGATTGCAATATTGCATAAATGAGGATGGTCAACATTTCGAATATTTATTATGATATTGTAAAGGTCAACCCGACGTAAACAACGCGCAATCTTTGCTGAAACACGTAAGTTTTAAACTTCCACATATCATCCGCTTCAACATGATTATTCTTGCTCAAGGTCATTTCAAGGTCAAAAAGGTGGTATCCACTAAATTCAGTTTTTATTGTCTATCATGTTATCGCAAGAAAAATATACCATTCCATTTAAAAAAACATCGATGACCTTGAAATTTCATTAAAAAACACGACATAAAAAATTGTTTTCTTCACCATTATATTGCCCACCTGCAATAGTGTCATATTGTTCGGTGAAGTTTTCTGATAGGACTGTAAATACGAAAGATATTTAGGTGTTCCCATTTATGTGGGACACCCTGTATACTTGAATAAAATTCATTTTAAATAGAAAGAACATTTAATCCAAAAATGACAAAAATCTCTCAATACTTTTCCGACTATCCGACTATTTTTTTGTTATTTTTATGTAGTTATACAAAATTGTCACGTTTAATGATCCGTAAACCGAATGTTACATTTGAAATTGTAAATTTGTTGAATTAATGTGCAAAATAGAATCTTATATGTTTTGAGAGTCGTAAGAGGGTTGAAATACGCGAAACCCAAGACTCACATATTCCTCAATGGTCACGATGTTGCCGGGCGCCAATATTCCCACCGGTGCTGCCTTTAAATTTGGTCTGCTCCTAATATTGTGGCCGGAAGCACCGCATCTTATGACCACCATGGTCCTAGCCGTGTCGGAGGACTCCGTTTTCCTTTTGCTGAAACATGAAATTGTGTTTCGAACGACACAGAAAGCTAACAGCGAAGGGTTTTTAGTCTTTTTTGCGTACTCATCGACCACTTCGGGCCTCTTGCGCAAAGTGACTTGATCTAAATTCGATTTCGGCTCTTCAACTGGAAGAAGCAGGGTCTTCTCCAAGTGTTGATTGTACTGTAGACACCAGGCTTCCAGATGGCTACTGTTGCAATATTGCTTTATCGTGTCCGCGTTCAATCTCAACCAGACGCCATCGTCGTTGTGAATCTACAAAAATTCGAACGGTGAAGAAATTGTTTGTTTCTTTTTGATTCTTCAATGAATAAATTTTAGACAAACGGAATCACCTCGTCTATGAAAGCTATAGTGTCGTTCACCGAAATGAAGCCGATTTGCTCGCTTTGTAGAGAGGGATGAGCTCTGATCCTGAGACCTGCACTGTTCTTAGCTACGAATTTTCTTAGACTGCTTGGTTGATACTGTGGCTTCTTCACGACATTTTCAGTCGGCATTTGCATTCTTTTTGGCGGTTCCTTCACTTCCACTTTATAATTCTGGAAAATCCGTCGAAGAATGTCGTATAACTGCTAATTCGATGTATTCTTAAACTTCACTTTGGCAACTAATGATGTACATAACGCTAAAGCTCCAGCATAAATTTTCATCTTGAAATTATAAATTGATATATGCAGTGGTACGTAAACAAAAGACATGCACAAAGATTTGATGATATTTTCAAAGGAACTTTGTTGATGAAATGTGTACGAGTGATGTAACACGCTTCTGCTCAAATTTTATCAAAGTAAATTATTCAATTATAAATCAACTACAACTTCCCAAATGAAAGTATATTAGATCCTTGAATAAGTTCTCGTTGTTTCCGAGCAGATGATATTACCAGGATTATAGGCATTTCAGATAGTAACACATTTACAAAGAAGTATTGTCGGTAAGATTGAACTTCAGTGTATGTTACTTCGCCACAGTGTGAACAACGGCTTTTTCTCTTAGTTCTAAGAATGTCGAGTTTTGTGTCAAGTAAAGAGTATTTGCGGGGAATTTTATTGCACTATTTTAGTCAAAGGAAATTTGCAGCTGAAGCACACAGAATTCTTGTTGAGATTTACGGTGAGCATGCTCTGTCGGAAACGACATGCAGAGACTGGTTTCGTCGCTTCACAAATAATGATTTTGATCTTGGAGATAAATAACACTCTGGTGCATCGAAAATGTTTGAAGACAAAGAATTGGAGGAATTACTTAATGAAAACTCATGTCAAACGGTAGCTAAACTTGTAAAATCATTACGAGTAGATGACACAACAGTTTCGAAACATTTGAAAGCATTAGGAATGATCGAAAAGCAAGGTACTTGAGTGGCTTATGAGTTGCAGCCGAGAAACATTAAACGCCGATTGTCCACATGAGAAATGCTGCTTGCCAGGCATCGGTCAAAACCTACTTGGAAACACTGTACTGGAAAATTTTACCCTACCCGCCTTATTCACCGGATATATCCTCTTCCGATTATCATTTATTCCGTTCGATGGCACATGGACTGGCAGAGCAGCGCTTCCATTCTCAAAAGATCTGTCGTTTTTCCGACTTGAAATTCATGTGCTGCCAGAAAGATGGAAGAAAGTACTAACTAATAATGGGCAATACTTTTAGTGACATGTTTTTTACTACACACTTTAACCCTTTCGCTCTGCCGAAGTACCGTCACTGAACGGAAAATCGCGTCAGAAATATGCACACTGCGCGTGGTTCCTGTATATATGTTTTTCAAAGTCTTAACACGTTAAGCGCCACGCCGAATTTCTGTGCCGTTCCGTTCAAGCCACGGTTAGCCGTCAGGCGGGCTGCTCGCCGATAGACGGATCAGAGAATAAACAGTCGGGTAACGTAACTTAACGTGTTAAGCAGAGCTCTCAAAATCTAGGCTAGCATGTCAGGGGACTTCAGGAAGCTACCTTTTATCAACCCCATTTTTCCCATTTTCGCCATTGATCGCCCCGAAATTTCAAAGTCGCGCCACGGCTGCAATTCGATTCCGATTGGCCTGAAAATTGCCATACACTCTGACCGAGCGTCTAGAAGTGTGTAGCCAAAATTACAAAAGAATCGGATGAGGCGCTTGGCGCCAAAGGGTTAAAAGCATTAATTTGGACAAAAAAAAACAGTGAGAAGTTATTCAAGGTCCTAATAAATTGAAAATGAGTAAAGTATAACCTGAGAGTCTTTTGTAACATTACGTCTGAAGATCAGACGAGTGTTGAAAGAATTTCACAGGCAATTTCTTAGGATACTGCGAGGGTCGAGTACTCACGTCTTCCATGTTGTATCCGTCCACCATGATCATTAGAGAGTACCATCCGACAGATGACGGAGTCCAGGTAGCGTTGTAGCTTCCATCACCATTAGGTCTTACCAGCATGCTCTCACTCGCCCTTTTTATGGCCGGCGACATGTACCGTAGCTCCTCGAAGGAATAGTTCTGATAAGCTTTCATAATGGTGATCGCGTAGAAGCAAGTCTTGTTGTTAACCGTAACCTCGTACGGTACATCGAGCGGAGGTTGAGGATGACCACCGAACGTCATTGGATCCGGCTGAGAGATTCGTCGAATTTTTTTCCCATGTTCGGTGTTCGTTAAAGCTTTCTTGTCGATTGGGACTGCCTTTACCTCCACCTGTGAATGATTTCTTCGTTCGAACAACTATCGATCCAGTTCAAAGGAATTCATGACAAAGTGCTTGAAATCGTTGTGAAGCGTTCAGACTAGAGCTCTCGCAACACTTTACTTACTATACTACACTGCTTGCTTTACTCATTGTATGCTAGTAGGTTATTGCATCTGAAAGGTCTGATTTTTGTAACAGTAACTTTAAACAAACATAACGTTCTCCTGAATAAAATCATGAACATGCCATGCTAATAAATTGCAAATTTCTTGATTGTGGTATGGTAAAATTTGAGTTCTTTGTTCGTTCATGTTCTATAGTTTCAAGACTTTTAAATTTAGTTTTGAGTTTTCCCTACCATCGTGAATAGTGTTCACCGATATATTTCGATTAAATATTGTACACTGATGTCAATTTAATCATCTTTCCCTCGTATAAAAAGAATATAGGATAATTACATGAGTTGAAATTGAAATAAAGTTTATTGAACCTCTTCACGCCCTTGGCCTACGTGGACATTTAGTTTTTTTTTTATAATTACAGTTACTGTCAATAATAAATAGACCAAAATTTTCACTACAGAAACAAAATCGTCGTCCCTGAAGAGGTTAAAAGTAAAATTAAACATCTAGATAAACACTGAAGATAGACCACTTTAATGATCAACTTTGTACCTTAAAATGTTACATAATAAATCTGCAGACTATAAATCGGTGATTACGTATGCGATAACCTAATACATTATTAACTCTCGATAATTTCAAAACTACACGTTCACTAACAACACTAAAGAACCTAATGATACTACTAGTAAAGTGGTACTTGCTAATCGAACTGTGGATTTATTACGTCCTTCTTTAAAGTCACTTTCAAACAGTATCGGACTTGTTACGTGCTATGCATACTTGAAACAGACAACAATGGACAGACATACCACGGCGTTCCAGCGCAACGGGTTGAATATCATATCATTTTATATTTATCAAATGTCAGAAATGTCTTAACGGTTACCTAACAATTCGAGAAATTTTCGAAAAATTCTGATACCATAAATACATCGTTTATGGAACGATTTCATAGAACTGGAACTACTGCTTGAACTAATGTAAAAACAAATGGTTCTGCAATTCATACCTTCAAGTTGGGTACGTGGACAACGTTGCCATATTGGTCCTTCGTGTAAATGATAACTTTGGTTGGCGACCCGCACTTTATGTCCTCCTTCGAGTACAGCACCTCGCATTTTGCTGGATCGACGAAACTGTCCGGTTGCAGCCATTTTGCGAGACGTCCTCCACTAGTACCAGCAGTGCACGAGACGAAATCCTGAAGGAACAGTCGTTCGTTCGAGTGACAACTGAAAACAGCAAAGAAGATCCTGCCATTAAATCGAGGAACGGACACGAAACACTTTTGTGTCGAATATTGAACTCAAAGCAGTTCATCGTAAACGTGCGATGAAAAATTGAGTAGTTCGTTCCGGTGACAATAAAGACAACAAAAAAATCTTTCCATTGCATCGATAAATGAACACTAAACTAAAATTAATTGACACTAAACATTGATTAGCTTGTTTCACTGACAATAAAAATAAAACAAAAAGTCTGTCATGAATGAACACTAAACTGAAGTTAATTGACACTGAAAAGTAAGTAGCTCATTTCAGTGAAAATAAAAATTAAAAAGAAAGTCCTCCCATTACATCGATGAATGAACACTAAAAATTTTAGTTCGAATTACTGAATTGAAGAGTTCATCGTAAACGCGAGGCAAAGCTAAAAATTGAATATATTGTTCCAATAAGAATTGGAAACAGAAATGAAAGTCTTTCATTTCATGGATGAAAGAACACTAAACTAAAATTAATTTATAGTAAAAATTGAGTCATTTGTTCCAGTGGCAATTGAAAACAAGAAAGGAAGTCCTTCCATTACATCGACGAATGAACACTAATGATTTTAGTACAAAGTGACTGAATTCAAGATTCATCGTAAACGCAGGACGAAGCTAAAAATTGAGTAATTCGTTCTGGTGACAATAAAGATAAAAAAAAATCTTTCCATTGCATTGATAAATGAACACTAAACTAAAATTAATTGACACTAAACATTGATTAGCTCGTTTCACTGACAATAAAGATAAAACAAAAAGTCTGTCATTACATCGATGAATGAACAATAAACTACAGTTAATTGGCACTAAACATTGAGTAGCTCGTTTCAGTGATAATAAAAATAAAACAGAAAGTCTGTCATTACATCGATGAATGAACACTAAACTAAAGTTAATTGGCACTAAACATTGAGTAGCTCATTTCAGTGAAAATAAAAATTACAAAGAAAGTCCTCCCACTACATCGATGAATGAACACTAAAAATTTTAGTTCGAATTACTGAATTG
>CM052094.1:7639553-7661778 GCA_028453745.1 Agapostemon virescens
GAGAGTTTATCGTAAACGCGAGGCGATGCTAAAAATTGAGTATATCGTTCCAGTGAGAATTGAAAACCGGAAAGAAAGTCTTCCATTGCATCGATGAGTCCATTAGATACTAAACATTTTAATATTGCAGTTAGTAAGTTCATCATGATCGGGCGACGCAGCTAAAAATTGACGACGAGCGTCGTCAGAGGTCAAAGAATGGATCCAAATGAGTATAGTCGCAGGTTGTCGACTCGTTAGAACGAGTTTCCGAGTTACAATGCCCCTAATTGGTGATCCGTTCCGCGGGTCTCGTCTGGATAGATCACGAGCAGAGGACGATGCTCCTCTGCCAGCCAGACAATCGTTGCTTCCCCTAGCGAGTCATCGCCGGAGTCATCCCTAATAAGGCGCAATCACATCGCAATTCTGTTCTCAGCCGCGATGGGTTCGCTACCTATACTGTGCCATCACGCCTCGACAGTTTTCGCTTATGACACGAGCAGCTCAAACGACATCTTCAAACCTTTTAGACCTGTTACTTCTGAAGAGTCGCATTGTCGAATCGGTATTGAGAGAACATCGGTATGTAATTCATTAAAAGCGTGACACGCGAAAGAAACTAAATCTGCTCGGAGTGATAACTGTCAATTATCTACATAAAGTTTAGTAACCTGTCGAGCCAGTTACCTTTACGATTGGACATAGAGGAGCATTTTCCCTTCGAAGGTTGCTGACTCGCAGAAAGGTTATCGAAACACTAAAGCACTGTGTCAACTGAACGGAGCTGAAGGCTCTCACTCACAGAGTCAATAAGAATACGCGTGGCAAAACGAAGTCACGTTCATCTTATTTATAGAAGGGGGAGAGGGCATCGTAGTGCAAATCTGTGGCTGTGAAGATGCCTTAATAGGCCATATTTGTTAAAATCGTGTACATTTTATGGATGCTCTTCTAGTAGATTAAATGACTACATTTTTTAAAGTTTAACAGTCCTGTCTGTAGACATCGATCTTTATTTATAATTTTCTCTAGACTGTCATCGTCAAAATAATAGTAATTAAGTCAAACTAATCGTAAAAGCAACGCTTTTCAAAGCTTGAAAATAGTCTTAACGTCTTCTGACATTAATACGTTAATTACTAAATAAATACTGTATTTTTATTTATAATAAACGAGTATGTTCGCTGGTAGGTAACCCGAGAAAAGTCTCCAAGTACACAGACTTAAAATTTGGCACACATTTTAGCTCGATAGAGCGACTTATATAAAATAGAGGCATCAAAGCAAAGTGCGACATAATTCAGGGGATCTAGAGCTGAAAGTGTTCTAAAAGGCGATACCGGGAACACGAGTAGTTAACCATTCAGGCCTCCTTTTTGAGAGAATATGAAAAGATGGCTGAAAATTTTGCTACTTATAACAATTCAATTTTAATCTTAGAAGATTTAAATGAACATATTTACATACCAAATTCCATTTAAATACAGTAGATAGACACTATTTCTGCCTTTCAGAAAAAGAATTTATTTATTTGGCCTTATGATAATAAATCTTTATTCCTTGCGATACTTCTTAATTTCCAACTACTATAACCACAACCATTTACATGTAACTATATTTGAATTATAGTCAAAATTAACCTGCATATTGTACTTTATATGCATTTCTACGTCTACACCTCTGATTCAACCCCTTTTCTTTTCTTCCGTCGCAATCCCCTGACCCATTCTATTATCCTATCATCGCCTCCTTCGCTTTTATAGTTATTTCTTTTTCTAACTCTCTACATTCACTTACTGAATACTCCAAATTATCAAATCTGATTTAACGACAATAATTGTCTCTATAAATAACAAATAAACGCGATCGTTGCTAAGTGACCTAAATAAATTTTCCGAGTGTAAACTTAACACTTTATCGACCAGAAACCTATTAACCCTCCATGAGCCGAATTTTTGTTTTTAATCCAAAAAAATTGGGGAAACGTAAAATCAGAAATTATAAACCTATATATGCAAATGAAAACAAATTTTTCCGTTTAAATAATTTTATTGCAATATATTCACTATGTGACTTTCAGGTAACAACGGCCTATAAAGTTTGCACTTCTGTGCATAAAAGCTTAAGCGTGAAATTCCATAAAACAATTTGCACTTGACGTTAAACATTTTATTTTTGAAATCTCTTTGTTGGATCACATTGCAGTGCATACATATTGGTATAGTCAACTATATTGCTTATAATTTTGTTGTCAAATAGCTTTCAAATTTTCTGGGATAGTGGTTGCTAAACAATTCTTTGTGGTCCTGCATCTTCCTCATCTGACGAGGATTGAGCACTACATTCTTCGTCACAGTCAATGACATTTATCCGTCATCGGGGAAATACTATTGCATCTTCATCAAACTCGGAATCTAATAAGGAATCATCGGATCTATTACCGCTAATGCGTCTAATTCTAATTCCTCCGTTATTTCTATCTGATTTCGTATTCATATTTTGGGTATATGATGTATAAATCTGAAAACAGGAGAAATCACAAGCTTTATCCTAAATGTACCGAAATCTGCCATAATAACCCACTGTAACCTCAAAGTTACAAAACTATATCATAAAAAAACTGTAACAAATTGAAAATCGAAATACAAACAAATAGGTTGTTATTGACATACGAATTCAGAGCTATTATGTGCACTATTTTTAGTTTGGTAATCACTGACAAAAGCACAAATAATATCAATTGGATCAAATGGATTCGCGTATTTTTCTCATGAAAAAAGTTATAATTATTTGGTAGAATGTCGAGAAATTAAAATGTGACCTGAAAGTTACACGGACCCATGGAGGGTTAATAGGATTTTCAATAATTGCACTTAACAGAATGAAGCTTAAAAAAGTACTTTTACATTGTAGTTTGTAACGAAATTATTAGATAACATTACTGAAGATGCCTTGAGGATTCTCAATAAAAATTCCTGTCAGCGTTGAAAGTTATGGACTGTGAACTTTAAACAATTCTGAAACAATCGCTGGTCGGTAAAGTGTTAACTCTCTGAGCTCTAATAGCGACTCTGAGGCAGTAAAAATTACCATACTATTATTCAAAGCAATTTTCACATCATCCAATTCGTTTTGCGTTCTACAAATTCTTAAAAATTCAATTGTTGCATGAAAAATCGGGGTTTAACATTAGCTACACAATGTAAAACGGAGAATAAAAAAGTTCCAAGTGGAAAACTGTCTTGATTACAGAATTGAATTATTTGAGCCGTTTATTTTGAAAGTGGCGTAAGTCCATTTTAAAAAAAGTCGAGTCAGCTACCATAATAGTTACATTTTTACAAAATCTTTTCATTCTGAGGCAACTTGTTACTAATATGTTTAAAATCGTTCAGATTTTGTAACACGAAAATTTACTGGTTAATGAAGCGATGAAAAAGTTTATTTTGAAAGTGGAGTAAGTCCCGTTGTGAGAGTTTCAAATGGATATGGAAAATAATTATGCAATAAAATTTTATGAGATCCCAGCTTTATGTTTAATTATCAAAGTAACAGTTAAATTATCAATGTGCAATGACTTTGTTTTAAACAATGGAACAGTGCCTATTCACAGAAAATGCGATTTTTAAAAGGCTAAAAAATACTGACGTTGAAAGAGTAAATTGGTTTAAAGTATTTTGAATGAGATTTTTTTATAATTAATAAAACTATATTAATTTTGAATGGAAGTTGAATATTTTTTTGATTTTATAACATAAAAGTGTATACAATTATTTTAATTTAAAGGGAAATTTCCTTTCCTATGGACTTGTGCTTTCTTAAGAATTGAAAACGTCGTTTCATTGATTTTGAAAATGGCGAAGTCCATTCATAGCCATCAAAAACATATTATTTCTTCAATAATGTTAATTATGCTAATTGGGATGATAAATTTGACACCTTTAGAAACCCAAAAACATTATTCTATTATGTTATTTGTTACCCATATTTTTAAATTTAATCCAACGCAAACTCTTCAATATCGCGATTCGAGCATAAATGGAATTAAGCCACTTTCAAAATAAACGGCTCATTTGTTGAAACCATAGACTTGCTAGAGCAACCAAGGTAAAATAGAGGCATCATAATAAGAGCGACGTAATTCAGAGAATCTCAGCGTTGAAGGCGTTCGGAAAGGCGATATCACGATCGTTTCATTCGTCGTGGGTGTCGATACCAATTTTTTAAGATGGTGGCAAAGGCTATGTTAGACAAGGGTGTCGTTTTACAGATCGACCCGGTAATAAAAGCCGGAAGAAGATCGATGGAAGGAATGTGAAACGCGATCGAATGCCAGAGGACGACCGGCGAGGATGACGTCGAGAATTGAGGTGCACGGCGCAGATATTGGAAACGGCGGCTTTAAGGTCAGGCTCGACGTGACGTATGGTCAGCACGTGGTCATTTCGGAAATGGCCACTTCAGTCTCGGCGTCAGGTGTTTCCGCGTTCGGGAAGAGCGTTATGAATGAATGGACGCTTCGCGTGTGTGACGCAGACAGGCCGAGAGACGCCGCCCGCCGGGCCAGGAGTTGCACGGACACGCGCAATTTCTCATGGGAAATTAAATGGCCAGGCTTCTGCTCATAAAGCGAAGAGCTACGTCGCTGTCTACCATGAAAAGCGACGCGGCTATGAAGAGACGCTTTCGCGAACCGAGTCGTCCCGTTTTTACGGTGCCCTGTGTGTGCCCCGCTAGCTTTTCAGTTTTCTACGAACCGACCATAAAGGAAGCTATTTTGCCTTCCAGCGACTATGCTGCGCACACTTGTTCGCGTAATTTTTGGAGAGGCTTTATTACAAACGCACCCGCTGGATTCAGGACCGTTGGTTTACCAAGCCATGACAATTGCCACAAAGAATTTGTTACGTTCTTTTAGTACAACATAGCATGGTTTTACTAGATTATCGGAGTTCTAAAGATCAAGCTGTTCATAAATAAAATGCACAGCTTTTAGCAGCCACTCCAATGCAAATGTTTCAGTACCTACCGCAAGCCTGTTAACAGGATTTATGGTAGTCATGTTGCACCAAAAGCAAGGTTAAAAATCGACTTTCACGCAAAAATTCTGAATGAAGTTAATAGATTACGTTGCTGCGTGTCGCGTGTTCGTGACCGAAGTTGCTATTGCCGAAGGAGACTTCAGATCATAGACTTTGAAAATTTATAAAATAATTACGTTCATTATCAAATATGAAACTTGGTGAAAATACATATTGTTGGAATGCAACGAAACCATAGTGTTTCTGGCTTTAAGTGCTGAAAGTTTAAGGGGCGTTTTTCCCAAGAACAGAAGGACTCAAGCGGGAGCGTAAAGTCGAAACCGTTGTCTCAGCATCAATCAGCGCATACCAGTTAGCCAAAGCGCATCAGTCATATTAAGTTACAGCCACAATGTACTTTTGCAGATTTATAGACATTAAACATGTGTCACGCGGAATCCATTGTATTATTACTTATCAAATTTTGTTGTATAATTAAAGTACATACAAGGTGTTTTCATTTAGAAAGTAGAGTAGGGTATAAAGACAATTTCTATCACAAATATTTCAATACCCACCGAAAGCCTGTTAACAGGATGTACAATAATCATGTTGCACCGACAGCAAATTTAAAAATCGTCTTTCAACAAATTGTTATTGCGGACGGGGACTTTAGATTGCAAACTTTGCAAACTTACGAAATCACGTTCACCACCCTGTACGATGTCACAAGAAAGACGAAAGCTCGGTGAAAATACGCACGATTATCGGACGATTTGTACAGCCTTCGAAAGCATGCATTTCGATACCAACGTCAAGAATGTTTACACACCAGCGGTGTCGCGACGACACCGATCAAAACATCACGCGGTCGTAGCCGCAGAGGACATCGCGAACTTTACAGGAAAACATTGCAGGTAAAACACACGAACCGATATCAATTGCAGTCGACCCGGCGCAGATGCCCTCGAACGACCGTGCGACCAGCTCCTGCAGACCGCACACGAGCCACTACGTGTTACGTAAACCTCGGTCACGACGATCCGTGTTTCACGATGGTCAGAGTCGTTTCGCGAGTAACTTGGTCAAGGTCAGTCCTCGCAGGGCACAAAGTGCGGCGACCCTGTCGACCTGCTCGAAAACCGGTGCGACGGCTGCGACGAAGGAGCGGTTCCCTCTGGCATGTCCCGGTCATGATGAACCCTGCCGAACCGGTGCCGAAGAGTTCTTGCCCCTCCTCGCAGCCGTGTCAGGCTTGCTGGCTTTTATCTTCGAAAAGACACGAAGAGGGAGAGCACACGAGAGCGTATAGTTGCCAGGCGAAGGAACACGGTTCTTGGTGGGGAGGAGACACCGATCGTGCATGCCACCGACCACAGTTTCAAAGCAACCTCCGTGATGATCGCGTCAGCTGGCCTCTAGTCGCCCCACCTCTACGGAAACGAGCAGTCGGCGCGCGTGTTTCGACTTGCTCGCGCGACTATCCCGAGCGAGCAAGACACCTCTTCCAATCGCCAGGCAGAGTCATCTTCTTCGGAAGCTGTTCGCCGAGAGGAATCCAGTTCCGCCGCGATCGAGAGTAACGATCGATCAGTCTGGAAAACTCCGGGGAGTACAGTAACTCCCTTTGTTCGATCCTCGTTCCGAACCGATGAAGGCGGCTCCTTGTAGGATCGACTCGGAGCTGGATCGACGGGGCCAGATGTGAAAGTTGGAAGTACCCGGAGGATCGACGCGAGGATCCATGGAAGTGCGCACGGTGTGCCGTAAATGATGTGAGGAAAGATCTACGGCGCGAGGAAGTCGAAGCGGATCGATCGCGGACGAGCAAGGACCGCGGCCCTTTGTCCCGGGTTGATCTCGCTGGGTCCCACGATGAGCGGCAGGAGGAGAGTGTTCAGTGCCCTGAACGGGCTGAAGTGTGATCGTGCGGTCGTATGCTCGGTGTTCATGTGGTGTCTAGTAGTTCTGGCTGGTAACGCCGAGAGTGCGCCGCCCGGGATATGCGCGATGGACGGGTGCAACTGCACCGTCAAGGCACACCGTTGGATTAACGTCAAGTGTGTCTTCTCCAATGATCAGGTGAATGAAACGCTATGTAATTCGTCACTAACCCACCGCAAGTCGTCGCGATTGCAGCGTCGGCGACGATGTTGTCCGTCTGCGATCTGATCGATCGATCGATCGATCGAGTCGCTGCATTTCAACGAGTTTACCGATCATCCCCGACCGTCGTGATTACGGTTCTGGCTGGTAACCTGCGACGCAAATCTGCGGACGATGACTAACTCCCTAGGTTTCCAACTTCGCTCGTTTGGGATTATTGCTTTCGGTATCTGCGGTGGGATCGACCCTGCGATCTAAAAATGGAAGGTTCTCGCGGTTGTGCGAGCTTCTGTCTCTCACCGTTAAAGCCTGAAGACAAAGATCTCACTCCAGATTTTGGGGCACTTCGTTTGATGTGCTAATTAACGGAAGCGACACTTTGTAGATCAAGCTTGTCAAGCTGGAATATTATATCTGACTTTATAGTTATCTGATACACGTGGCACGAGATATCAAGTATTTACGGCATTGTTGCACCCTAAGAATTATGTTGATCAGGATCGATAACTGTAGCATAGATGGCTGTTATCGCTGTACATACATTTCTTTGCAATTCTTTGTAGAGAACAGTTTTTTGGTAGAAGTAAATCAAATACCATATCGAAATATCCAAGTTTCGTTCATGCGCTTACGTGGCGCACCATCGAAAGATTGCAATGTTATAGTTTAAAAAAGACATCGTGCATTAGAAACGTCGAATTAAATATTATAGTTTACTGATACGCGTGGCGTGCCGATTCTTTGCACGTTGTCATATTTTGAAAATGATATTATAGATCGATACTGGTATCGGCACTACAGGAAACTATTATTACTTAACAGCCAGTCGTCTGCAATTGCGTTGCAGAAAACATTTTTCCCCATGAATTAATTAAGTCTCGAACTGAAATGTCAAATTAAATTTTATAGTTTATTGATAGACGTGGCGTACCAATACACCAAGATATTATCATATTCTACAAACAATATGGTACATCGGCATCGATATCAATAGAACGGGAAACTGTTATCACCTAACACAAAGTCGTCTACAATTGCGTTGTAAGAAACATTTTTCCTACATGAGTTAATCGAATCACTAGCTGAAATGTCGAATTAAATTTTATAGTTTATTGATACACGTGCTGCAATATTCGTACATGCTGCGATATTATCGTATTCTAAAAATGATAGGTAGATCAGTACGAATAACAGTAATATAGAAGGCTGCTGCTATCAAACAATTGTTCGTAGCTCTGCTGTAAGAAACAATTTTTCCCTTCGAATTAATCAAGTCTGCCATCGAAATTAAAAATATAATAATTCACCGATGCATGTGTTATCATGTTCCAAATTGGACATCGTTGATCAGCACCGTTAATTAAATTAATTAAATTATATTTGCTCTGTAGAAACCATTCCCTTAAGAAATCTCTCCTATGAGATGATCTAAAACTCTGAGTTACAAGTTAACATTAACTACCGAGCACTAGTGTGAAAATTGCATTCATTTGGATTTTGTGCAATTTTTATATCAATAAAAGCTTTAACACTAAATCTACCATAAGAAGGCAAATGCTCCTTACCAGATTTTCTATTTTATATTCATTGAAGTTATAAAATTGTCTTCACAAATAATCGATTCAATAGATTTATTTAATCCAACATACATTGTAATAAAAATTGCACAAAATACATATATATATATATATATATATATTAGTTCTTGTCACTTTTCTAAGACAATATACGCTAGCCAATTTCAATGTTCCGTAGGTTTAGGGTTAAAAAAAAATATTATTTAAAACGTTTTCATGGAAACATTTTTATAATTTTGATTCGTCCAATATATCGGGTATTCTAAGATATAAAACTGCCTTCGTGGGAATCGATTCAATAGAGTTCTTTATTCAGTCGTACATTGCAATAAAGATCTAAGAAAATTGAATCTTTTCGTATTCATTAGACAATACTCGCTAGTCGATTAGAATACTGGGTAGGTTCAGTGCTAATTTTATGATGTTGCAGAAAAATGGTTTCCTTCGTAAGCGGATAAAAAGCTATCTCGACGCGGCATCTCGAAGTTAGCCGAAATTGCGAATGGTCGGCGTTCAAGGTGAACGTTTGCGAGTTCTGCGAGTTTTCGAACGGTGAAAGTTACCGAAGCACATTGGGCCCCTGAAGATCGTGTACCAGTTGAAATTAGCATATAAATCATTGGTCTGTGAACAAGTCGGGAATCACACAGCAGGGTGCGCATGATAGACTTCGGCCTCGAACATTGTACATCCGACTTCTATGAGGCACGTTTCGGTGCATTATACATATCCGGAGTTCCACTTGCTGTTGTCTCGTTGTCAGTTGCGCTCGACTGGATGCAGTTCAACCGATGCACTATACGCCCCAGCTAGAAGACCATGTTGCAACGCGCAGTAACCGGCTGTGGCTCCTTCCTTCGGGAACTTCCGCGAGAAACTTAAAATTGTGTCAGACGCGCCAACTATACAGGGTGAGGCACCTAAAACCGGACACCCGAATAACTCGGCTGCTGTTGGTAGCATCGGTGGTTGGAAGAAATGTATCAGGCCAAAATTATTTGGTACCGAGAGGCTGATCATCGGATGTTACTAGCCCTTGATAGGTGGAGACGTCAAAAGCTGATATCTGTTTTTTTTAAATGGAACGATATGTTTTTTACTTACATTCTGATAGAGTATTTCAAGACGAATACAGTGACTTATTGAAAAGGTCATCCGTAGTCTGGGTTAAGCCAAATGCCTAGCTCACATTCTACACGGATAATTACTCAATTCCTCAACGTAACATTTGTAGATCGTTGGATTGGTCATGCAGGAAATCATAAATGATCCGCACGTTCTCCAGATTTAACACCTCTGGACTTCTAAAGGGTGTTCCAAAATTAACGCAAGGTTTGAACTAAATAGAAATCACAGTTTTTAGTCTTTAGATTGTTATTTTTTCATTGAATCATAAAGTACATAGGACAGGTTTATTTATGGAATAACACACTGGGCAAATGGCCTCCACGATTTTGCTCGCACATATGCACTCTTTTGTCGAAATTTTTCATGACCATTCTGCATAATTGTGGCTGAATTTGTATTGCACGGGTGGTTGTGGGCTTGTTGACATAGACCTTCGACTTCAAATAACCCCATAAGAAGTAATCTAATGGTGTTAAATCACACGATCTAGGGGGCCAATTCTGATCACCGAAACAAGAGAGTACACGATCAGGAAATGTCTCATGCAGTAATTGAATTGTTTCACTGGCTGTGTGGCACCGTCTTGTTGAAACTACATATTGGACACATCAATAGCATCCAATTTCAGCAGAAAGAACTGTGTTATCATATCGCGATATCGAGCATCAGTAACAGTTACTGCTTGACCAGCCTCATTTTCAAAAAAGTATGGTCCAATGATACCTCCAGCCCAAAATCCGTACCAAACAGTGACACGTTGTGGGTGCATTCGTTGTTCGACAATCACGTGTGGGTTCTCTGAACCCCAAACACGGCAATTTTGACGATTAACAAAGCCATCAAGGTGAAAATGTGCTACATCGCTTAGGATGATTTTGCTCGAAAAATCAGCATCCACTTGTTGGTGTTCAATAATCCATTCCACGAACTCTCTTCACTGTTCATGGTCATTAGGCTTCAGTTGTTGTGTTAATTGAATTTTGTAAGCATGGAGACACAGATCTTTCGCGAGTATACGCTGTAGAGAGCTTCTTGAAATTTGTAATTCTTGTCCACGACGCCGAATTGATGTTCCTCGGTTTTCATCAACACTCTCACGCACTGCTTCGATATTGACATTTGAATGGCTTGTTTTTGGACGACCGGTGTGTTTAGCGTCTCCAACTGATCGAGTCTCCCTGAATTTTTCAATTAATCTTTTCACAGTTGACGAGGTTAAAACACTATTTTGACCATATTTTGTATAAAATTTTCGAACTGCGGCCGCCAAACTTTCATTATTTTTGAAATATTGTTCAATAATGAAAACACGTTGTTGTATGGTATGACGCTCCATTTTTACTAACCCTAAACTCTCAGCTGTCAAATTGTCCTTTTTTTCAGGGTTGCCAACAATTTATTGCAAAAATGGCGGCAAATTAAAATCTTGCGTTAATTTTGGGACACCCTTTATATATATTTGTGCACAACATTTATATTTGTTGGACTTTATTTAAAATCTCCATCGCGTCTCTGACTCGTCATAACACGGCAAAGGGTTAAAATAATCGCCTTGCTTGATCCAAAATCTGCGAATATCCGTACACGTGCACTGTCATATTAGAAGCTCGTTCGAACACCTTATACCTCGTCCTGGTCGGATATACTCGGTGTCGAAAAAATTGCTCAACCTGTCACGGTGTCAACTTACCGTGTCTCTCCTATTGTTCAGTCCGGACAGGCTAACGAGCCTAACCCAGCCCCCCAAGTATCCTTTCGACTATCAAAGCCACGAGTTCGCCGCTTCGCTGGTGAATAGTGGCGTAGAAACGAGTCGTTCGCTAAATTCGACCATAATCTCCAGCGTCTAAATATAGCACAGAAATATATTTCGAGCGGTAGTTGGTTCGGTTAGAGCCGAAGGGAGGAGAGTTCGTATGTTAATTGTGCGTAACGCGTCGCCGAATTGACGATGGTCTCGATTTCTGAGGTCAGCCGTCCGGGTTAAATATCGATGCTACGCTTCTCGACTGCGAACCGAGCACTTGCTTGTTTGCTATCTTTATGCCGATCTTAGAACCCGCGCAGAAACGCAAGGATAACAAGTTGCCCGTTCACGTTTTACGAAATAACGCTGCGGCGTCGATTATAAATTTTAAAGGAGTCGTTGGCCCCCATCTGGAAAGTTTCGCAACATTATCGCGGCGGGTTTGCTAATAAACGTTTATTTATAAGCGAACGGAGAACCGATCCCGTTTGAATTCAGATCGGCCGAGTTCTGCGGAGAAGGAGCCCGTTTCGAAAGCGATAATTAGAAAGGTCACGTTACCGCGTTGAATAATTTCCACGAGGAACAGTCTCGTGACACTATTACCGGCCAGTATTTTACTGCTTCTTTGTCAAGTACGGCGGCAGTGCCGACCATGTTTCGCATTATTGAAAGCAATTTCTGCCGGTCTGACGAACGCCTGTCGCGACGGGCGTAGGCGTGACACGCATTGCAATGTATACCGGGTGACTCTAATCATCTGCGAACGTAGAAACGATTGGCAAGGGAACTTTTTAAGTCGCGAGGACGGCGCGTCGCTTCTTTGCCGCGGTTCATTGACACCGGTTGGACCGACACCGGGCCTCTCGCACGGCGAAATATACTTCCTAATCGAATCAGATCCAGCAACCAACGTCACTTATCATTCCACCGTCGTTAATTCCATTTACAGACCGTGCTGGCGCGCGGTTGTTTGTGTTAAATGCCTGACAAGCTTCCTTTAATCGTGGGCTTTGCCCTGGCTGCATGCGGATCCACGTTGAATGGAATACCGATGCGATTACCAGTCGCGATTACGTAGCGACGCGATCGATTCGCAGTTTTTCTTAGTTGAGATTTCCTGCTTGTGCCGGGGAAATTGCTTGCAGATTAGGGTTTTTATTGATATTGCTGGTACCGACGATAAACGCTCTTAACGTTTTGAATATTCGACTTCTCGTCGATCCTCGTTAGCGTACCACGGATTTTAGGCGTTTATGGAGAAAACGAGCAGTGAAATTTAGTGCTATTAGCACTCCCCAGTATCCGAAAGAAGACAGATGGATGAAGTTTCAGTCGGAGAAACATGTAAGAGTTAAAACGTGAAGATTCGCTGCTTTTCTTTTATTCGTAATTTCACAAATGCAGCAAATGCCTGCTACGAATGTATCATACTAAGAAGAAAGCAATGTCAGTAACTATTACAGTTTTCCGAAAGTATATCACAAAATATTGTTCGTAAAAAGTCTCACGCTAATAATAATATTTATTCTCGATCTTTCGTTTGAATTAGGGCTTTTCTATACTTGTATTCTGGTATAGGACTATATCAATACCTCCTAATAAAGATAGTCTAATGTTAGTAATAATTACAGCCTTTCTAAAATAGGCCTGAAATATTATTGCCACTAACCTGTCATTTAATTCTATGATTATTTGAGCTAATTATGAAATTGTTCTTCAAAATAGAATGAAGAGACCTAATTATCAGGTTTAATTCTGGTTTATATTAGCATCTGTTGCATATAATTTTGGGGGTTATTTCTTTTGGGAAACTTGACATGAAGAAATGTCAAAGTAATATATTATTTGAAATTGCTAATATCTCAAATGAATCAATATTAAATTTATCTTTGAAGAATAGGATTAAGAATATTCTAAAATAAATGATCTGAAATTATTATTTCTTATTTCCACTTTAAAAAAGAGTTGCTCACGTCTGTTCTAAAGTGTGCCAAAGAAATCTTATTGCTCATAAACGTTTCTCAATCTAAGAATAAAATTAACTGACAATCGTTTACTTCAATAAAAAATACTCCAGCTGTTTCTTTCAGTTTAATAGTGTACAACTTACTTCGATCAAGAATATTCTACATTAATAAAATTGGCAATCTTTTTACTACAATCAAAAATATCCTAGCTGTTTCTCTTAGTATAGTAGTGTACAACTTACTTCGATCAAGAATATTCTAGACTAATAAAATTGGCAATCTTTTTACTTCAATAAAAAAACTCCCTAGCTATTTTTTTCAGTTTAGTAGTATACAACTTACTTCGATCATGAATAACCTAGATTAATAAAATTAACTAACAATATTTTTACTTGATTCAAAAATATCCTATTTGTTTCTTTTAGTTTGGTATTGTAAAACTTACTTCAGTCAAGAATATCCTACATTAATAAAATTGGCAATCTTTTTACTTTAATCAAAAATATCCTAGCTGTTTCTCTTAGTTTAGTAGTGTACAACATACTTCGATCAAGAATATCCTAGGTTAATAAAAATAACCAACCATATTTTCAGTTCAATAAAAAATACTCCAGCCGTTCCTTTCAGTTTAGTAGTTTACAACTAACTACAATCAAGAATACTTTTCTAGACTTTTCTTCTAGTTTAGTAGAGTGCAACGTGTATAACACAGCTATTTCGGAAACAAATGAAACAAAATACCTCTCACGAACAGATAAGCAGGACAGACTACACCAAAGCCGCGTTAATATGCGATAGGTAAGGAAGTTCGACTCTTCTGTGAACAAGGATGTTTTGTCTAAGCTAAATGGATTATCTGAACTCATCAGCAGCGAGAATAGAAGTAGATCGAATCTGTTTGGAAGGATGATCAGAGAACAATACCAGCTCTTAGACACGAAGAAATTATCGTGGAAGCGATGACAATGCATCGTTCTCCTCTCCGCTCGGTGATTTCCAGTACGGACAACCCCTTCGAGCGGAAATCGCTCACAGCGGAAGCCGGTTAGATTTAGGCGAACGCAACAGAGACGATTTCGTGGGACCTATCACGGCGATCTACACGGGTTCGACCTTCGCCTGGTGCTCCTATGAATGCGTAAACACACCGAGTCGTGCACGAAATTCTTCGAAACGATGTTTAACCGGTCTGATAGCACTCCAGCACTTGCGTGCATCGTTGGGAAAGTGTTTCACCACTGATCGGATCTTGCCACGCCTACTGTTCCTTAATTGTTATTATCAGACAGCGGACTTTATGCATTTATGACATAAACGAGTAGGTGTTACTCAACCGAGAACGTACGGAACACTGACATCTACTATTTTACATTAAGTTTTTAAAACAACGAGAAAGTATCGAAACTTTTAGCCATTATTTTTTGTAATATATACTCAAAACCATATGTCGACTTATTTCTCATGGATACATCTTTACAATCTCGATAATCGTAAATAAAACATATTAGAATGTAAACTTAGTGTTAAAACAGTGAAAACATTACAAGAATCTGAAAATACTGTAATATTCATTTCAACTTATTCAACGTATTCAAAAAGAAAATAAACTTCTATATCACAGGAGTATGTTGCAATTCAGTCAGATAATTTTTATTTTGCATAATTTAATCCGTGGTTGGTATCGTTGGGTCTCTGACGACCCATCAGAATTTAGACTGTAAATGTTGCGATTGCTAGACAGTTAGTATGGTAAAAAGTGCTGTACTTTTTGGCATAAAATGTAGCTTTCTGTGCATTCAAATATTAATTTCGTTTCAAGTTCTGAGCATTGATCCTTAGATACGGTGCGCCACTATAGTGGCTTGAGCACACTCAATTTTATTATTAATTATCAAAGTAAATTGTTAAAGTTAATGTATATGCACCGTGTCTTTAAGAAAAATTATAATTTGCTTAGCAAATACTTTATTCCAAAATTATTAATGCTAAAGTATGTGCACCATGTCTTTAAGAAAAATTATAATGTAACTATCAGACACTTCATTGCAAAATTATTAATGTTAAAGTATGTACACCATGTCTTTAAGAAAAATTATAATTTGCTTAGCAAATACTTTATTCCAAAATTATTAAAGTTAAAGTACATGCGACATATCTTTAAAACAAAATTATAATGCAGTTAATTATAGTTACAATTGCAGTTACAGTTATCAAACACTTCGTTCTAAAATTATTATAGTTAAAGTATGTACATCACGTCTTAAAGAAAAATTATAATGTATTTATTAAAAACTTCATTCCAATGTGCTCTGCCGTACAGAAAAACAGATTACATTTGTTAACCGAGGGCTAAACAGAGAAAACGTTTCTCTAAAATTTGCGTACCGTAAAAGTTCAATCATGAAATGTAATAACTACATCCATCACAGATGATCGCACAGAAATCAGAGATTGAATCGGTACTTCTATTATCGATAAAACATCAGTATTTCCGGGTTACCGTTACGTATGATGAAACCAAATGATGCGATGGTGTAAACTGCACCGAACCTAATATAGTTCTGATAGCATCAAACCGGTGTTCGCATCATCGGACATAATAGCAACCTAAAAATATCGGTATTCGAAAAACCGATTCAATCTCTGATAGAAGTTTCCTTCCATCAACGATTCCAATAACCCCAACGCAAGATTCGCCGTTGCATACCAAGTCTCCTCATTCATATTTATCCCGAATGCACAAAAAATTCGCAGTCTGGTTGCATCTCTCGCAGCATCGTTGACCCAGAAAGAGCCGATCCTGCGACCGCGACGCTTCAAATTTGCCGCGCTTGGGATTAACGTCCGGCTGTTCCCTAACAAATGGCCGTGGGTATCGGTAATTCAATTGCGAACCGATATCGACGCGATCCACACAAATGATCCCGTCAATTAATAACGGAGGCAACGCGTGCCCTCGATTAATTCCGCCATTCTGGCGGCGCATCTGTTCGGCCCCGCGATACAATAACGCGATGCAAACGTTATTACGATCGTGCCAAGCAAATAACGTCAACGATCGGAAACGACAAGCGTGTCCGCGTGAACGATAAAAGCGATCACGGAAAACAAACGTTCCCTGGCTGTACTGCGCAGTAATCGTAAGTTTTCGAGCACCTTCGAATTATTGGGTTGTCCGGAAAGTTCGTGTCGATTTTCGGCAGGTGGCATAAACGCAGGTCTGAATATATTAGTGAAGTTGTATGAAGTTGCCTGAAAGATGGAGAAAGGTTGTGGAACAGAATAGCACTTATATAATTTAATAAATATATATGAAAACTGAAATGCGTTGCGTTTCAATCTTCCGACAAAATCGGCATGAACTCTCCGGACAACCCAATATTTTGACCCTTATCTGTTCCTCGAACCGATTCGACACATTTTCAGACAAAGAACGATGCAGCTCTGCAATTTCTAGAATTATTTACGACAAACTTTGTATCTTTTATTTTTTTAACACGTTACGCGTCGGGCCGTTTTTTAAAGACTTTTCATTTAGGCTGCGTGTCTTTGCGACGGTTTGCCGCGTGTCGAGTAATTAGGAAGTGACAAATTGTGTAGCATATCTTCTGCGGTATTCAATCGAAAATCTACAATCGATTGCTTTGTTGAATTAGACAACATAGAATACAGAATATAAGCATTATAAATAGCTATGTCAAGCAGGTAAAAGAACATTTTTTTTGCAAGAATAAATTAATAAATGTACCTAAATATCGGGGAGTATCTAAATAAGACAAAATCGGCGTGGCGTTTAACGTGTTAAATAGATAATAAAATCTCTGGTGTTTCAACAGAAGGCAATCAAAAAGTCGTAAAAGCCCCACGCTATGATAAATGCAGTGTACATGATATTAAGATGTCTATATTTGACTCTACGATAAATTTTTTAAAAATTCTTTGCTTTTCAATAAGAAATGATAACGGCTTGAACGGAAAGTTCAGTGGGGATCGTTGCACGCGGCATGGAACGTGTGAAATATAAAGGTTTTCCAAAAATGATCGAGTTCCTTAAAAGGGAAGATTGCTGGGGCTATTCTAAGAAATTTTATCTCTTGCGAAAATGTCGCACGCGGCTTTGTTCTCGAGTTATTAATACAAAAACACGAGCCAATCAGAGCACAACTATAGATTTCGCTGTGCGTGGCGTTGCCATTAATCAAGCTGAGACACGTCCGCTATAGCCCAGCTGCGATTGGTCCACGTTTTTTTCTTAGTAACTCGAAAACGAAGAATCCAGTCGGGAATTGGCAAAACAAGATATTTATTAGAATAACACCAGCATTGCTCCTTTCATGGAATTCCAATATTTGTGGGACGCCTGGAATATACAGGGTAAATCGTATAAAATATCTCCTTTGTTTTTAGCAACACCGAAAAATATGTAAAAGGGAAATTTTTTGTTTCAATGAACCAATTAATGCAATAGAAGAAACATTTGAGGACATTTTTGATTTGTTAATTGCGACGGCAACACCGAAGGTTGTACGTACCTAACCCTGTCTTTGGTAGTTTATGACGCATAGACGAAAAGCAGGCCAGAAAGTACGAAATTCCGCTCCAAAGGAGCTGACCATTCGACACGCACCGCAGGCGGACAGTTTTACCCCGACGAATGGACACCACGTGCGACGCACTTGAAGAAACGAAAACTAGACAACCCTGCAATAAATCATGATAATCTTACATTGACTGTTTCCCACTTCTTCAGGTAAACTCTTTCAAACACATTCCTTCCATCATTTCTAGAACCAATTAAAAAACGCTACATTTCTCTGCCTCAAACTACCCTCAACCAATCAGTACAAAATCAAGGTGACGACGGACAGAACGCAACAAGACTCATGAGACAATTCAGAAATCGCGAAGAATACGAACATCATACGAAATCAAAAATAGCGAAGAACAGACGAAACCTAGAAATCACGAACCGATAGAAACAGAAATTACAAAACAGAAATCGCAACATTCCGAAGTTGAAAATAAAAAATTTCGCAACCACTATGATCGTGTAGTTATTACACGACCCAGATGCTCAGCGACATTTCTTGTACGCTGAGAAGAAGGTATCATCGACGTGACACCTTCGCATCAACATCATTGTTACAATGTTGTAGCTAATGTGAAAATGAATTTGACCAGATGTAGTAAGTTGACTTGCAATGAACAATGTCAAGTCATATACCGCATTATTTATAAATATTTTTAAGCATATTTTCGAAGATCTTTCACGTAGACATTTTAGCATTTCTATTATACCTAATATAACGTCTGTTCGTTTAATTTAAAACAACCCCTTGCCATATTATGACGAGTCAGACTCGTGTCGAAGATTATTAATAAATTTGAACAAATATAAATATTGTGCATAAATATATATATATTATAATTTCAACTGCGGAATTTCTATTAGCGTGTCGTTGCGTATGTTCACAATCGGAGCCCCTCAATTGTCAATTAAACAATACTATAACTTTAAAAAGAAATGGTACGGAGTTTGAAATGCAAGCCAATTCGATTTTCCAATCAACGTTTATCAGAATTGTACCTTTGTAAAAGATTAGAGCAATTCTTGAGGCTCGCAGAAAAGGGGCTGTAATCAATCCCTTGTCATATTATAACGAGTCAGACTAGTAATGAAAAATTTAAACAAAGTCTAACAAACACGAATATCGTGCATTTTGTTGTGGACCGAATCAAATGTTATTCTTTTCTAATCAATGTTTAAGCATCGGAGTACATGTAGCAGTACAAAAGATGTAAATTGTCTTTTCTCTTGTGTAACATTTTTAACAATGAAGATATTATAATAACTTGAGTTAAGAAAGAAAAAGGCAAGGGGCTAACGCTAAAATTATCGAGCACTAAACTCGACTACCACACATCTGTTTCTAGTAATGGCAAAGTTACAATTATTCAAGTTTCGTACAACTATAACGTTAATGTGTTCTTTAATGAAAAAGTTCATTCAAACAGTTTTCGTTTGTACTTTCTTGTAATTACGATAACTGTGAATGAAAAAATCAATAACGAGTCAATTTGACCAATCCGGTAATTCTAGTGTCAACATTGTGGAGTTCTTTGCTCCAAGCAAGGATTTACGATTACTTCGGAATGATAAATTAATTACTTAATAGTTTCTATCTCCCGTGTTGAATTTTGATAAACGAAAAATCTGAAAAGGGTTGCTTGAGCTACTATAGTAGGTTTACTGTTTGTAAGGGTATCTCGATGTTCCTCTCGTGTTTGTACTGTGTTAACCCTTTGCGGACGATGATTTTCGCAAATATTTGAAATATCCCCTACAGAAAGCTAAATCGTACAATAAAACATCAGCTCTAGGAAAAAATAAAAACATGTTCTGGTCTTTTGTTAGTACAACAGTTCAGTTACGTTGCAAATGTATAAAATTCGCAGTTTGGTGATAAGCGGTTAGTTCAAACGAAACGTGCAATGATGAAAATCCAAGAAACGCGTGAACCATTCTGTATGCAGGGTTAGACGTTTAGAACCGACCATCTGAAATAACCAATAATAACATAACCACCCAATAACTTGGCTGCTATTGGCGATAGGAAAAAATTCATCAGGTCAAAATTATTTGGTATCAAGGGGCTGATCATCCGATGTTACTAGTTTTCTGATAGGTACAGGCGTCAAAGAGATATGAACGAAAAATCTGAAAAGGGTTGCTTGAGCTACTATAGTAGGTTAAGTGTTCGTAAAAGTATCTTTATGTTCTTCTCATAACCCTTTGCGGACGAGTAATTTGCATTCAATATTTAACACGATCCGTGCCAAACCGTTTTTTCAAGATTTTCTAATAAAATCTCTGCTGTTTCAACAAAGGGCAATCGGAAATGAGTGATCGCTATGCCGTGTTGTGCATGAACGCCCCACGCTATAAGAGATGCAGTATACACGATATTAAGATATCTATATTTTTACTCTACGATGAATTTTTTAAAAATTCTTCGCTTTTCAATTAGAATTGCAAACGGCCTGAATGAAAAGTACAGTGTGGGTCGTATACGCCCCACATAGCACGGAACGTGTTAATCATTGAAATAGACATAGCACTATACAAGATATAAATTGTCCTTTCTCTTCTATAACATTTTTAACGGTCAATATGTTATTATGGTAATTTAAGTAGCAAATAAAATGGTATGGTAAGGGGATAAAATAGTCCCAGCTAGAGTAGTCTGTAGTACAGTAGTCCCCACTGAATAGAGTCTAATAATAAAATTGACTAACGAATCCGGTACGATGAAATAAATCATCGAAAGTCGAAGAACGACGACGCCATTTTGTCGGTAGGAGTACCGACCAGAGTCCAGTTTCCTTTTAATTCCAGCACGTATAAGCAACGTGAACCATGTGTGACATCGCAGTTAGTCTCTAATTAGGGGCAACGATCGAAAACGGTTTGTCGAAAACGACTCGATCGTGACCCAAACTTGCGTTCGTGGATTTCGCGGGATGTTCGAAAGCTTGCCCCGGGGGACAATGGTTCTCGAGAACCGGTCGCACCTCTGCGGGCCTTTTATTGGTGCCGTTGGTCGTCGGCTTAATAAATTGATGAAACGACACAAGGCAGAAGGGTGCGGGGGTGGATCAGACCGCGGTGGAAATTTCATGCGCACAAAACCGACCGCGCGACGCTCGCTGCTGCGAGAGGACACCGCGTCGAACTCTCCTCGTCCGCTGGCCCAATCCTTGCTCCGGCTCAATTTATTCACAATGGGCTCTTTCAACGAATTACTGTTCGGTCCACGACGAATCTCTGGGTGTTACCGAGCGGCCCGGCCGCAATCATGCGGGCACTGTGTTGCGAGAGATGGGACGCGAGGGGAAAAAATTATGGGTGCCGTTTATCATGCGACCCTCCGCGCCATGACCATCCGACGTCTCGTCGATCCCAATACAGCTCGCTTGTTTTCGCTTTTTTCGCTTTTCAACGATTTTTTTCTTCTCTTTTTTTCGACACGTTTATCGGGTGGGAGTGATAAGGGACGCGTGAACACCGGATCCGTTATCAGGGGATTCGTTAGATAGGAGCGAGGATTTTTCGAATTTTGTCTGCGAGACCTCTAACCTTGGTATCGTGGCTGTAGAATGTTATGAAACTCGTGGAAAATTCATTAGATTCGAGGCTCGAGAACTTGATCTGATAACGCGCAATCGATAGTTCACATCGCTCGAACGAACAAAGGGGTCAACGTTCGCTTGAACTCTTGTTGAATCGGTGAATACGAAAGGAAAACTGTCGCACAAAAGCGAAATCAGGAGAACATCGAATATAGTGTGTTGTCCGGAATGTTCGTGCGATTAATCTTTATTTTTAATAAATGTATACCAAAACGAATCGATAAATAATCGATTCCCCATGAGTAAATCGGTACGAACTTTCCGGACAACCCAGTAGTTGATTTAACATTAGAACGACGAGGCGAGTCAAAAATAGATCGTTACTGACTTCTTATTTGACAGTTATTGACAATATAAGAATGTTTCCACGAAAACTTTTTACATAAACTTTTTCATTAAAACATATATTATGTTTTACATTATTATGGGACAATCAACAATGGCAATACGAAGTTGCAGATACAATGACATTTTTAATGCATATTAAATATATTTAAATTGTAG
>CM052094.1:7666778-7692771 GCA_028453745.1 Agapostemon virescens
TACAACTTCGTATTGCCATTGTTGATTGTCTCAAAGTATTCAAAAATTGTAAATTTTCCATACTAATTTATTTCTTTTGTCTGTAATTTCATATCAATTTAATCTTTGAATCTGTAATTCGTTTTTTTCTTAGTAAAAAGTTTACCTAATTAAACAAGTTTTCATTTTGCTAAGAGTTCTTAAAATTTGCAGAAAATCGGAAAAATTAGGTGATCCTTCGTACCAAAGTTGTATGAATATAAAATCACAGATAAAAAAAATTAATTAGAATGAAAAATTTACAATTTTTGAAAACATTGAGACCAGTACAATTTGATATTACTGTTCGTTCTCTAATATCTCTGTGAGACCTAAAATCTAGCTGTTGCGTTGTCACCTACGTTCAAATTTCGCATGAAAATTAAATGTCGGAACTAAACGAGAAAATTTCTCTTTCATTTCGATAAAGGACTTGGTAAAAGATGAATTCTTATTTCTCAAAGCTGTCTTACTCAACTATTCCTACTATTATGTTCTACACGTTCTCCAGTAATCTGCCACAGTTTTCTCTGCATAATTTCATTTGACGATTGTTTAGTTCTAATTTTTAGATCCTCGGTATCTTCGGCGATTTAACCGTCACGTTTCTAAAAACAAAAAACTGTCTCAACAATGTCTACGCAATTTCTTTCCCGACATCTACCAATTTCTATCAACGACAAGCTGTTACTCGGTTGCTTGTCTCGTCCAGTTACTCATCGGTAGCTCGTTAACGATCCAAGAAAAATACAGACTAATTGCGGGAACTATTTGCCGACTGGTCGAGCTAACACGCGTCGAGATCCTTTGCCAGTCGTGAAAGGAAATGTCGCAATCTGAGCACGTGAATGTTGATTAAGATACTCGCAGCTCCGCAGTCGAAGCAGTCGATCGCTTGTGCGTCGGTAAAAATAATACTAAACGAAAGCTTGTGTAAACTTCCGATTGGGTTATCAAAATAAGAATAGCGCAATTTAATAACCACATTTATCGTTCTTGCTTCTGTGTCAAAAAACGGAGTGGAAACTTGAATGTTGCAATAACTAACGGCAACTGCGAGAAGGTAAATTGACTTTCTCTGCACCTCGTTTTCATTTCGTTGCAGATATGCATAAACGTGCATCGTCGTATTAGCAAAGCAGCTAAATCTATTGGGTTGTTCGGAAATTTCGTTTTCTTTTTGTGAAAATTAAAGACAATTTTCGTATAATGAACAAATATTTTATTAAATTATATATTGGCCATTCTGGTCCAATACCTTTTGCCATCGTTCTGGTAGTAGCATAATTCCACGCTCATAAAATTTTTGGTCTTTGCTGGCAAAACACTGATCGAGGTGGTTTTTGACCTCCTCATTTGAAGTGAAGGTTTTACCGTCTAAAAAATTTTGCAGTGACCGGAACAAATAATAATCCGAAGGTGCCAGATCTGAAGAATATAGTGGGTGTGGCATTGTACCCCATTCAAGCTGTAAAAGCTTTTGGCAAGTGACCAAACTTGTATGAGGTCTCGCATTATCTTGGTAGAACATTACACCTTTTCTGTTGATTAATTCTGGCCTTTTCTGTTGAAGTATATCATTCAGTTTGTCCAGCTGATGACAGTAGACTTCCGAATTAATTGTTGTGTTATCCGGTAAAAGCTAAAAAAAAAAAAACGATTCCTTTAAAATCCCATCAAACAGACAGCATCACCTTTTTTTGATGGATATTGTCTTTGGAAATGCTTTGAGCCGGTTCATCTTTTTTGCTCCATGATCTCTTGCGTTTGATATTGTTATATACAACTCATTTTTCGTCTCCAGTAATGATGCGCTTCAAAAACGGATCATTTTCGTGAGGTTTGAGAAGCGAATCACAGACGTTAACGCAACGATACAAATTTCTCTCCGTGAGAACATGGGGAACCCATATGTATATCGAGCTTCGAGGTTAAGCCCACGCCTTTCAAGTGGTCATAAACAGTTGATTTTCATAAATTTAACGTCTCACCGATCTCACGTGTTGTTATTCGCCGGTTTGCATCAACTAATGCCTTTATCGTGTCTTTATCAGCTTCGACCGGCCTTCCAAAGCGTGGTGCATCTTCGACATCAAAATTACCGGATCGAAATTTTGCAAACCAGTTCTGGCACTGGCGTACTGTCAACACATCTTCTCCATACACATCGGTTAATTTCTTTCTGGCTTGAACAGCATTTTTACCTTTTCTATAGTAAAAAAGTAAAATATGACGAAAATGCTGCTTATTGCTCTCCATATTTAAAAGAGCACCAACCAAAAACTACTGCGTAGAATCAATTGGACTTTTTCACACACAAGCCTTGCTATATCAGCTCTCAAAAAATATAATGATTATACGGCTTAAGTGTGAAGTTGGGTGCAAAAAAATACAATTAAATCCTCTGTAGGGATAAAACGAAATTACTTTCCGAACAACCCAATATAAATCTATAGTTAGAATTTATGACTGCGTAACATCACTCTGTACATTTAACTTGAATTTCACGTAATTTTGTTGTAACAGTGTCGTACTTCGAATACCATGGACAAAGTAATTATTCCACTTTTCCCTTGCATCTTATTAATGTAACAGACATTCAGTTTGCATTCTGAACGTTCCTCACATTTTAAACAATGCCATCTACCGACGCAGCATTACCCGCGCACAAAGCAGCATAGCAATTAGAATGCATCATCCCCACACTCATAGTATTATCTAAATTTACAGGCGGCGTTCGCCGAGATCGCGCCTCGAGCTCATACGTCACAACTTTAGATGTGTTTAGAACAGAGCGCAACTAGGAAAATACGAAACTTTGAAAATTAATCAAAACATGCAATTTATTCGATAATGTGCACGCAATAATATCATGGGAATTTAGTGCAACAGGTTTTCGAAGTGCTTGCCTTCGTTTGAGATAGTATGCCGCAATCTACTCACAAACTCTATTACGGCAGCCTGAATAATGAAGTGTGATTCACACTGTCATATCTGTAACTGCCGAAATAACCTTGATCGTGAATCAAATCATTGGTTTAGTCTATAACGGAAACAACCATAGTTTCACTTAAATTGTAATTATTTGCGTGAAAATGAAAAGACTTTAATATTCTCATTGAGACTCGTCGAATACCATCGATAAATATACTTTTTTTTTCTTCAACGATTTCTGAATGAAGAAATTAAGCTGATATTTATTGTACGCCTATATTTACTCTAATGCTTAACTTTTTAACTGGCGATGTTAACTGGAGAGTTAATTCGTCTAAAATTTAACGCAACAAATAATTCTTTCACTTTGTTGTATCATAATATCCATACCAGTAAAACTGTCATGCGTTTGTACTGATTGTGACAACACTTTTGTTATGTATATTTTATTTGTTTTACTCTCAATCTCCCTAAGTGTTCAGGATTTAAAAAGTACCCAGTTGAAAGGTTAAACATTGATAACAAAGAAACAAAATTTTATTTGTCTTACTGTCAGTCATTTTAAATGCTCAGGATTGAAAAATTACTCAGTTGAAAGGTTAAACATTGATAACACAGAAACAAAATTTTATTTGAATCTAAAGAAAACGAACAGCACATTTAGTGGACTCTATCTCAAAGTGATTTAACTCGTTATGCGAGAAAGGATTAACGCGAAAGTACACGCGAACACGTATAACAATTTCCGGAGTTGAATTGAATTTCATTATGAAATCGCCCGAGGATGCACTTTTAACAAATTACGATTAAAAGACTAAAAGAATATGCTCAAAAGAAACTGAACGAGTTTCTCGATCAGTTTCCAAACTTAAAGCAAGTTTTTTCTCTGATCCCGCGTTTCCGGTGGGGCCGCAGGTTTTCTGGATTTTCCGCGGAAACGGAAATTCGTTGCGGCTCGTGTTACAAAGAAGGCGCGTTCGTTGCGCTTGGGAGTCTCGCTCTCGGTCGTCTTTGTGATTTATCGACCGGGATCTCGGCCAGATTTCTTTGCCAGATTATCGTGGAATGTTCACACGAATCGCCGCGCCTTCGGCAAGTGTCTAGGCGGAAGCGTCCACCTTGGAGTAATGGGATTCAAGTGTGAAGTGTACCGCAGGGGAATGGAAGTCGAGACGATCAATTCCGATGAACGTTCTGTTGATGTCGAGGGCAATATCGCTGACAGAAGGATCCTCGAGCAGCTTTGGCTCCGTAAGAAGTGCTCGACGTCTTCGAGTACTTCCACTATCTCTGGCTCCGTTTCAGAACTCGAGACGCTGGGAAAACGTGTTTCACCAAACGTCTAATATCGTCGACGCATTTGTCATAATTGTCAAATGTCTGCGCCCCGTTGCAACAGACAGTGCTGGATCCACCGGGGAACGATCGAGAGTGTTTGAGTGGCTTCGTTGCGAGAATTGTTATAGTGGGTCGTCTATTTCCTCCCGCCCTATTTCAAACACACTTTTACGGGGTCCAGAAAGATTAAACTAAACTACCACCGACACGTACCAGTTGTACATCCAACCTCCGCAGTATGCTTGCAAACACATACGGATAGACATCGCTTAGTCACTACAACTTGGATCCCAAACATTTCCGTCACACCCTTTCTCTCTCTCTCTCTCAGTGCTTCTATATTTACCATACAGTTTCGATACTATAAAAATAAAGCAATTGAAGGGTTCTCAGAAGCACGGGCGTTTCTCGAAAAATGCTATTTCTCCTTCTATTGCATTTTTAGATTCTACAGGCTTGACTATACAGGGTGAGTCACCAAACGTTAGCACCTCAAATATCCTTGTTGTTTCTAAATATACGTAAAATATGGTAAGGACAAAGTTGAATGGTACAATGGGGCTGACACGATGCTATAAAAAAATTTTGTTCTTACGTCATTTTTTTAGAGATATCAAGGTCACCTTGACTTTTTTAAATGGAACCACCCTTTTTTAAACACCCACAATAATAGTCCCTTTCATTAGGAATTCAGTGACTATATTATTCCAAAATCATTCAAAGTCAATGACAGAAAAACCGTATAAAATTTAAAATATGAAAGCAGAATACGATTATCACGGTTGAGACTTGTAGTAAATAGTAAACATACTATGGTCGTAGTTAAAGTAAACATACTAAGGTCCTTCAATGTTACTGTTATTCAGCATTCTTATTTACTATCAGTATGTTTCCAAACACGATTCCGCTGTCTTATTCATTGACTAAAAAGTGTGATATGATCGCGATTTACTGTGAATGTAGACAAAATTGCAGTGCACACTCGATTACTTTATGGAGCAAAGTATCTCGAGCGAAACATTCCTTCTAGACAGACTTTCATTAATACGTAAAGGTTGTTTCGAAGTACTGGAAGTGTACATGCAAGACAGTACAAACGGAAGAATCCCACGACCAATGAAGACAATGAAATTAATATTTTAGCAGCTATAGCTGTCAATTCTCATGTGAGTACGAGAAAAATTTCCCGGGAAGCAGGAAAAGCAGTCAAAGTAGCGTAATACGAATTCTGGCTCGACATAAATTTCATCCGTTCCACATATTGCTCCATCAAGAATTGCACGGGAATGATTTTCAAAATAGAATTAACTTTTGTCAATGGGGATTGCTTCAAAATCATTCAAACAAATAAATACCACCTCGGATGTACTTATCGGAGTTCAAGATTCCTTCAGAGCTCGTTTACATCAATGTATCGACATAGACGGCCATCATTTCGAACATTTGTAAAATACAGGTATTCTGCTTTCATATTTTAGTTTTGACCTTGGAATAATATAGTCACTGAATTTCTAATGATTGGGACTATCATTGTAGGTGTTCAAAAAAGGGTGATTCCATTTTAAAAAAGTCAAGGTGACCTTGATATCTCTAAAAGAATGACATAAAACAAATTTTTTTTATAGTATCGTGTTAGCCCCATTGTACCATTCAACTTTGTCTTTACCATATTTTACGTATGATTAGAAACAACAAAGATATTTGAGGTGCAAACGTTTGGTGAATCACACTGTATATGCGGCATCCATAATCATCCATCCTATGTTACTTATAATTTTGTATTTTGTATTTTAATAATTTTGTAAGTCTTTCCATGTTAAAAATGTAAATATATTTGTTACATTAGAGCAATGATTGTTTTATTCAGCACAGTTGTTACTTAAGACTTTGAAAAACGTATATACAGAAACCACGCGCAGTGTGCATATTTCTGACGTGATTTTCCGTTCAGTGATGGTACTTCGGCAGAGTGAAAGGGTTAAAGTGTGTAGTAAAAAACATGTCACTGAAAGTATTGTCCATTATTAGTTAGTACTTTCTTCCATCTTTCTGGCAGCATATGAATTTCAAGTCGGAAAAGCGACACATCTTTTGAGGCTATCCAAGAATCGACCCATGTTTTGATATCTTTATAAGAATGAAAGCGTTATTCAGCCAGTCCATGTGCCATCGAACGGAATAAATGATATTAATAAAGTTTATTATTATAAATATAATAAAGCTTGTATCGTAATAATAGTGCAGGAAAAATTGAAATTGAAACAGAGAAAGTTTAATATACCGTGCACTATATATTATGGCATACCTTTGTGTACCGATAATACGTGAAACTAAAACTACCAACACTGCTATAAACTAAATATATTTAAACTTTTATTTTTGGTAAAATTTAATGCAAATCGTAGCTGCAACCAATGTCACGTTAAACTATTGATAAGAACGATAGCAAAAAGTGAGAGTAACTAGTCACTGTCAACTTTGTTGTAAGCTGAATTTGCTAATACTTTCATTTTCAATGTAATTTAAATAGAAACATAATTACATCAATATTGTATTGCCAACTATGCCAAGACTTTGATTTTCATTGTAACTTAAATCAAAGCATAATTTGATCAATACTATATTGCCAATGTGCTAAGACTTTCACTTTCATTATAATTCAAATCACTTTGACTGCCACATCGTCAATATACGACTAACAGATTTATTTGCTCGGTTCTTCAATGAATTTTCACGTTGATATATTCATTGTACCAAATCCGATAGTGATCCAGAATGTAAGGCGGGTCCAGGACTACTGTATGTCATACATTTTATTCTTTCAATCTTTATTACACTCAACAGCTTATTTCGATTTCATCGAATTTTTGTGCTAATTTGACAGTCAAACTGTTGACAAATCAGCAACTAAACGTTCACGCCTTATATACCAAAAAGAAAAGTGTCAAATAGTATTTACGACTCTGTAAAATTTTCGAAAGGCAAATAACCAGAAATGCTTCGAGAAGCAGAATTTGCCCGTATCGATGAATGATTTCTACTTTATATCGGAATCTATGGGTGATTTATAATATCTAGTAGCGAGAATGAAATTTCGTTCGATTGATTAAGGGAGCAACGAATCGAGGCTCGCGATGAATTCCATTCTGTGTTATTAAATATCCAGGCCGATGGTCGGCGAATGTGTGGCGGTTAATTGCGTCCAATCGGGGGCGATAATTTCGTTATCGTGGCCGTGTGAAACGAAACCCAGCATATTCTGGAGCGACCGAGAACTTCGTGAATCTATTTCCAGAGAAGCGTATTTCCCGTCTTATCGGAGCCCCACAAAACGACGCGCTCGCTCTGCGAGAACATCGCCCAGCACGTTTATATTTTTTCCCCCGAAGCGACTAGTTTCACCGACGGGACGTTTCGACACGCATACCGAAGAACTTGGCTCTTAATGGTGAAGATAACGAGGCTATCTGCATGATTCAGAACCGAAGGAACGAACGATGGGTGAAACGAAACGTTCCAAGGTTGATGTTTCCAGCGGAGGTGCCATTTGTGAAATATTACGTCGGGCCGGGTTCGCTGAAATCGCCTTTAAACTTCTTACCAGATCTGTAAATATGAAACCGAAATTTGCCCATACGTGACGCTAATTGTCAATGTACTTACCGTCAAACCGCGTCATTGACGTCATTGTCTTCTTTCGACATCAGGTAAAGATTTCCAACTCATAACCATACAAGTTTCATACAAACAGCACAGTTTTTAACCCCTTCCCGTGCTATTTATCTCGACGAAACCCGGGCCCAAGTGGTAGGCGTCAACGCGTCCTAAACAGACAAGACTGATGCTCGAGAACAGTCGCATACGAGCCGAAATGGAAATACCTGTGATACCTGTGATATACAGTGAATCATTTTAATAATATTCGGACACTATACCATTTTCACTTTGCCGCATTGTAATTTTGTTCACGATAAAGAAAAACAAATTAATTCTAAATTACATTACTGTATAGGATCTAGTTAATAAAAGCAGAATTTTTATTCTTATAATTACTAACGTTTAGTAAGTATTCTATTTTAAACGAAATAATATTTAGTTGTAACGTGACAATAATATTCGGACACCTCGGAATGTAACAATTTGTGTGAGCTAGTGTGATATTTAATGCGATTGCGATGTATGTTTAGTTCCACTAAGTTTACTAGTAATAATCGAACGTAAGAAAAACACTTCATACAACGGACGCCAACTTGTCATTTTTCACAATGCAAAAGGTGAATCGTAAAGGAAAACTGCAGCAATACTTAAAATTAGTAAAAGTACAGTGTGAGATATTATTCAAAGATTTAAGTATGAAGACCGAATACAATCTATTCCGCAAAGAGGCCAACCAAAAATTTTGAACAAACGAGATAAAAGAAAAATGATAAGAAAAATAAAGAAAGATCTTACATTAAGTGCACCAAAATTAGCTGCCGAATTATTAGAAGAGACTGGAAAGAAAGTGCACGCCAAACAATACGCAGAGCATTAAAAGAATGTGGTTATAATGGACGAGTTGCTCGGAAAAAACCGTATGTGAATGAAATTAATAGAAGGAAAAGATTAAACTTTGAGAGAGAATTTGTTTTAAAAGAAAATACATGATGGAATGACGTTATTTTTAGTGGTGAGAGTAAATTCAACATTTTTTGATCGGATGGGCGAAGAATGGTGTGGCGAAAGAAAAATGAAGAATTCAAAATTAACCAACATGAAAATATACGTGATTATTATAATATAAGAACCTAAGCTTTGCAGACTACGGAATACAGCATGTTCTGTACAGATGCAAAGAAAAAGGATTGATAAACAAAAACAAGAAAAGAAGGAGGAGTATAAAAGCAAATATCAAGGAAAAAGATTTAAGAAAACGAATGCGGGACAGAAACCTAAGGGTGGGAGAATAAGGGCGAAAGAAACGATAAGATAGAAAAAGGAAGGAAAACAAGGGAAGAAATAAAAATAGAGGAAAGGAAATGGGGAAAACAGAAGGGATTTCGAGGAAATTCTATGGCTAGGCAAGCTATACGAAGCAGACAGTGTTCGTGAGTTCGTCCTTCTGTAAATCCTTCGTCGAGATACCAGAAGTTTCTTCTTTGTTGAGTACGTGAAAGTTGCACAGAGGTTCGTTACTTGTCGCAGTTAGCGTTGCACAAACGTTTGTGTCTAACACAAACGTAGGTACTTCAAGATCTTCTCATCTTGCATGCTAAGCATTTCGTTCGAGATTGAACTAGTCAATTTCCTACATTAATAACCAATAGGAGTTATAATTATACTGCGGACATCATGCTAAACACCAGTTATTAATTCCTTGTCATTATAAAACGAATCAGAGTCGTGTTGATTATTTTAACACTAGAACTACCGAGTAATAAATTCGACCGATGTATATTGCTTTATAATAATGACAAAATTGCATCCATTCAGTTCTCGTACAATTTTTATCACAATGTTTACTTCAATGAAGAAATTCATTCAAAACATTGTGGTGAAAATGTTTTTATAACATCAGTAATTGTAAACGAAAAAATCAGAAATCAGTAATTTTGACTGGTTCGGTAGTTCTAATGTTTAATAAAGTCTAACAAACATAAATATTATGCCTTTCCTTTTAGACGAAATGAAATGTTATTAATTTCGAATCAATATTTAAGCATCGAAGTAGACGCAACAGCATGAAATATATAAATTGTCTTTTCTCTCCTGTAACATTTTTAACGATGAAGATGTTATAATAACTTTACTTACAAAGAAAATGGTATGGCAAAGGGTTAACATCGAAACCCACCTATTTTTACCATAAAAACTAATTATCTCTAATTATTATACTGCAATTACAACATGATTGCGTTCGATTTTCTTCAATACCCTTCTCTCGTTTATTTCGTCGATGCATTGTTCGGCAAATTCAAGGTCGAAGCATGCATTAATGTTTATTTTGAAAGTGGCCACTCTCAAAATAAACGGCTTAATTACTGAACTAACTCTAAAAACTTATGTGTCTCGAATTATCGTATTTACTCGGAATATAAGTAACCTTAAATGCTTTATTGATAGATAACTTGAAGTTGTACATATAACCACGGGCAACCGGAAATAATTGACAAATGGACTTAGGCCACTTTCAAAATAAACGGCTCATTTGTAGCTTGCTTTAAGACTAACGCTTTTCTTTCTGTTCTGTATTCAAATGCTATGAGTAATTAATCGCATACATCAATCAATAAGATCAAGGAAGGGAGTCTCGTGTAAAATGCCATACGATTGGAAGCAATACCGTCATCCTGAAGATTCAGCTCTACGACAACGATTTACAGAGAAAGGTGACATTGGAAAATATTTCCGAAGAGATTCGAGCGATCAATGTTCGATAAATTCGAGGTCAGAGCGTAAGGTCATAAGAATTCTGCGGTTAGGTCATTTTGTCGAAGCGAGCGACTATCATCTAAGCGCACTAGTTGCTTGCAAGGTGATCCATCGATCGGACATTGAACTCGGTTCGCGCTACCTGGAGTCTCGTGTTCACGGGTCTCTCCTTTCGCGTGTCCGTCTACTCGCAACACGATTCGAACTACGATAGCAGCCGAGAACGCTGACCCGATGCTGTTCCGGTTATCGATTATCATCTCGAAACTATCACCGAAAACGCAGCTCGTGTTTTCGCGTAACTCCGAGAAATTTCGCACTCTTCCTTGACACAGTTTGCGGCAAACGTTTGCTCGGAACCGTGACTGTTGTTTACTTTGCATCATCCGGCTCTTACATCTTGCTCTGTTCACGGATTTCTCACGGTAGGAACGTTAAATAAAACTCCAATGTATTATGGGATACGCGTTCTTTACAGTTGCGCGGCTTGCAAACTGCCCGTGAACCATTTTTCTGAAACTTTGGGGGGAGAGAATCCACAAATTTCGCTCGGCGAAAAGCGCTTGATATTTATCCTGCCCCGACTATGTTCCTCAATGCGATTGTACACAAATGGTCCCTCGGGCAGGAGTCTCCTGTACGCAAGAAAGTGATATTTCTTTGTTACAAAGGATTGAGACCGACCAAAACAGTGTAAGACTGTTCCGTCCGTGTCAAGAAATAGGCCATTTGAAGGCATCTCTTTGCAAAATCTTTCCGACGAGTTAATTAGAAAAACGTGACAAGGCCTGTTCCAGTGGCGCCTAAAAATGGTTATATTGTCTTGCAATCTTTATTGGACCGAAAGGAGACCTTTCGACGCGATCGTCGATGATCTTCGCCGTCTTGCAGGGTGTTAGGCCATAAAATCATCCGCATTATTGTACGCGAATTTTGGAACACCACCGCGCTGATCCGAAGTACCGCCCCCTCTTCCAAATTTTTAATTAACATCGGCGACTCGAAGGAGAAACTTCCTTCTCCACCGTGGAGGAACATTCGAGGAAGATCCTCCCCCTTTAAGTCAAAATTAACGAGTAAGGTGTTGTGTGCAACGTATCGGCCACACCCTTAATTTCGCGACACGGTCGACGCGAAGGGAAGAGGAAACGGACTTCGGAAAAAGCGAACAGAACCGTTTCGACGATCGAGTCGAAAGCATCCGTACACGTTTTGACTATCCGGTCAGAAACATCCAGAACCGTTTAGATTCACGAGTCGAAAATATTAATCTGTCGACCCGTAAAGACCCTGTCAACTATCGTTTGAGTTGATCAAGGCTGGAATCTTTTGACCATCGTTCCCGGTCATAAGACAAATCTAGTTCGACGAACGTTCGAGTCGAATTTAGAATCTCATTAAATACACCATCGCTCGGAATGTATACAGTGAATCACTTTAATATTCGGACACTATACAATTTTCACTTTGCAGCATTGTAATTTTGTTCAGGATGAAGAAAAAAAAAATTAATTCTAAATTACATTACTGTATAGGGTCTAGTTATTAAAATCATAATTTTTATTCATATAATTACTAACGTTTACTAAGTATACTATTTTAAACAAGACAATGTCTAGTTTCAACGTGACAATAATATTCGGACACCTCGGAATGTAACAATTTGCGTGAGCTAGTGCGATATTTAATGCGATTGTGATGTACGTTTACAAACATTACAGTCTGCGTAAACTGTCTCGAGTCTTAGAAAATCAATTGTGTTTAGATATTCACTAAGTTCACTGGCAATAATCGGACGTCAGAGAAACACTTCATACAACGGACGCCAACTTGTCATTTTTCACAATGCAAAAGGTGAATCGTAAAGGAAAACTGCAGCAATACTTAAAATTAGTAAAAGTACAGTGTGAGATATTATTCAAAGATTTAAGTATGAAGACCGAATACAATCTATTCCGCAAAGAGGCCAACCAAAAATTTTGAACAAACGAGATAAAAGAAAAATGATAAGAAAAATAAAGAAAGATCTTACATTAAGTGCACCAAAATTAACTGCCAAATTATTAGAAGAGACTGGAAAGAAAGTGCACCCCAAAACAATACGCAGAGCATTAAAGCAACAAACATACAAACGCTATCGCGACATCGAAAGTTTGTAACTCCAATCGGATTGCGATCTAACGGAACGAGACGTTACAAAGACCCTCTGATAAAATATATCTCGCAATTTCTGATACAAGTGCGAATGTACTTTTTTTATTCACAAGCCATAACGTGCAATAAAAATCCTTGCAAACAAATCTTGAACGTAAGTAACGAACGGTTGTACATTTATGGTCATTTAATGTGCATTGGATAAGCGTATACTTTTCTTTTACGTGCAGTCCAGTACTGTATAGCAACCAAACAATTATTTTTTATTACATAGAAAGGGTATTAACAAGGTTATATGAGGGATAATTGGACGCTGCCGGGTTTTCCGTTGTAGCGAATGTTATTTGTAAACGAGCGGAGCTTAATGTATCGGCGAAATGTCAGATGTAAAAGCTTTTGTGGGAACTGACTGTCGACTTGATCCGTGAAGCATGAAAATTGTGAAATGTTTCGCTGGCGGCACGGTTTTATCTCGCGATAATAATGTGGAACGAGCCGTAAGGTTTCGATTTAAGTATCTAACACAAGCGAAATAAACTCGAAGATATACAGGTGCGATGAAAAAGAAATAACACGGAATACGGTAAATTAACCGCGGAAGGTGACGTATCGAAGAAGGGAAATTTTTCGTATTAAAGGCGACTGATAACGGTGGAAAATATGCACGACAGAGGTTCGAATTATTTAGGAACGCGATGTATCTGAACGTATCAAGGGAATACTTCTAGAATCACGTATGAAACATTTGTTTACATGCGAGACGCTTTATCGGTCATACACTCGAATAGTTATGATAAAGCTCCCCTCTGGTTTTCTGAGTTATTATGTGTATCGGTATCGAAGTAATTCATCATTGTATTCCGGAGATTTATACAAATTATCTAATTTTAAACTTAAAAATAGTTAAAAATATAAACATAAAGGTAACGTATATAAAAAATACAAATTACATAATAAACTCTTAACTGTTTAATTAATTAAAATTTCATTCAGTAACAAACAACTCATATAAATTTTAAACACTTATATAAATCTAAAGACTTTCATATTTTAAGGATATTTACGAAATATCCAATACCATCCATTCTTCTAAACTATGAAAAATGTTCAGGTGTTAAGCGCATTAATGGCAAAATATTAATATAGAAAAGAAAGTAATGCATGAATGAAATTTTGCTCAGGACATAAATGATCCAGGCTGCTCGCAGAGGGTCAACTTTAACTTTAATCAATGCTTTATTTTAAGCTGAATTGAAAAGAACGTGTTTACTGTGCGACTGAATCACAGAAAGCGAATGCTTAAAAATTGTTGGCTTCGAGACTTTATCATAATATGGCAAGCGGTTAAAAAGTGTCCAAATACTTCCGTGAACCACTGTAACTGTACCGATTACAATCTTACGATTTTCTAACTTCCAAAATTGTAAAATAAAATATCCCAAAAAAGTAACTTGACAAGATTCAATTTATTTGCACGTTTTAACATCAAGAGTAAAATAAAAATCCGTAACCGGTGATTTTTCACGGCTACGGTAGATTCTGTGTTAATGTGTGCCATTATGTTGTCGCTAAGTGTTCACAGTTTTTCCGTGCGAACGAATCATCCAGCGATGGCAACCGATTAAAATAAGCAATTACGACGGGATCTAAAATCGCGCGTGCGAGCGGATTATCTTCTAACGTCACTCCCTGCCGAACCGCAACGTCGACGCCGCAAAACCACTGCATTACGCGTACGCGTGCATTACCGTTGGCGTACACGCGAGATGCAAAGTGTGTTCCCTCCACGGTATCGCGAATTTCGCGGACTCGGAGACCGTCACGGTTGTCACAGGAATGCCGGAAGTTAATTCGCGGAATGACGATGCACGAGATGCAGTACTCTCCTTCTGAATCTCCTCCTCCTCCATGCCCAGCAGACCAAATTACTTTTGCCCGGCGTATGGGTCGACGACACACGAAACCGAGAGATACATCGGATCCGCCGCCATTATGCCGAGGAGCCCTCGTTGCCGAATAATTCGGTTAATTGCCGCAGCATCATCGCGGCTGGACATACAACGACCTAAAGTGCTACTTGTCGGGGAACAGATCAGTCACTTTTATCGTCTACAGCGTTTTAACGAAGGATGCATCGATGTTCAATTAGTAGGAGGTCTCGGTAAATATTCGGAAAATGTTGGTCTTTAAATTGGTCGGAACATCAGTTTCGTTAAAAGACGTCAGTCAACGCGTTAAACATTTTTTTTTAATAAAATGGTAAATGGTCCCAAATATCATCAACTATATAGTTGCATCTAAACATCGGATTTTATGCATTTATAGCATAAATAAGTAGAAACGAGTAGAAATTAGTAGAAAGTTTCGATAAGTACTCGGAAAATGTTGATCCTCAATTTGGCACGTTTTAAGTCGAATCATCGTTTCGTAAAAAGGCGTCAGTGAAGGTTAAACATTTTTTAAATAAAATGGTAAATAGTCCCAAATAGCATCACCTATGCAATTATAAGTAGGCAGTTGATTTTATGCACTTATGGCAAAAATGAATATACGACACTCAATGTGATAAAAATATGAAAAATGTATAAGAATACGCACACACGCACACACTAGTATGAATAATCTAAAGTTACATAATTATATTTTGCAGAACGATTCGCAGTCGAATTATAAAAACTGAAATTATTCAATTCCACTTCTTAAATACGTCAAAATGACGAGTTATGATATCCTTAATTTACGATTATAGAGATTGTAGAAATGTGGAAGGTTCTCGTAATGTACGTTTCATGTATTTCGTGGTTTAATAGCGTGGCAGTTAGGATCCTGTAATTACTCTAGCAGTTAAAATGACTTTACTGTACGGCATTTAACGCAACTTTATTGTGGATGCGAAGAAGTAGTACAAAATTATGATCGATACTTAAAAACATAATCTTGTACATTATCTTTTGAATAACAGCTAAGCATCGCTAAGAAAAAGCACTGAATTTATTTACATCCCTAAAAAATCATATAGACGGTTCCACGACAAATGATTGAATAAATTTCATTCTTCGAGCATTCACTATAGTTAAATTATACAAAATCTGAATAAACTCAATCTTCCCAATCGCATCATATACGGTATAACTCATTAAAACAAATTTGCTGACGTAGTCGATTAACTTTTGAATATACATGAGTCTGTTGTGCACCACACATGGAGCGGGTAGTTCCCAGCAATACTTGCATGAATTTATTTGTTTTCTTTCTCTGACGATTTTCAAACACGTTCAACCCTACTGAAATGGCACGAGTAAAAATAAAAACTATGACATAAAATCTGATTCGATTGCATGAGACGCAGAAGAAAATTCTTTCTATCTCTAATAATTTTAATCTTCGTGTTAATAATCGAATATCCAGATACTCACTTCCAATTTATTTATACAGCTTCTATAAAATTCTTGCTGGGAAATAGCGAAATTATTGTAGATTTTTATCCATTTAGATAACCACAGGTTAATTTATATTTGAGGCATAAAAATACCTTCTGAAATTACGTCCAAATCTTGGTCATTGACAGAAGGATTAAGCCTTATTACAAAGATGAAAACAGTACATTGACATTTTGAGTTCTTTTAACCCTTTGCACTCCAAGCAATTTTAATTCCCAAACCGAGACATCGTTTGATCTAGAATAGCTTAATTGGACACAAGTCATTTCCTTTCGCACATATCAAATTTACTATTACTCATACACGCAATATTTAAACTTTTATCAATTTTTTAAACAGGAATAATTATCATTCTAAATTATTCTGAATAATATTGTGGCAGTATTTAATGTCGCTTCAGAGGCACCATTGGAGTGCTAAGGGTTGAATCTCCTTACCCTTCCAAACGCGGTCCATCCAATGTCGTCACAAATAAAATCCCGTCTAATGAATCAGTTCGCAAGGGCACGTATTTAAGTGATTACTATTTTGAAGTGGTAAATAAATTTATTGGTGTTGGTGGTTAATGTTCCGCGCTGCGGACGATATCAAGCCCCGTGAAAAAAAAGAATAGGACGCGCGTTACTTGGTGCAAACCGGAAACGACAGATGAGACGCGCACAGGAAAAATTCAGCACAGTTAACTCTGTCCTCGAACAGGACAGTATTTCCGATGCGTCGAGCCCGGTTAATCGAATCTCAAATAACTCGATTACCATCGTCTCAGCTTGAATTACAGCTACAAACACCGAGCATCCTCGCAGCTCGGAAGAGGGTGGCTGGCTGGCTGTTTCTAGGTTTCTTCATTTAGCCTCTGCTCGCGGCCAAGTTCGTCGTCTGCTGAAGGAAACGAATAGGCGGTGCTCTTCAAATACTTTCAGAAGCTTCAATCTTATCCAGTCGAGTCGACTTCGTTACCTTTGACTTATTGTCGCGACGAAAGTACGGCTACGAATGAGCTGCGAATCCCGGCTGGCTCCGAAATCTTATCAAACAACGCCCGAGAACTGAATCTTCTGTAACGGCGTGGAAGAATGATAGCTTATTAGAAAATTCAGGATTCTGTGCATTTACAATAGATAGACTACGGATGCTGTGACAGAGTCAAACAGGCAACGTAAAACTGATGAAAACAATAATCCTCTGCGGACAGCCAGGGTCATTTATGTCCCTAGCGAAATTTCACAATTGAATATCTCTCTTCTCGATACTTTCGATTTTTGGGAGTATAAACGAGTCTACTCCATTATTCATCTTAAATTGGACATTTATTGCCAAAGAACGGTACCTTTTGTTATACTCAAAGTATTGTCAATCGCTGACCACTACTTTTCCCCATCTTTCTGGCAGCATCTGGATACCGTGTCGGAAGAACGCTTCATCTTTTGACGCTATCCATGAATCGACCCAATTTTTGGTATCTTCGTGTGGTGCGAAGTGCTGCTCAGACAGGTCATACGTCATCGATCAAAACAAGTAGTAATCAGAAGGAGCAATGTCTGGTGAATATGGCGGGTGGGGTAAAACTTCTCAATTAAGTGTTTTCGAGTAGGTTTTGACCAATGCCTGGCAAGCAGCATTTAACACGTTGAATGCCACGCGAGTTTTGCATGCTTCGAACAAGTTTCATTTGTTTCATTTATAGAAATGATCAGCGTTATTGAACAAAATTGTTAGTTACTAAAAACTAATGTTTTCACCTCGTACTATAATCTGTTTATTTTTGGCAGTACTGCGTTAATGTTCAATGCTGTTAATTTATCGATAACCATTCTTAAACGATGTAACGGTGCCGGTCACCGGTGACCCCCGTGGCATTCAACGTGTTAATATGTGGAAAATCGGCGTTCAATGTTTCTCGGCATCAGTTCATATGAAACCCAATTTCCTTGCTTTTCAATCATTCCCAATGATTTTAAACGATATGAAATCGCCTGTCGAGGCACTGATAATGCAAGTGCAAGTTCTTCTTGCGTTTGGCACGAATCTTTATTCAATAATGCTTCCAATTCCGCGTCTTCGTACACTTTCGGCCTGCCACTACGTTCTTCATCTTCGACATCAAATTCACCGTTCTTAAACTTCTGAAACCTCTCGCGACAACTTCTCTTACTTAATGCAACCTTGCTATACGCTTCTACATGCAATCGATACGCCTCAGCTGCAGATCTCTTCAAATTAAAGAAGTAAATCTGAACTTTCCGCAAATTACGTTCATTCGGCTCAAACTTCGACATTTTCGCACGAAAAAAATATACGAAGCTGGTACACAATGGCCAATATTTCCAGGTTATGTCGTTGATAGACGTGCAACCTTACGATATGATGTCCTAGCCGCCATAACTTACTGGTTGTGCTATCTGCTTTCAAATGATGGAGATTTATTTGTACTCTCAATATTTTTTTCCATTAATGCATTTAACACTTGAACATTTTTTATAGTTTAGAAGAATGGATGGTATTGGATATTTTGTATATTTTTTCCGTGGAAGATTTAATCAACGCAGAACGAAGCTGCAGAGGTATAATGAAACATTCTTAGAAGTTCGAAGGTAGACTCGATCATTTTCTTGCATCGCGTCCAGCAATATTCGGCCAACAGCTTCTAAGCATTCATTCTCTGTGATCGAGTCGAACATTAAACACGTTCTTTTCAATTCAGCTTGAAATAAAGCATTGATTAAAGTTAAAGTTGATCCTCTGCGAACAGCCTGGATCATTTTTGTTCCGTGCAAAATTTCACTCATGCATTATTTTCTTTTCTATATTAATATTTTGCCATTGATGCGCTTAACACTTGAACAGTTTTCATAGTTTAGAAGAATGGATGGTATTGGATATTTTGTATATTTCCTCCGTGCAAAATTGAATAGAACGCAGAACGAAGCTGCGGAGGTATAATGAAACATTCTTAGAAGTTTGAAGGTAGACTCGATTACTTTCTTGCATCGCGTCCCACCAATATTCGGCCAACAGCTTCTAAGCATTCATTCTCTGTGATCGAGTTGAACATTAAACACGTTCTTTTCAATTCAGCTTGAAATAAAGCATTGATTAAAGTTAAAGTGGTGCAGGTATTTTGTACTTATATTCCATAACCCCAACACATGGGATAGCTCACAGTAGAGAACAAGTAGACTAGGGATTCCATTCGTTTGTATCGGAGTCAAACAGGCAGCGTAAAAATAATAGAAACATTAATCTTCTGCGGGTAACCTGAATCAGTTATGTCCCGAGCGAAATTTCACTCTTGCATTTCTTGAAAGACAAAATTTACAACTGTTTCCGTAATATCCTCGCAGTTCGTAACTCCTAAGAAACTTTGGCTTACCTAATCAGATCAGAGTAAAAATTGCTTTTCAAATTTGCTAAAAACATTCTATCATCCACTCTCGATCAGCGTATCGATCAAACAACGTAATCTCAATTTTAATTGTTGCTTCGTAAACGCAAAAATTCTCAATCGAAACATGTATCGATATCTTCTTTCGATCTCTGCTCAAGCGGACAGACTTGCCAATTACTTGCCGATTTCCCACTAGCAAAGCATGATCACGATCAAAGAATTTTATCAATAAATTGAATAAGAATCAGTCTCGTTACCGTCTGAACGTATCTATTAATCAACCGGCCAGCGTGTGTCTCTTTGAAGCGAAGCCGTAGTAGGAATTGCAAGGAGCTGTTCGGCCATCAGCATCCAATACAATTTCCCATTAACTCTGCAATTATTGAGAAGCACAGAATCCTCGGAAATCCTTGGCAAGCTGGTCATGCTTGCGCAGGAAGAAAGAAGGGGAAAAAAGAAAGAAGAAGCTGTTGCTCACGTAATTCAGTCGGGTTTAACATTCAGCCGAAACGCGCCGGAGTCTTTTGTTTCTCGGGAAACGGCAGAGGCAGGAGTAAAATAAAGGAACGGATTCGTTCCGTCGCCGTTCCCTGTGGCACCGTCCATAAAATCAAGCTCGGCCTGGTGCAAGGCCTGGTATACTCGCAGGCCTGCGAGCCGCGTTATAATCCACGGTACGCTATTGTCGGTCGTCCGTCAATTTCGATTCAGCCAACGGATCGTCGATAGTTCGTGACCGGTTCCCTTAAAAGCGTAGCACCGTAGCCGGCGCCTTTGCACGGTATTCGCGGCACGCGCCACGAAACTGCTTAATTATTTATCTTCCCGATCGAGTATTTCTTCGACCGTATAATTCGGTGGTCGACGCTGCCTCGGAATACGACTCGAAGAGCCTTGAAACGTCTTTCCGTCTCTTTCCCTCTGTTTTCCTCTTTTCTTCGCTCATTTTCTTTTTCTCTCTCCCTTTTGACCCTCGACAACGAGCCTCGAGTATTCTTTCCCGTGCAGACCACTTTATACCGCGAGACATTTGTATCTCGGACATAATTTATGTGTCGTCGCGTTTAACGCCATCGGCACACGCTCCCGCGGAAACTATAAATTTCGACGGCCACCTCTTCGTGCTAGAAGAATCTCGTGAAACAATGTGTGAATTGTGGCATTCTTGCGGTGTACCGCCTCGACGCGTAGGCTGCTCTGATAATTCGGAAGAATGAGCCAGGATGATTCCCAGTTGGCAGTGCGTTGACTATAGCTTCGATTCGTTTATGACAGAGTCAAACAGGCACCGGGGAAAGGATAAAACATTAATCCTCCGCGGGCAATCTGGGTCATTTATGTTCCGAGCAAAATTTCATTCTTGCATTTCTTTGTTTTCAATATTTATTCTTTTTCCATTAATGCATTTAACACATGAATATTTTGTACCGTTTAGAACAATGAATGGGACAGCTCACAGTTGATAATAGATAGACTATGGATTCTATTCGTTTATATCAGTGCCGAAGAGCCACCCTTGACATATTATGACGAGTCAGATTCGTCATGAAGATATTAATCAAAGTCTAACAAATATAAGTATTATACTTTCCTTTCAACACAAAATCAGATTTTATGTTTAACAATAAACGATATTTAAATGTTGAAGTAAATGAAGCAGTACAAAGAATATAAATTGTCTCTTCTCTTCTGTAACATTTTTAGCGATGAGAACGTTATAATAGTTTCAGTTACAAAAAAATGGTATGGCAAGGGGTTAAGACGGTAAAAACGTTCACTTTTATCGAACAGCCTCAGTGAGTCGTTTATTTTGAAAGTGGCTTAATTCCATTTATACTCGAATCGAGATATTGAAGGGTTTGCGTTGCATTAAATTTAAAAATATGGGTATTTTTCTTTATCTGTAGGATTTCTTAGACGACATCAAATGTTAATTTTTAATCAATATTTAAGCCTTGAAGTAAATGTAGCAATATAACAGACATAAACTGTCTGTGATAGACACGTGTTGAAGATTTTAAACAAAGTCTAACAAATATAAATATTATGCCTTTCATTTTTCAACGAAATCAAACGTTGTTCATTTGTAATCAATATTTATGCATCGAAGTAAATATAGCAGAATAAAAGATTTAAATTATCTTTTCTCTTCTGTAACATTTTTAGTGATGAAGATGTTACAATAACTTTCGTTACAAAAAAAATTGTATGGCAAGCTGTTAAAATTGGTTGCTGTACATTGTCTTACAAAAACGCCAAGATTTAATTTATCTGTATTATTTGTAATTTTCATTACAAAGTATAATTGAACAAAGAGATTTATCAAATCGATTCCTATGGAGGCAATTTTACAACTTGAATAATTATAAGAGCCGTTTATTTTGAAGGTGGTTTAAGTCCATTTATGCTCAAATCGAGATATTGAAGGGTTTGCGTTGAATTCAATTTAAAAATATGGGTAACAGATAACATAATAGAATAATGTTTTTGGGTTTCTAAAGGTGTCAAATTTATCATCCCAATTAGCATAATTAACATTATTAAAGAAATAATATGTTTTTGATTGGTGTGAATGGACTTACGCCATTTTCAAAATCAATGAAACGACGTTTTCAATTCTTAAGAAAGCACAAGTCCGTAGGAAAAGTAAATTTTCCTTGAAATTAAAATAAATGTATACTCTTTTATGTTATAAAATCAAAAAAATATTCAACTTTCATTCTTTGTTAAATAATTTTTACATTAAAATTAATACAGATTTATTCATTATTATTCAGTCTTAAAATTCAGGATTCAAAGATTCAGGATTTAAAATAGCTGTGGTGTGCAGGTGGTATATAATGTAATAAATCCATTAAGTCCTTATATTTTAGGTTTGTTAGTGGTCTCGGTTTTTTGTGTAGTGATGCCAACTGGATATTATTAATGTTTTTTGATCATCCCCGTTACGGTAGTAAATCCAATGTTTTGAATCGTGCCTCCTTGTTCATTGTCGTTTCAAAGAATAACATATGAATCGTTTCTCAAAAATCTCATCCAACATACTTTAAACCAATTTACTCTTTCAACGTCAGTATTTTTTAGCCTTTTAAAAATCGCATTTTCTGTGGACAGGCACTGTTCCGTTGTTTAAAACAAAGTCATTGCACATTAATAATTCAACAGTTACTTTGATAATCAACATAGAGCTGGGATCTCATAAAATTTTATTGCATCATTATTTTCCATATCTATTTGAAACTGTTACAATGGGACTTACGCCACTTTCAAAATAAACTTTTTCATCGCTTCATCAACCAGCAAATTTTCGTGTTATAAAATCTTAACGATTTTAAATATATTAGTAACAAGTTGCCTCAGAATGAAAAGATCTTGTAAAAATGTAACTATTATGGTAGCTGACTCGAATTTTTTTAAAATGGACTTACGCAACTTTCAAATTTCAAATTACGCAACTTACGAAATTTCACTCTCGAACATCTTTCTTTTCAATATTTATTCCTTTTTCATCGATGTTTTAAACTTAAATTACAACGATGCTGAAATTCGATCGAATTCATCTTCTCCAGTTGCACGACCTGGCTGGTAACATAGTACGCATCTGGACTGGCCTATCTTTCAGCGGCAAACACTGGGCTGCGTCGCTAGGTTCGACGCTGCTTCTCGGCGAACAAAGCCTGGTTAATTGCGGGTTTAATTAACATTCGTTTATTTCCCCGAAGCACGACTTTTCGCGGCGTGTTTACCGAGATCTCGTCGCGCTGAAACGCAACGCGCCGTACTATCTTAAAACGTTTGTTTATCCTCGGGGCCGACGTGGAGGGTGGCAAGAGAGCAGGAAGGGCGCAGAGCCACCCTTGTACAATCCCGTGCCGGTAACTAGCGGGTATCCCTTCCTCGATTTCCTCGCGGGGGCTGAAGCAGTTCCCCGGAGACTTTGCGTTTCCTTCCGTTTGCTTTCTTTCTCTTCAAACGACGTCGCGGGTCGCGGCTCGGAGGCACAATGTACAGTGTACGCGGTAGTGATGGGAGTAATCCAATTTTTCTTCGTGATTTTGAAGTAATTCGCTAATCAAATACTTATATGGAGGAATCGAGGTTGTTGGAAATCGTCTACTTACATATGCGATCATGTTTTATGGGTCGAGCAGACTAAATTCCTCCTTAGATGTAAAGAATTTGTCTGTGTTATTCATTTATTTTCTTGATGTTCGCCTGTATCGATTACCTCGTGTGGATTGATTAGTATTGCCACCAGTCAGTCAACTTTTATGTATCGCCCCATCACCATTAACCCTTCGCACTCCAAGCAATTTTAATTCCAAACTCGCGACACATTTTGACCTGGAATAGTTCCATTACACATGGTTCCTTTCTTTTCATGCATATAAAGTTAGTTACAGCAACTCGTACGTGCAACACATGAATTTTTAGCGATTTCTTAAATGCAAACATAGTGATGTAAAAATTGCTTTGAATAATAGTTTGACAAGTTTTAGTGTCTCCTGAGAGGAGCCGTTGGAGTGCTAAGGGTTAAACATACTTAAAATAATAAATTCATCAGAGGCGTATCGAACAGTAAAAGATCAAGTATTGAAAATAAATTTTTTATTATTACCCCACATTGTATTCTGACAAAAATCACTACATATTTTGTCACAACTTCATTCTTTGCTAATAATAAGCTGTACTCGCCATTGTTTCGATAAATATTCCGCTGGTATCGCGGTCTTGTCGATGACATGAAACTTGGAAACAAAATATCTCTAAAACACAATTTGCCGAGAACCTTCTTATTTCTAAGAACCCTTCAAATGATCCTTCTTCAAGATCGATGTTTATATCGATCCTTTTGAAAGAATCATCCGTTTAGAAGGAAGGTCTGCGAGAAACTTTTCCACAGGGAGTGAAAGAAAGAACTCTTTCCGTTCGTCAAAAATCTTTGATTCCGATTTTTCCAGAGGATCGATTCGAAGATCGATTATCATCGTTGGAGAAGAGTCGGCTGTCCTTAGTCCATGGCGAGACTCTCACGGAGAAACCTTGGAAAGACGAAACAGCCGACGAACGCTCGGTAACATCATCCCGCTTGTCGCTTATGACCCGACCGACACCAAATTCGATTACTCCCTCAGGATTTTCCTAGGCTACCATCGGCTCACCAACCTCTCCCCTCCGTTGAAACTCGACACCACGCGGTAGTCATCGTTCCGAAGATTCACCCCTACTTTTGTCAAAGCTATCGCACCGAACCCTCCGCAGCTTTGTTGCCGGTTGATAACGAGGTAACGAGTTTCAGAGTTTTTTCGTGGCTGCGGACGACGGCAGTTCAGTGGCCGCGCGAAGTTCCTTTCGCATGCATAGCAGCCGGAAAACAAAGTTTCAGTCGGTGACACACTTCGCATGTCGGGTCTGGCCATCCTCTCCGCCGAGATTGTGGATTTTTTATTGCTTTCGAGTTTACCCTTTCACTGCGAATTTTTCTGGAATCACCCGTCGGAATTGGCGCAGTCTTTGATGACGGCTAGACTGTGAATTTAACACTAAACTAAACAGGTAACACAGCGGGTCAGTTGATCCTTTTCAGATTTTTTATTTTATGAGCCGTTTATTTTGAAAGTGGCGTGAGTCCACTTTAAAAAATTCTTACTAATATACATAACAAAAAACTTGTTACTAATATACATATTTAAAATCGTCAAGATTTTGTAACACGAAAATTTGCTGGTTGATAAAGCGATGAAAAAGTTTTATGTTTAATTATCAAAGTAACAGTTAAATTATCAATGCACAATGACTTTGTTTTAAACAACGGAACAGTGTCTGTCCACAGAAAATGCGATTTTAAAAGGCTAAAAAATACTGACGTTGAAAGAGTAAATTGGTTTAAAGTATGTTGGATGAGATTTTTGAGAAGCGATTCATATGTTATTCTTTGAAACGATAATGAACAAGGAGGCACGATTCAAAACATTGGATTTACTACCGTAACGGGGATGACCAAAAAACATTAATAATATCCAGTTGGCATCACTATACAAAAACCGAGACCACTCACAAACCTAAAACATAAGGACTTAATGGATTTATTACATTATATACCACCTGCACACCGCAGCTATTTTAAATCCCTCCCGCATACACAAACTGGAGAAGACTGAATAATAATGAATAAAACTGTATTAATTTTAATGTAAAAATTATTTAACAAAGAATGAAAGTTGAATATTTTTTTGATTTTATAACATAAAAGAGTATACATTTAGTTTAATTTCAAGGGAAATTTACTTTTCCTACGGACTTGTGCTTTCTT
>CM052094.1:7702606-7719081 GCA_028453745.1 Agapostemon virescens
ATCTTAATGAAATCCATTTTACGAAAATTTTTTCAAAAAGTTGATCGAAATAAATAAATTTAGACATATAAATCCTAAGAGAAAGAAAGAGGGAAAATGTGTCTGTTATTACAACCGATTTTCATGAAATTTGTAGTGATCTAGATAGATCTAAAAATGAAACGTTTCGAGCAACACAATCATAATAATACTGTTTCACCATTAACACTAAATCTATCACAGCGGATCAAATGGACCTCTTCAAATTTTTTATTTTGTAATTATTGAAGTTATAAAATTCCCTTCATAGGAAACGATTCAATAGATTCCTTCACTGTCAGTTTTGTAAGAAAATGAATGCTAGTCAATTGCAATGTTCGATAGGTATAGCGTTAAGCAAATCAGTGCTCGTGAAAAAGGAAGTGTTATGTATATCTGCAATGTTAAATTAAACTTTAAGTTTCACTTAGCATCCGTTTACCCGAAAGACGAAGCCGATCGCGTGACGAGGAATGATCGAGGACAGGGTGCGGCGATGCAACTGCAATTGCTTCCTGCTGACCACTCCTGACCTGTCGCTCCATTAAGAAATAAACTCGAATCGGAACCGTCGAATTACACTCTGTTTCGTTTGTCAGTGTAATCTTTACATTCAAGTAACGAGTATACATTACCCAAATCACTTGATGTCAATTAATACAGATTTTCTGTTCAGTATTCTATACTACGCTTTTAGATCGGATCATACCAAATATGCGCAAACAATTTAAATGTTACATCAAATTATTTAATTGCTATTCCCTTTGCATGAATTTGAAGATTATAATAAATGTTAAATTGCGTACTGACTGTTATTCTAATTTATTTTCGTTCAATTTTAGTGATCTAGATAAATTTAAATTAAGTCCACTTTCTGGAAATCTTCTCAAAAAGGTGATTGAAATAAATAAATTCACGCAATTTATTCTATCTTATCTTATTATCTATTATGTATCTTATTATGTGTAAAACATATGATAAATGTATTATTACGAACAAATACAACTTACGTATAAATTTACTTTACAATTACGTATAAATAACGAATAACGTAGAAATAACTGAAGTACGAAATATGTTTGTACTGTTGTAAATTGTTCTTTTTAACACTAGAACTACCAAACCAGTCATTTTGACTGGTCCCCAGTTTTTTCTTTCGCAATTATTGAAGTTATAAAAATGTTTTCATCAGAAATTTTCAGATGTACTTCTTTAATGACGTACACATAACAATAAGAATTGTATGAAGTTGTAATAGATGCAGTCTTGTTATTATTACAAAGCAATGTATATCGTTGGATTTATTGTTCGGTACTTCTAGTGTTAAATGTAATTAAAAAATTTCTGACCACTATTCTTCATTCTTCTTTACGATTCAAATATTGGGTTGTTCGAAAAGTAATTTCGTTTTTTTTTGTGAAGATGAAAGACAATTTTCGTATAATGAACAAATATTTTATTAAATTGTGTATTGGCCATTCTGGTCCAATACCTTTTGCCATCTTCCTGGTAGTAGCATGATTCCACGCTCATAAAATTGTTGGTCTTTGCTGGCAAAAAACTAATCGAGGTGGTTTTCGACCTCCTCATTTGAAGTGGAGGTTTTACCGTCTAAAAAATTTTGCAGTGATCGGAACAAATAATAATCCGAAGGTGCCAGATCTGGAGAATATGGTGGGTGTGGCATTGTACCCCATTCAAGCTGTAAAAGCTTTTGGCAAGTGACTAAACTTGTATGAGGTCTCGCATTATCTTGGTAGAACATTACACCTTTTCTGTTGATTAATTCTGGCCTTTTCTGTTGAAGTACATCATTCAGTTTGTCCAGTTGATGACAGTAGACTTCCGAATTAATTGTTGTGTTATCCGGTAAAAGCTCAAAATATTGTCTTTGGAAATGCTTTGAGCCGGTTCATCTTTTTTGCTTCATGATCTCTTGCGTTTGACATTTTTATATAAAACCCATTTTTCATCCCCAGTAATGATGCGCTTCAAAAATGGATCATTTTCGTGACATTTGAGAAACGAATCACAGACGTCAACGCAACGATACAAATTTTTCTCCGTGAGAACATGAGGAACCCATATATCGAGCTTCGAGATTAAACCCAGACCTTTCAAGTGGTCATAAACAGTTGAATTTGATAAATTTAACCTCTCACCGATCTCACGTGTTGTTATTCGCTGATTTGCATCAACTAATGCCTTTATCGTGTCTTTATCAGCTTCAACCGGCCTTCCAAAACGTGGTGCATCTTCGACATCAAAATTGCAATAGATTACAGAGACATAGATAATATTATATGGCTGCAATATAGTGCAAAATATAATGTAGCACAACATCGTAATAAGTCTACTTTAATTAGTGGAACAGACGCGAAAATCAGATATTAATATTTAACTTGTTTTATGGTTCATTTGCAAGTAGCACAGTTCACATGAGATCATAGATGGAGTATACATTTAATAATTTTTTGTTAATTAGAAATTCAATCCTCCGTGGAAAAGTTATTTATAAAACCGGTGCTTCATGCTGGTTGCTCTCGAAGGAAGTTGAGCAATATTGAATTACTTCGCGAGATGAGGAACATGGCGCGAGGGAGGAATATTTTATGCTTCTTCTTCTATGCTACTTGATACCTTTAATACTTCACAAATTAATATTATAAATTATTATAATGTTAATTTTTGTACTTTTCATTATACTCCAGATATTTTCAGGCATATTTAAGAGTATGCCTACGCTGATACAGTTTGGAAAAGTAATAGTTGTTTATTAAAATTTAATCAGCAATGCAGAATTCGTATATTTGATAATAAACCTACCAAGCTTTAAACTACTGACACATATTGCCGTGTAAAAATGACAGAATTTAATTAATTTATACTTCGTGCAGTTTTTATCATAAACATGTGCTATGCTAAAGATATTTATTAAATAATTTCTTTTGAAAGCATCTTTGTGATTTCAATAACTTTAAACATAAACAATGTGGTAATTTTGACCAGTGATGATAGGTTTAGTGATGATCTAGTATTTACTTAGTTAAAGAGATAAACGTTTTATTAAAGTTCTAACATGTTTACATTATTATAGAAGAACTTGTAGAAATTACGAAGATATTTGCTGTGGGCAGCAACTCTGAAACCACCGGAGGTTAACGCGTATGCTTGAGGTAGCGATAAAACTCGTAAACCCAGTGCAGCCATAAAAAGAGGTTAGGGTCCTTCGGTCAACAAAGGGTATCATGATAGAGGAAAACTGACACCTAACTCAGTGCAGTTCAAAACGCCCCTTCTTTACAGTAACCTTTTTCTTAGGCGAGTTCTGAAAGGTTTTCAAACGTTGAAGTCCACCTAAGAATAATCACATTATTTTAGCTTATCGCGTTTAATACTTGCTATTATTTAAAATACCTCAATTAATATATTTATGCAGTTATGACTCAGATACATTTTCGGAAGCGATAAAATAAAGAATTTATCCGTGGACAATTCAACTAATTTGTGGGAATGAAATTGGAATGCATCCATGTTTTTAATGCTGATTCTACTAAACTTCACTTTCTTGAAATTGTTTAAGATGATTTTACATTTGAAGCTAAGTTCGAAATAAGTCAAATTATACATTCATTCATATTATTATTTGCGGAAAGCAATTTTTCTTAGTAATTTTAAATCGAATTTATAAAGAATGGAACTTTGATTGTATAAATTCGGCATTGACTACTCATCTACTAGAAAATGATCAGGATGCTGCCTCAATACAATATTATATAAAAAAGACACTGAATAATCGTTTAATAATAATCCTTAAAAAATTAATAAATAAGTTGTATATTAATGCTTCCAGTCAAATTTTTATTAAAGAATTAATTTCAAAAATTAAAACTGTTAATTATCGATTTAACACATTGAATGCCACGGTGGTCACAGGTAATCACTACCGTTGTTTAAGAATGATTAGCAATAAATTAATAGGATTGAACATTAATTCGCTACTGCCAAAATTAACCAGATTAAAGTATGAGGTGACCTCGAACTTCGCTATTCAGTAACTCACAATTCTCTTTAACACTAGATTGCCCAAAGAAGTCATTTTGACTGCTTTTTAATTTCAATTAGAAAAAAATGATGTATATAATGATACAATTTCTTAAAATTTTGTGACTTTTGTACAACATATAAATGCATTTATTAATAATTGTAGTTACCCCCCCCCCCCCTCCCTCCTTCATTTCCGGTATACATATGTGTTATACTTATATTGCCCAAAAGCAGTCGTTTTGACTGCTTGGGAAATTTAAAATAATCAAATGACTCTTATTATTGAATTGAGTACATTTCTTATATTTATTATATAATTCTTATATAAAATTGAGTTATTTATGGTCAGCAAAGTGGGGTCCCGAATTTTTTAGAAAAACTATGGCCAGAGAAAGGTTCAAGCAAATCCTACGATTTATTCGTTTTGACAAAAGAACCGAAAGAAGTAGACGCCTACAAACAAATAAATTTGCCTTGGTTTCGGAAATATGGGATAAGTTCATTGAAAACAGGCAAGCTTTCTATCAACCAGGACAAAATATAACAGTTGACGAGCAATTATTTCCTTCAAAAGCCAGGTGCAGACACAACAACAAAACAAATAATATATGTGAAAAATGTCAAAAGTATGTTTGCGGAAGATGTACACATAAAAACATTCCCACTTTTATTTGTATAAAATGTATAAATAATAATGCATAAATTATTCTTTTTTTCAAGTGAAGTAAATTTTTTTTATTGTTAATATTTACTAATAACCTGTTATATAACTGTAAATAATATAAAAAAATGTTAAAAATTAATTTTAAATACATTTCTTTACACATTAATTATTCTTTCACAATGCAGTCATTTTGACTGCTTTTGGGCAATATAGGTATATACTAAGTTTCAGTCTTTCTAGTGTTAATAACGCTGATCATTCCTATAAATGAAACAAACGAAGTTTGTTTAAGCGTGTTAAATAATTGTAAAGTAACATCGATAGATAAACCGTAGACAGAATTTACTAAGTCCAAGCTCGAACCAAGGGGAAGGCCTTATTCTTCAGCGAAAAGAGAGCAGAATTCAACTACATTCTTCACGCGAGACCAGGCCATTTACATTTACAATTTAATATTTCACAGAAATAATTATTTACACGGGCTAGCGCGATTCTGGAAGCGGCGTCGTCCGAAGAAACTTTCTCCTCCAATTTGCGAAAAGGTTGGAAAAACGGAGTGCGGCCGTCAGTCGACTGGCCGTTTCTCATTTTTCCCAGTGTTACCGAAAACGCTCACCGCGCGTTGATTTATATTCGCGCTGGTGCGAAGTTTATCTTCGCGAGACAAACAAAAGAAACAAGAAGAAAAAAACGAAGACGAAGAACGGAGAGGAGGGGGGCACGCGAGCGCACCGGCTGGTCGGTGTTCCGCAACAGTTTAGAAAAGCTCCGAGACAGCTTTCCCACGGCGTTTCGGTCCGCGTAAACAGAAAGCCCGGGAAATCCCCCCCCCCCCCCCCCGGGCCGAAATCCAAACATGATACAAGTCGCGGGAGAATTTGAAATTTACATGAGAAAACCCCTGGCCTGTCCGATGCAATGCGTCCACGAAATAACCCGCCAGTGCGATGGAACGATAACGGGAAGATCGACCTTTGAATATAAAACTCGGGCTGAACAGAAGGGGAAACATCTAGGACCCCGTTTCCCCCATAACAACAAGGCCAGCAGGTACCCCGAAAAAGAAGAAGAGGGCGGTTCTATTACTACAAAAGACTACCCCCGTCTTAGCCAGGTTCATTGTAGTCTACCGAGACTGCTTCCTCTGCTCGTCAGTTTTCCGAGGGTCGCGCGACAATGTCGATCCTCGACGTGTCTCCGGTAGAAGATGCCACTAATCCCTTAATACCTTCGTATCTCTTGCTTTACCCGCGATGAACGCAAAGGGAGCGAAGCTTCTCGTGCTCGTCAATCCGCCTTCACACGAAACATGAACGCAAGCTGATGCTCGATAAGGGTAGTCTAGGCTGCTCTTTTAGGCTAACTTTCAGAAAGTTACTACACACGTAGAAGCGACCTCCTAGATTGTGGGCGTGCGCGTTTGTATTTTCGAGTAATATCCATTCCGTCGTAAAACCCTCCTTGCGAAGAGCTAACCGCTCGACCGAGGTCAGGCAAATTGCCTGACTACGTATCGACGGTACACGTCGTAAACGCAGGACTCGTCCGAAGAATAGCAGATGTACCGTTACGCAAAAGGTTAAGACATCCGAAAGAAGCGCAGGCGCACGTGTAATTAATATTTAGATTCTGTGCGACCTCCATTCTAATATGTCTTCGTGAATAAACAAATATGAATAATTATTTTCGATTAAAGCATCTTTCCAATTTTTATAAATGTTCCGTTCGTGTTGAGGAACAGCCTGTTCGAATGCATTTCTTTGCAAAATGTCTTTGACGGGTCAAATAGATGAATTAATTAGAAATGCCCGCTCGAGTAACACGTGAAAAGACCGTATTGCCCTGCAATTGGTATCGAGTCAAAAGGAGACTCTTCGACGCGGCCGTTGATGGTCTCCACCGACTTGCAGGACAATTAGGCCAATTTCGCTCGGCGAAATGCGCTTGATGTTTATCCTACCCCGATTATGTTCCTCAATGTAACTGTACACAAATGGTCCCTCGAGCAGGAATCTCCTGTACCCGAGAAAGTGATTTTTCTTTATTACAAAGGATTGGGACCGGCCAAAAGAGTACAAGACTGTACCATTGGTATGGAGAAACAGGCCATTTGAAGGCATTTCTTTGCAAAATCTTTCGGACGAGTTAATTAGAAAAACGTGACAAGGCCTGTTTCAGTGGCGCGTAAAAATGGTTATATTGTCCTGCAACCTCTACCAGGCCGAAAGGAGACCCTTCGACGCGACCGTCGATGATCTTCGCCGTCTTGCAGGGCAGTTAGGCCATAAAATCATCCGCATTATTGTACGCGAATTTTGGAACACCACCGCGTTGATCCGAAGTACCGTCCCCTCTTCTAAATTTTTAATTAACATCGGCGACTCGAAGGAGAAACTTCCTTCTCCACCGTGGAGGAACGTTCAAGGAAGATCCTCCCCCTTCAAGTCAAAATTAACCAGTAAGGTGTTGTGTGCAACGTATCGGCCACACCCTTAATTTCGCGATACGGTCGACGCGAAGGGAAGAGAAAACGGACTTCGGAAAAAGCGAACAGAACCGTTTCGACGATCGAGTCGAAAGCATCCGTACACGTTTTGACTATCCGGTCAGAAACATCCAGAACCGTTTAGATTCACGAGTCGAAAATATTAATCTGTCGACCCGTAAAGACCCTGTCAACTATCGTTTGAGTTGATCAAGGCTGGAATCTTTTGACCATCGTTCCCGGTCATAAGACAAATCTAGTTCGACGAACGTTCGAGTCGAATTTAGAATCTCATTAAATACACCATCGCTCGGAATGTATACAGTGAATAACTTTAATATTCGGACACTATACAATTTTCACTTTGCAGCATTGTAATTTTGTTCAGGATGAAGAAAAAAAAATTAATTCTAAATTACCTTACTGTATAGGGTCTAGTTAATAAAATCATAATTTTTATTCATATAATTACTAACGTTTACTAAGTATTCTATTTTAAACAAAACAATGTCTAGTTTTAACGTGACAATAATATTCGGACACATTGGAATGTAACAATTTGCGTGAGCTAGTGCGATATTTAATGCGATTGTGATGTACGTTTACAAACATTACAGTCTGCGTAAACTGTCTCGAGTCTTAGAAAATCAGTTGTGTTTAGATATTCACTAAATTCACTGGCAATAATCGGACGTGAGAGAAACACTTTATACAACGTACGCCAACTTGTCATTTTTCACAATGCAAAAGGTGAATCGTAAAGGAAAATTGCAGCAATGCTTAAAATTAGTAAAAGTACAGTGTGAGATATTATTCAAAGATTTAAGTATGAAGACCGATACAATCTATTCCGCAAAGAAGCCAACCACAAATTTTGGACTCACGAGATAAAAGAGAAATTATAAGAAAAATAAAGAAATATCCTACATTAAGTGCACCAAAATTAGTTGTCGAATTATTAGATGAGACTGGAAAGAAAGTGCATCTCAAAAGAATACGCAGAGCATTAAAGCAACAAACATACAAACGCTATCGCGACATCGGGAGTTTGCAACTCCAGTCGGATTCCGATCTAACGGAACGGGATGTTACAAAGATGCTCTGAAAAAATATGTCTCGAAATTTCTTATACAAGTACGAATGTACTTTTCTTATTTTGAAACTATAACGTGCAATAGTAATCCTTTCAAATAAATCTTGGACATAAGTAACAAACGATTGTATATTTATGATTGTTTAACACGTTGTATGTCACGCGAATTTTGCATGCTTCGAACAAGTTTCATTTGTTTCATTTATAGAAATGATCAGCGTTATTGAACAAAATTGTTAGTTACGAAAAACTAAAGTTTTCACCTCGTACTATAATCTGGTTAATTTTGGCAGTACTGCGTTAATGTTCAATGCTGTTAATTTATTGATAACCGTTCTTAAACAATGTAACGGTGCCGGTCACCGGTGACCCCCGTGGCATTTAACGTGTTAATACCCATTAGATACGCGTATACTTTTCTCTTTTGAAAAGAATATCGAACATTTTATTTATTTGCCAATATTTTTGGTATTATTTTACACAGAAAAGTGTCACGAACATGTTGGCAAAAATATGATCAAAACAGCAATTAGAAACGTGAGAAATAGGAGCGTTTTATCGTAGAACTAGTATCGTCTCACCGATACGAATCTTTCAAAATTTGCGAATTTACTTATATAGCGTTCGCTCCATCAGTTCTTTGGCATCGTCAATTTGCCATCGAGGGATAAATTAAGATCGTAAAATGAGGAACAGATGAGGGTTAAGCGGGCATTACTGTATCCGTAAAAGGAAAAGTGCCGGCTTGGCATCGTTCGAGAATGCATTTTGCGGTGGATGATCGGAATCCACGGGCGCTGCAACTGGATCAACCGCGCGCTGCTTCGGCGAGAACGCCTCGAGGATGCGGACGAAAGTTTTATGGGTTTCCCCGACGTAGCCTCGCTTTCCCAGCATCCCCAACAAGAAACTTTATCTGCCTTGATGGGAATTTCCCGACAATTTGTTTATCTTTCTCGACGCGCTATTCTCAGTGCGTGTCCGCGCGGTTCCTCGCGCTTTCATCGAATTACCGTGGAGAGAGTGCACCTCCCTTAGCCCTCTGGACTGGAGATCTCCCTCCCTTCTTCCTAGTTTTTCGTGAGCTAAATTCGTTATCTTGGGATATTTTTGGCCCGCGAGATATCACAACATCCATTTGGAACGCCGCTAAGCGACTACGAGCCGCGGGTTCTCTGATTCATTGTAATGCGGCCAGCGAGTCTGCGATAAGAAATACGATCTTTTTCCACGGAAAGCGTGCGCTCGCGCGCAAGCGAGGATTAATTAAATAATTGGTTGCACAGCCGCGTTTGTAAATCACGGCGTCATCTGCTCGTACGCGCGCACGCCGCGCCAGCCTTTCCGCTTTAATACGGAGGATGTAGGCTCCGAGAGATTAAAATAATCGCTCCGAAATCGTTCCCGAGAATAAATCATTGTATCACGAGATATGGGCGCGGTGGGAATATTTATGCAAATTCTTTGCTCGCGAAATTTATTTGCGAAAACGAGGACTGAAAGGAGATTCGGTTGCTCCGTTAAAGATTTTGGTCGGGTGAAATAGGTTCGTGAATTGCATTTCAATTATCCGGCTGCGTTCGGCGTATTAACAAATAGTGGAATTCGAAAATTGCGATCTTTCAATTTTTGTTTCAAGTAGGCTGATATTTTTTAAAGTAATTGTACCTGTATTGTCTGAGTACTAAAAAGGCTGGGAGAAAGCCATTTTCTATTTCTATATACTTGAAAATATTTAATTTTTTTGTGATAGTGAGCGAACTACAATTTTGTGTATTTATTAAAAATATATTATATGTACAAATTAATTCGCAGTCTTTTTTCAAAATTCATTCGTTACATACAAACGATTAGAATACATTCTACTCTCCAATGTAAACATCATTACTTCATCTGCAACGAGTAATTATGTAACGATGTACGCATCGAATAATTAGCAAACAAATAATTATAGCAGCCGAAAGATTTGAGTTCAAAACGAATTTTATTAACCCTTTGCACTCTAAGCTGTTTTAACTGGAACATCAAAAAATTTCTTCTGAACTAGGATATTTTCATTTTACATTAATTATTTCACCTTATGTATAAAGGGTTTTCTTTATTGTTATTCGCCATCACAACCGTTTAATTTTTATGTATCACTTAGACATAAAAATAACGACGTTAAAATTGTTTAAAATAATAGTGTGGCAATTTTTCTCCCAGTCGCCATTCGAGTGCTAAGGGTTAACTGTGAGAGCCACGAATAAGTTTACACAATACAGAATTATCGAGAAGTCATTAGACCATTCTAAAATGGAAAATCTTTTTATTTTGAAAACCTTTAAATTTATTCTTTCATTAATAAATTCGAATTTTCTCCAGCTCGTTGACTTTTGGGTCGTGTTCTGTGAATAATGAACAATCACAGAATCAAAGTGTGAATGGAGCACGGCTGAATAAAATATGAAAATTTCAAAAATTTAATTATTAAGAGTCGGATGTTCCAATATTCGAAATTGTATCGATTGTAAACGAGAAAAATTTCCAATATCCAGAATCGTAACGATCTTAGACTGAATCAATTTACGATTCCCCAGCATCATGTGCGCGGTCGCAGCAATCTGAACAGTTTAAAGAGCAAAGGTATATTGGAATTATTGTTTGCCATGGCGGCCGAACATTTCATTAAACTGGCTCACTGACAAACGCATGAGTGTCGGGGAATAGCCAGGAAGCCGACGTCAGCGGAAGCAGTTTTAAAGGTAGCCCGTTATGGGCCAACAAATTCTCTCCGCTTCTCCTTCTATCCTTCGCTGAGAACCTGATTAGTATGTCAACGAAAATGCCGGCGTCGGTGTCTGCTTGCTAATGACCAACCAGTTCATCAAATCAGCGTTCACTACTTTCGTTTACTATTTTCAAGACCACGCGAGTTCAATGTACTCCCACGAACTGTATTTTAAAAATATTATGGACAATTTTTTGGAGCTTCGAAACAACAAGGTTTTTTCTACAATTACAATTGCAATCGAGTACAGGTTTTGCCTTGTCTCACTTCTAGAGTTTCCGTTTATTTATTTTCAGTGGATTTGGATATGTTGTTTACCTCTATACAGGGTGTTTCGTCTAAAACAGGACACCTAAATATCTTTACTACCTCTGAAAATACCAAAAATGTTGCTAACGTAATCTAAATGGTTTCAAAAGACGAATCGGATGGAAGAATCGTTTTTTGTAAATTGTAATTTTTTAATCGTTTCTCCAAGGGCACTCGTGTTTTTTTACACATATACACACAGTTTTTGTTGTTGTATGTTATAGTAAACATTATTGTGCATACATCTACGTTTAATAGCACGACCTTGAAATGACCGTGAACTCTAAAATTTGCTAATTAATGCAGAACTTACTTTCAGCGACATTTTAGATTTCAACGGTAACAGGAATTCGACTATGAACTTGAACTTGTAAATAAACACATTGTATCATTCGTCTGCGCACATAAAGAGTGAGAGAGATATGTATTTAAGAGTTTGCTCACTGCTAGATTTCTCAGTGTATCGACAAGCGATCCATAATGCGTTATTCAGAACAGGAGAAAATTCAAATGGTTTTAATTTACGGTGAAGCTCGAGAATGTCTAAGAGAAGCAATACGAATTTACAAAGACAGATTTCCAGAACGTTCTTGTCCATCACGTTCTGCATACTCAAGTATTGTTAAAACATTTTGTGAGACTGCTAGTGTCAACAGAAACATTCGTATGAGACGTAAGACTGTTACTCATGAAGCAAATGTGAACAATATCATCGCGAAAGTAAATCAAAACTCGCATGTTAGTATAAGGCAACTTGGACGTGAAACTGGTATTAGTGTTACAAGCATATTCCGGATTCTTCATTCACAAAAATTTCATCCTTTCCATTTATCTCTTCACCAAGAGTTCCATGGAAGAGACTTTGAAAACCGCGTACACTTTTCTGAATGGGGTATACGGAAATATGAAAGCGACGAAATGTTTTTCCAAACAGTATTGTTTACGGATGAAGCATCCTTTACAAATCATGGTCAGGTGAACCTCAAGAACATGCATTATTGGTCGGTTGAAAATCCACGATGGTTTAGACAACTCGATAAACAGAGACCATGCTACAGACTATTGCTACATTATTATTATTCATTCGTTTCAAACTTGTGGCTACGAAATGAACTTGGATATAGATTCATTACAATTTTATCTTATTTATTCATACACGCCTAATCCTATTTTTACCCTATTCCCTAACTACAGAGTGTTTCAAAATTATTCGAGTTCCTTGAAAAAGATTATTCCCCAGTGTTATTCTAAAAAACATTTTTCTGCAGCCTGATTGGTCCGTGTTTTCTCTTAATAATTTGAAAACAAATTCGTACATGACATTTTCGCAAAGGAAAAAGTGTTTCAGAATAACCCAAGTGAGTCCCCATATCAAGGAACTCAAATTTTTTTAGACATCCGATATATACCAGGTATGTAAATACGAAGCCGGAATTTTCGTAGCTATACATTTTTCCCATCTCTTTGACAATTTGTGGATGCCACGCCAAAAAACTGTTGCTCTTTTGAGGCCAATCAGTCATAGAGCCATTTTCGTACATTTTTGTAAGATGTGAAGCGCTGCTGAGCAAGTGCGTGGCCAAGTCTGACGAGTAAGCCGCATGCGAAAGTATTTCCCAACTAAATACCTCAATCATTTCCTTGACCGATTTTGCTGCATGCGATGGTGCATCATCATTCAGCAAAATCACTTTGTGTTGCCGTCTAAACCCATTTTCCTATCTTCTGGATCTTTCCCATGGCTTTCAAACGCATGTAGACGGCTTCTCGTGTTACATTTAATTGATCCGCGAGTTGTTGTTGCGTTTGAACGTCATCCTCATCCGACAATGCTTGCAATTCGCTGTCTTCAAATTTTTTCGTTGATCTTCCACGTTGCTCGTGTCTCACATTCAAATCGCCACGTTTGAAAATTTTAAACCACTCATAGCACTGTGATTTACCACGAGCGTGATCACTGTAAACTCCGACAAACATTCGAGCAATTCTGCAGCAGTTTTTTTCAAATGGTAACAGAAAATCAATGCTGTCCGCAAATCGTAATTTCCAGCCATAAAATTCGATATGTCCAACGCTATTCATGCTGAATAGTCGAAAAACTATACTGTTGCATGAAAATTGTATGATTGTGAGTTGAAAACTTTTATCATATGTCGAACCAAGAAAATGGCGTCCATGTCGCGGTTTGACGGTAACTACAATGACAACTAGCGCCACGTATGGGAAAATCCCAGTTTCAAGTTTATAGAACTGGTAAACATCGCTACACTACTTTTATCATTAAAATTAATATAGGAAGAAACACATTTTTATCTCGTTTCTGTTAAGGTAGACACTCTTTATTGAGCATGGAGATCCATAATTATCACTGTTCTGCAAAACATCAGTGCAAAAAGATGTTTCGTAACGTATTCCTTAACGAGGATCTGAATAGAAATTTGTTTCGTCGCGTTTCACGGTTGAAGGCTGTATCTTTTGTCCCTTTCGCAGTCACCTGTTCGTATCTGCGAAGAGACGTCTACGTTGTTGTTAACAACCCTTTTTGCTGTTTGCAGAACAGCAATCTCGGAATGGCATCGATTGCCAGACGCCTCGTTACGATGCAATGTTATATAATGAAATCGTAAACGGGCAACCTTGAGGTATCGCGGTACAGATATTCTCTCTACAATCGCCAGTTTCCACTACTTAGTGATTCACTTTTCCAATCGACTTACCACGTAGAATAATTTCCACCTCGTTAGCGACTCACCAACGTGTGGCAATAATTGTCTTCTCGAACGCACAAACTCGTTCTTAATAATGCATTTTGTAACAAAGTAGCCGGAAAATAGTTGTAGGCAGAACAGGTTCTTTAAAATAAAAATGTCGAATGCAAATTTGCAACTTGTCAAAGTCTATTCTGGTTCAGTATTTATAATCTGTTTTTCAAAATGGCTGAAAATGTAGCATCGGATTTTATAACAAATCTGTCCGAATATCAAACAAAGGTATTCCGAAAAATCGTAAAAATGCGTGAAAAATACTAGAAACATCTGTTTCTCTGAATTTAAAAAATTCGTTTCATATCAAAGGATATAATGGCTGCTTTTATTTAGAATCTGTCGGCGGAACGTGTCAATAACAAGAATTCGATGAAACAATATTCCATTTGCGGATACACGCTACCAGAATGAGTTGCCACGATGCTGGTAGTCTGTTAATGACACGTATGACCACGCCAGATCTATATTGAATTTTAATTGAACGCAGATTCGCCGCTGCTAGTCAGTGGGTTTGACAATGCGACAGAAATCGCGTTAATTAAACTACATTCGATTCCTAATACACGCATGAAACTAGGTTGCGTAGAACTGCCAATAATAACAATTGATCACCGAGCTGAAAACGATTATTTACCATGATTATCAGAAATATTTCCTTTTGCTTTCGTTTATTTGCAGAATCGTAAACGATTCATTAACCATTCACTTGTTGAGTTCGTAGCGGGTCGGAGCAAAGCATTTTCGTTTCATTATGGAGATTTTTAACGATTTATCATTCGCTGTGACTGGGGTTCGTAATACGCGAATAATTCAATGAAATTAGTCTTCGAAGTCTATTAAAACTCCTCGAAGGACACTTTCATTGTTACGTAGTCGGCAAAGAAAGGGAAAGATGAAAATGAGAAGTTGAGAAGATGATACTGGCAATTAGAAGGATTTTATGGGTCCAGACAGGGGACTCCCTTCGTTCGGGCCAAATAAAAATGCTAAAGATTCGACCTTTTCTTGCTAATAAAATCCCAATCAACCGGGGAGCATGCAAATGTGTACAGTTCAAAGATTTATACTTTCTCTCGAATGACTATTATAACGCTAAACCTGTAACTGCTGATTTAATGACAAGTCTCAGATTTTTTATATCACAATTATTGACGTTATAAAATCGCCTTCAGAGAAATCGATTTAATAGATTTAATTATTCATTCTTAAATTGTAAAAAGCACAAAATATAAATAGATTAAATCTTGTTACTTTTATAAGGCGAAATACACTAGCCCATTTTAATCCTCAAACAATTACTGAAATAATACAGGTACCTTCATACAAATTGAATCAATAGAATTCTTTATTTAATCGTAAATTGTAAACAAAATTCCACAAAATCTAAATAAATTATGGTAAATGCTCTCATTTTTATAATACGATATACACTAGCCCATTTTAATCCTCAGACAATTATTTAACTTATATAGGTATCTTCATACAAATTGATTGAATAGAATTTTTTTCATTCCTGAATTAGTTTAAAATCTAAATAAATTAAATCATTCCTTTTTTATAAGACAATGCACACTAACCCATTTTCATGTTCAGATAATTATTGAACTTATACAGGTACTTTCATAGAAGTCGATTCAATAGAATTCTTTATTCATTCCTAAATTGTAAAAAAGCATTAAATCTAAATTCAATAAATATTGTCAGTTTTATAAGACAAAATAGACAAGCTCATTTTTATCCTAAGACAATTATTGAACTTATACAGGTTCCTTAATAGAAATTGATTCAATAGAATTCCTTATACAATCATAAATTATGAACGAAATTCTACGAAATCTAAATAAATTATGGTAAATGCTCTCATTTTTATAATAGGATATACACTAGCCCATTTTAAACGTCAGACAATTATTGAACATACAGGTTCCTTTATACAAATTGATTCAATAGAATTTTTTTTCATTCCTAAATTAGTTCAAAATCTAAATAGATTAAATCTTTTCATTTTTATAAGACAATATACATTAGCCCATTTTAATGTGTAAACAAAGATTGAACTTATACAGGGGCTTTCATAGAAATCGATTCTACCCAATTCTTTATTCAATTGTATATTGCAAACAAAATTGTACGAAATCTGAATAAATTAAATGTTGCCATTTTTATAAGTCGACATACAGAAGCCAATTTTAATCTTCGGACAAATATTGAAGGTACACAGTTATTTTCATAGAAATTGATTCAATGGAATTCTTTATTCAATCGTACATTGCAAACAAAATTGTACGAAATCTGAATAAATTAAATGTTGCCATTTTTATAAG
>CM052094.1:7719091-7733671 GCA_028453745.1 Agapostemon virescens
ACGACATACACAGGCCAATTTTAATCCTCAGCCAATTATTGAAGTTACACGGGTACCTTTACAGATTCAATAGAATTCCTGATGCAATCGTACGTTGTAATAAAAATGGTAAAAAATCTAAATAAATGAAGTCTTGTAATTTTCAAAAGGCAACATACACTAGCCAATTTTAATGCTCGGTATGTTTAACGCTAAGCGCAGGTTTCTGACCACCTTCCATCACTCCGTATTACTAACACTTCGTTCCAATTACCAACAGCTTCAGTTCTCTTCAATGCAACAATAAGGTTTATCAAACCCAGCTCGCTTATCCCAAGATTTAAAAGGCCAGATCCAAGCCGCAAAACCCATTATACTCCTACTGCTCAGCCACAAATGCTGTTCGTGAGTCATAACATTCTTCACTGCCATTGTGGTCCAGGTTTTCACCTTCACAGGTATAAACATAAATTCCCCCGACACCTCGTGGAAGATTCAAAGTCGAGCTATCTGTCGCATGCTCCCTGATCGACGAGTAGGGACCACGACAAGGGCTTTCTCCGCATTCCGAAGTGACCCTACGCGAGAATAGAGGACCTTTTCAGCCGATCAACGCCTGCCAGCGAAGGGGTCTGGTCTAGGCCTATAATAATCTGTTTTATTCCCCTTTTTTGTTAACAGGACGTGGAATTACTGGAGGGAATCATTCCGCCGGACGCGATGGAGGTGGAGGTTTCCCACTGCAGGGAGTTGAGGATCCAGTCAGGTGCGTTTGCCGATGGAACGCCCTTGAAACGAGTTCACGTGTCAGGGATCTACAGTCTGGTGGCGAAGAGGCAAGCCTTTCAGAATCTGAGCGCACCGAACACGCACCTCGAAGTGTCCGAGTGCAACAGCGTGATCCTGGAGAGTCACGCGTTTAGGAATTCCCGAGGGACGCTGAGCGTCTCGATCTCCAGGTGCAGACACGTCGGAATCAAGCCGAATGCGTTTTCCCGGCTACTGTGGATAGCGATTAAGGAGGTGCCCGAACTGGAGCTCTCTAGCAACGCGTTTAAGCTCGAGGCTTCTCAGCACGGCAGGCATGGACCAGCGACCAAGGTATGATCATTTAATCATTAACTCGCGGTACACGAAATGTCCAATTGAGCCGTTTATTTTGAAAGTGGCGTAAGTCCATTTAAAAAAAATCCAGTCAGCTTCCATAATGGTTACATTTTTACACGACCTTTTAATTTTGAAGCGACTTGTTACTAAATATATTTAAATTCATTAAGATTTTGTAACACGAAAATTTGCTGGTTAATGAAGTAATGAAAAAGTTTATTTTGAAAGCGGCGTAAGCCCCATTGTGAGAGTTTCAAATAGATATAGAAAATATTATCTAATAAAATTTTATGAGATCCCAGCTTTATGTTTAAATAGCGTTAGAAAAACACAATTTATTGTTTGTCTCTCAGGAATTTTACGAAGTTATAAAAAAAGTGTCGAAAGAATAAGTTCATTCTAAATGAAATGAAAGCCTTTAGAAAACGCGACTTTTAAACAGCTAAAAAATACTAACGGTGAAAGAGTAAATTGGTTTAAAATATGTTGGATGAGATTTTTGTGAAGCGATCCGTATGTTATTCTATGAAACGACAATGAACGAGGATGCACCATTCAAAACATTGGATTTACTACCGCAAGAATTCAAGTGGTTCGGGCCACAGTTAAAATATGTTCGTCTTTACAGAATGTATGAATCTAGGTTGACTGTGTATGTATGCGCTTGCCAATGTCACTGACTTCATAATTGATAGATTCGCAAGATCGTGTTCCATAAACCCAGAATCTCGGTAATATTGATTCTTTATAAATGTATCGAGAACATAGCGTTCGTTAACCCTTAACAGTCTACCGACCGACGGTTATCTCAGAATTTTTCAAGGCCCATGGTTCATCACTGAAAACATTTAAATGGACCTCTCAACAGTGACAGCAACTTTTATAGTGAATCCGCAAGGTATCGTCAGTGACGTTATCTAATAATCTCGTTACAAATTACAATGGAAACACAAATTACAATAAAACTACTTTAAGCTTCATTTCGTCATAGTGCAATTATAGAAAGTCTTATTAAAAGTAGATTGCCCAAGGAAGTCATTTTGACTGATTTTTGATTTCAATTAGAAAAAAAAATTGTGTATATAATGATACAATTTCTTAGAATTTGTTGACTTTTTGTACAACATATAAATGCGTTTATTAATAATTGTAGTTACCCCCTCCCCTCCCTCCTTCATTTCCGGTATACATATGTGTTATACCTATATTACCCAAAAGCAGTCGTTTTGTCTGCTTGGGAAATTTAAAATAATCAAATAACTCTTATTATTGAATTGAGTAAATTTCTTATATTTATTGTATAATTCTCATATAAAATTGAGTTATTTATGGTCAGCAAAGTGGGGTCCCAAATTTCTTAGAAAACCTATGGCCAGAGAAAAGTTCAAGCAAATCCTACGATTTATTCGTTTTGACGAAAGAACCGAAAGAAGTAGGCGCCTACAAACAAATAAATTTACCTTGATTTCGGAAATATGGGATAAGTTCATTGAAAACAGTCAAGCTTGTTATCAACCAGGACAAAATATAACAGTTGACGAGCAATTATTTCCTTCAAAAGCCAGGAGCAGGTTTACACAGTATATGCCTAATAAACCCAACAAATTTGACATCAAATTGATAAAAGCAATAAAAAAAATGTTACCGGAATCCATTCAATTTTATAACAGCACAAAATTTGGAGTTGATATGGCGGATCAAATGGCCAGAAAATATACAGTAAAAGCTAGTTCTCGTAGGTGGCTCCTCCAAATATTTTTCAATATTTTAGATTTGGCTACTATAAATGCTTGGATCCTTTACAAAGAAACGACAGGAATACAAATACAACGAAAAGAGTTCTTGTTTCAATTAGTAGAACAGCTTTCCACCGAATACAGAGCTGCAAGACAGAAAAATTCACCAGAACATGAAGACCCACAAAGATCAGCTGCATCATCATCAAGTGCAACCCATTCTAACAAACGCAAGATTTGTCAAGTACGACTTTGCCGCAACAACAAAACAAATAATATATGTGAAAAATGTCAAAAATATGTTTGCGGAAGATGTATACATAAAAAGATTTCCACTTTTATTTGCATAAAATGTACAAATAATAATGCATAAATTATTTATTTTTCCAAGTGAAGTAAATTTTTTTTATTGTTAATATTTACTAATAACCTGTTATATAACTGTAAATAATATAAAAAATATTAAAAATTAATTTTAAATAAATTTCTTTACACATTAGTTATTCTTTCACATTGCAGTCATTTTGACTGCTTTTGGGCAATATAGGTATATACTAAGTTTCAGTCTTTCTAGTGTTAATAGGCTTGCGGTCGGTAAAGTGTTAACACACCAAGCAATTTTAATCCCAAAATCGAGATACTTTTCGATGTAGAATAGTTCTCTTGTATATGGTGCATTCTCTTTCGTCCGTATAACGTTCCTTACTATTACTCGTACGAGCAACATTAAATTTTAACCAATTTCTTAAATGCAAACATAGTGACGTAAATTTATTTTTAATAATAGCACGGCAATTTTTAGCGTCGCCTCAGAGGCGTCATTGGAGCGCTAAGGGTTAAAGTAGCTGTTCCTTTTCGGAAACAAAATATCCGCGCAACATTTCACCACTCCCGCGTTGCGTTACTTTTATTTCGGATTTAAAACAACAGCACCATTAAATTTTCCACTCGCTGTCTCGGCGGATCCATTATATCAAGAATACATTTATAACGTCAATCAAAGTCGCATAGTTTATGGAACCGTGACACTCGCGTTCCCGTTGGCTCGCCCCGTCAAATATTTGAAACATGTGTCCGTCGCTTCGAACGTTTTCAGTCAACTATTTTTCCACGACTTCTCATTGCGTATTCCAACAAAAAGTCTGAATATTTCAGTGTCGCGTGTACACCGGGGCTCGCGTTTACAAGGTCGAACCTTTAATTTTCCGGTGTGCCGGTTTGAAACGCACCAAAAACAAACAAAAAAAAAACAGCAAAAAACACTAACCAGTGTGGGTGCATCCGTAACGTTGCACGTCCTTTGGAACTTGCAAAAATCGCTAAAAGCTCCGGCAACATCACGGAATTCATTTATGGAAACAAATCAAAGCCGCGATCGAATTTTCGCCGCCGGCGTTGCGAGACGCGCGAGTCACGTTTATAAAAAGCCAAAAGATGAATTCGATCGAGTTTCGTGTTTACACCGGTTCGCATAGGCCGATCGATCGGCATAAAACGATTCGCGATATTCGTCGATACATGACCCGGCAATTGGCGATCCTCCAACAGCTGTGCCATTTTCCTGAGCGAAACTGCAGGACAGCTGCATAAATTTCGAATTCGATCGCATTTGAACATGTTTCAAATCTCAATATTTTGAAAAACTTTCTCATTTCCATATTACTTTCCGAGATATACGCGAAAAATTATCTTAATCGATATTCTAAGCTAGGACGAACATATCGAAGTTCTTAACCCTTTGACTGCGACGCGATCTCGCAGCAATCCATCAATATGGACGGCGCGTTATTCACTTGTCCATCGCCGTGACTGGTCGGCCACAAACAAGTGGCGGAAACAGTACCCGAAGATTTGATACCATTCTTAGAGTAGAAAAAAATAATTGTAAAGAATTATGTTACAATAAAACGATAAGCTTCCTGTTGAATGAGTTGGTGAAACAGTAAAGATGTTACAGAAAGAAAAATTCGTATATTTTGATAGTTTCGTGAGGACGTTCATAGACGCCTTTTGTAGTCGAAGTTTATATTTATTATAATAAATATATAATAAATTAATTTTTTATATTAACGCTTTGCACTCGAAGCTGTTTTAACTCCAAACCCAAGGCATTTTTTTCTGACCTGGAATATTTTCATTCTACACGATACATTTCATCTTATGCATATGAAGTTCTTTTACTATTACTCGTCCTTGCAACAATTTAATTTTTACGAATTTTTTTCACACAAGCATAGTGATGTAAAAATGGTTTTAACACTAGAACTACCGAACAATAAATTCAACGATATACATTGCTTTGTGATAATAACAAGACTGCATCTTGAGATGCATATGAGAAAATCGGTAAAATTTAAAATATTGCATGTACGAGTAATAGTTCTAAAATTGATTTGCATGAAAAGAAATGACTCGTGTACGATGGAACTATTCTATGTCAAAAAGTGTTTCGATTTTGGAGTTAAAATTGCTTGGAGTGCAAAGGGTTAGAAATTATGCTGTTGTATGAAGTTTGTATGGTTGTGGGTTGAAAATCTTTATGAAAGTCAAAACAAGGAAATGCTATTAAGAATGCGATTTGACGGTAATTACATTGATAGCGTCACATATGGATAAATTCCGGTATCATATTTACAGACCTGGTACATAAACTTTTTCATTAATGCACATATTCACTCTTTGCACTCGAATGGCGCCTCGAAGGCGACACTAAAACTTGCCATACTATTATTTAACAGTAGAACTACCGAACCAGTCAAAATGATTGATTCTTGATTTTTTTCGTTTACAGTTACTGAAGATATAAAAATATTTTCACCCGAGTTTCGAATGAATTTTTTCATTGAAGCAGACATTACGATAAAAATTATACGAGATCTGAATGAATACAATTTTGTCATTATTACAAAGCAATGTACATCGGTCGGATTTATTACTTGGTAGTTATAGTGTCAAAAAGAAAAGCATAACATTCGTAATTATAGTATGTAAATATGAAACCAGAATTTTTTTATAGAAAATACACGTTTATTGTATGGAAATGATATAAAATATTTTAATCGAAGTATTGCCTATAGGTAGCTATGCATTATTCCCATTTCTCTGACAATTTGTGGATGCCACGCGAAAAAATTGTTCCTCTTGCGAGGCAAACCAGTCATCGAGCGATTTTCGTACATTTTCGTAAGATGTGAAGCACTGCTCAGCAAGTGATGCAATAAGTAAACTGCAGATCTTTCTATCGAAATATAAATCTATTTACTTTTGTTGAAATGCGACGAAACCACAGCATCTTTGTTCTTAAGTGCTTTTGTTTAAGGGCCGGTTTTTACAAGGTTAAGTCGAGCAAAAGTAGCTTGGCACGGAACCACTTTTAAAAGTGTTAAGCAACTTTTACATTGTTACGTTTGCAGTTACGAAATCGATAAAAATCGATAAAAGCGCCACTAAAAATTGCCATACTATTATTTAAATGACTTTTACATCGCTAGGTTTACAGTTGAGAAATCGATAAAAATGTTATGAACGAGTTAAAAATGAACGAAAGGAAATGAACTATTTACAATGGAGCTATTAGAGATAAAAATACTGTTTCGATTTTGGAGTAAAATTGCTTCGAGGGCAAAAGGTTAACAAGAAAGTCGCACGAAATTTGTATAATCGTGTGTCGTTACTATAACGCAGTGTTTATTGGTCTGGTTCGGTTCTCGGTGATTCTAGCGTTAGTGAGTTCGAATTTAGCTGCAACGGATAGTGAGTTTCGTGAAAGGTTCGACGCATCGGTATTGTCATTGCAAGCTTTATGGATAAATGAAAAGTATCAGGGTATAGGACCAGGTGAACATCTCGGAACCTAAGAGAGAGCGCCATTGGTAAAAGAGAAAGTAAACAATTTGGAGGTTCATAACATGTCTAGAAATCATGAAAATCGAGAGGATTGTAGCTTCTCTATGGTTTCATTCTGCTCCTGGTTCCTGCTGTAATCTTGATCTTCATTTCCTCCGTACAGATTATGTTCCAAAGCGTGAGAATCGCGGAGTTGCCGACAGCGGTGTTTCCATCAGCGATCGCGGAGGTCCGCATGGACGACATCTCGACCAAAGTGATCCGCAAGGACGCGTTCTGCGCCATGAACATCTTCACAGTGACCATCAGCAACGCGTCCATCCTGGAGATCGAGGCGGGCGCCTTCAGCGACAGAGCTCTAATCCAAAGCCTCGAGTTCGTCGACGTTAAGCTGACGAGCATCGAGCGAGGCGCATTTAGAGCTGGCCACGACAATCTCACAATTCAATACTCAAGGTAAATTGTTAACATCTATTCGACAGGTTTCTTGTCTTCTCCATTTCTCTCTCCTTATTCCTTTTTCTTCCTCTTTTCTTTTTCTTTGCATAACTTCCGGACTTATCTCTTGGTAGTTAAACACTCTTCTACCTTTGGCTACTTTTCTTCGACCGTCTCTTCACTTTTCTCTCTTGCTCGACGAATTCTTTAACCCACGGAAATTTACAGTTAATCTCTTTCTTCGTGGTCTTTACACGTCTCTTTTCCATTATCTTTTCCATTATTAATTTAAGTTGCTCTTGTCCTTATTCTGTTTCCTTGCAATGCTCAAACATTTTTAGAAGAAAGTTTAAATCTTCCGTCGATGCTATGTATTCGTTAAATTATTTAATTACGATTTCGTGGTTCACCAAAATATTTCGAAGTAAGTGTTGCAAGGAGTCCTTTATTTTTTTCGCTAGACCTTTATCATGAAAAATTATGTTTTTAATATTTACATTTCACGAATCATTGCAAATAAAGAAATTTAGAATAGAGTTTGCCAAGCGGCTATAAGAGTAATTACGATATGTAATTACGATCGAGCCTACATTGATGAAATTACTGTTCATATAATATGTCTTGTTCATTCGTTAATAGCTCAAATTGAAAACTCGTCGCCCTAATCTGTATGCTGCTTATTATAGCATACTGTCGAGAATTTACCGGATGTGATAGTAAACGGTTAATGACGCGTCGAGTTATACCTCAATAGCGCCACAAGAAACAGGGGAATGACAAGTAACTTTGTTTTCATTAAGCGAAAATTGCTTTTGTGAAAACATCGTTCATAGATCGAATTATTTATTTAAGGCTTGAAACTTTAATATTTTTATATACTATAACGACGAATATTATTATTTTACCGTTTCCGACAGAATCGAATTGTTTCGATTTTTGTGGACGTTCTAATTTTAAAGTGTCTTCCTCTCTAACTATTTCAAAGAATCGATTCAACCGGAACTTTTCACAAGACTTCCAATTTATCTTCCACACGCTACTGTTTTTACAATTGTTAATATTCCTCACGTATTTTCTGGTTGCTCTGCTACAATCTCAAATCAGCTTCCCCATTTGTTCAGAAAGATAATCATGTTTCCGCTATCAGCTCTACACGTTTGCGAAGCGCGCAATTTTCTACTTTGCTTGAAGATCATCAAATCACTCTTCGGCACTTCAATATTTAGAACGCACAGCACTACATTAGGAGAATTTTTAATACTTCTTTGTGAACATTCATACTGCGTAAAGGAAAAGATTGCACTGTCGTCGAAATATCCGCTGATAGCGAACGCCTTTACGTTCAACACATATCGGAAAATATGTCCATAAAATTAAAAACTGACAGATCTATCAGATTTATTAACCCTTTGCACTCGAATGATGACTCTCAGGCATCACTGAAAATAGCTGCAGCATTGTTTAAAACGATCTTTACATCGCTATGCTTTTGTCAAAGAAATTCGTAAAAATTGAATTGTTGCAAGGGTGAGTAATAATAAAAGAACTTCATATGCATAAGATGAAATGTACCCATAATTATGAAAGTGGTCTAAGTCAAAATTAAAAAAAAAATTGGTTTATCAGTTATTTCACACCACATTATTTTAAACTAAATTTATTCAATGTAATTTTTACGATATCATAAAAAATGAACCATTAGATAGTGGTTGTAATTTCAACATTATATGGAATTCATTTAGTGTTAATTATAAAAGTGGTCCAACTCAAAAATTTGAAGAAATTATATAAACATAATTTGAATTTTTGGTATCGGGTCATTCCATTCTACCGAATGACCGTGATTTTGGTTTGATGGAAATGAAAATAAAAAAAGCAAATTACTTGTACAACCCTGAGCATTATTAAGAATTGATAGAAAAGTGTAGAAGAAGAAATACATTTTCGATAAAACGAATGTCGCAGCCGGATTTTATTTCAACGAAATCAATAGAAGAGTCAATAACAAGAAGAGTAAAAAATACCGCGGGCGAATCTGTCTCTTGGCTGCAAATTTAATGGATGAGATTCTTGAAAAATGAACCTTATAAAATGTTCTATAAAACTTCTTCAGATGATTCCAAATTCCACGTTTTGGATCTTTCACCTAAAAGAGGAAGACCAAAAATATACGGAAATATTAAATTGCTTCCATTATACACCACCACTAGACCAGTAACAGAAGAAAAACAAAAAGATATTATGTGTTTACTACCACACATCCCTCCAGTTTTTCAGGAACATTTTAAGAATCTTAAAAACTCGAAATGATAAAAATGGATTACTTTTTAAAAATAATTAATAAATGTTCATGAATTTGTTCATTAAATTTATTGTTTCAAATAAAACTCATAGTTCTTTATTGCTTTAAGTCATTTATAGGACATTCAGTTAATTTTGAAAATGTTCTAAGTCAGTTCAAAATTTAAAAACAACATTTTCGTATGAAATTCACACAAAATTTCATATTCATGATAAATGTCCATTAATCAAGACTAATAAAATTATAAATTAAAATCTCGCATAATGTAAAAATATTTTTTAATTTATTCAAATGCAATTCATTAAATACCTCGAAACAAGGACTATATGATTTAGACCACTTTCATAATTATGGGCACAAATATATCGTGTAAAATGAAACTATTCTATGTAAGAAAAAATGCCTTGAGGTTGAAGTTAAAACAGCTTCGAGTGCAAAGTGTTAAAAAATTTAATTAAATTCAACATATTCATTTATGTAATTAATTGATTTCATTTATTCAATATAATTTATGTAATTGAAAAAGTCCGCAGACGTTGTACTACACTTTAGTCACCAAAGTAGAAAGACGCCCATCGTTTCGCTTGCAATCGTCATCCACTAACGCAAACCTAAAAATTCAATTTTCGCAGACTGTCTAACGTAGAAACCGGCGCCATCGACATCTTCGCAGCGACAGTGAGTTTTAACAACAACGAGTTCCAGAACCTGCACCAGGGCGCTATCGTTCTCCACCAATGGAACCACATAGCGATCGACTACAACCTCTTCGCGGATTTCGAAACAGACGCGATCACGGCGGAAGTGGACTCTACGTCGGCCCAAAATTTCGAATTCTCCTTCACGGGGAACCATATACACAAGGCGCGACCCGGTTCCCTGAAGTTCGCCGCGATCTCTCAGCGCGTAAACACGGCTCGCGTGGGTAACAATTACTTCAAGGAGAACTGCAATTGCAACCTGGAAACATGGATCCGCGAGGTGACTGGCAAGAACAGTTCAGTCTCGTGGGTGCTGGACTCGAGTTACTGCGTGGTGGACCACGTATTGGACAGCTGCTTCAACCTGCCGCAGGGATACATGTCAATGAGGAACTTCACGAAGATAATCTGCATGCCAGGTGATCACATATACTGCGACAAGCCAGCAGCGAAACCAAAGCCGAGCGTCAGCCCGCCGAGCGTCGGTCCTCATGTTTATCCAAGACACAAAGGCTACTTCGACCTGGAGATGAGCGACTCGGAGCAGCTGCAGCGAGAGAAAAGAATCATCGTGGTGATCTGTGTCGTGTCAGTGTTCGTGGTTCTCGTCGTGATCCTCGTATCCGGGATGCTCTACATGCGTCGAAACGGAGTGTGTCCAAAATTAACGTCCGGTCATCTGATGAATCTCGCCAGTTGGTTGTCTCCTAGCAGCGGTATGACGGCCGCGACGTCGGCCAGGTCGATATCCAGGTTGAGTGTGCACGAGTACGCTGGGCTTCAGCCCGAGACAAGGATTCTGGAAGTGGAGACGCAGCCGGAGGCTACGGAGGACGAGGAAGAGGAGGCTGAAGGACTGTACCCGTACACCGAGAACAAAGCCACGCAAACGCTGCCAGAGGAGTTGACGGAGGAGTACTTGAGGGATCTCAGAGAGAGGCTGAACGATCCGGATAATTACAACCAAGCGAGAGACATGATCGAACACCTGTACGATTTGATCAAGGTGGAGGAAAGTTGTAACAACAACAACGACAGGCAGCCGAGGGGCAGAGAGGAGAACGCGTACGACGTGATCAGACCGAAGCAGAGGAAGAGAGGTCCTCCGAAGCCTTCCGTCAGCGTCGGTACTAGAACACCATCTCTGGAGAAGCTAGTACCGACCGGCATACAGCCTAGACCGCTTCTGACAGAATACACGGAGCCCAGGGACCAAAGAGCTCCCGAACAAAATCATTTGTACGCGGAGCTGCCCGGCGACGAGACGGTCCCGAGCACCAGCAGACTGTCCGAGCCTATTCTAGCCACTCTGGCAGGCAGAGCCCCGCAACCTTTGCCACCGGATGTCGTCAACGATCATCTGATCAACGTTCATACGAGTCAGGCGTTCGACAATTCGAAGACTGAGAATCACAGGCCCCCGGACAGCCCCAAGTTCGAGCCAATTCGAAACCAGGGAAGACCCATGAGCTTCCTGAAAGCATTAGGCGAGAGTATACTTGGAGGAACCAAGACGGGCAACAACAAGAGGCCGAATTCGCTTCTGTGCGAATACGCGGAGCCCTCCGACGCGGCTACTCATCTCTACTCGGAACTACCTGAACCCCAAACCTCGACCCCAGCCAGCAAAATGGCGAACAGGCCGCTGCCCACCAAACCCGACCAAGATTCCGTGAACGTGACGAGGGCATAACGATGCCCGTCGTCTACTGTCTGTGATATAAGTGTCTGCGCGCGTGCGAGAAAAATAGAAACCGCGAAAAAGAAAAAAGAAATGGACCGAAGAGATCGTATTCTCGTCAATCTTTCCTGAACTCGTTGCTCGGCCGGGTGCGTACCGCCGTCGACGGGATTATTCGTTGCTCGAGAGACCTTGCTCGGTTGTTACGGGACTATTTTGTAAGCTTTGTATAAAGATAGGAAATTTATCGCGGAGTCTCTTGTGTCCTCTTGTCCAAGGAGGAGCTGCGAATGGGCCGGCAACAACGAAGTTTTTATTTAAACGGCTGGTACGGCAAACGATTACCGGCGGATATGTATCATAGATTTCTATATATTTACTTCGTCAGGTATTATTAAAGGAGTATTTCACGTGCCTCGTCTCTCTGCTTCATTCGATCCCCGGAACCGCCAATTACGAACTCCCTTCATCCCTCCTGCCCAAGGCCGCAAGGCCGCGGTCGCGATACCGAACCGCGATCACTGGCTGGCTCTGCAGCTCCCTCGAAACTGCAATACCCTCGACGCTGGATCAGAAATTAATCTGGGACGAAACGGCGCCGGATAATCTACGGAAACGAGCATTGTCTCGGATGGTATCGATTCTGGTCTTTTAAGGTTCTTGCGGGAGGTGACCTAGCCCCTCGACGCGGCTAGGCTGTTTTCGGAGGCCGAGGAAAATGGAACGGCGACTTTATCTTCGACCCAGAGAATTCGTTTGCGTTTTAACGAGCCACGACTACGTCGCGCTGTTTCACTTAACCCGTGGGTAGCCAAATTGGTCTTTCCCACGAGGAGACGCTGCAGCGAAGATTCTCTTACGTTCGCCAAGTTTAAGGGGACTGGTTTCCTTACTGAACATTCCTGCTGCGACAAACCTAACTGTCTTGCGAGGAGAATCTGATTTAGGGCTCGTCAGCTACCATAATAGTTACATTTTTACAAGATCTTTTCATTCTGAGGCAACTTGTTACTAATATATTTAAAATCGTTAAGATTTTGTAACACGAAAATTTGCTGGTTGATGAAGCGATGAAAAAGTTTATTTTGAAAGTGACGTAAGTCCCATTGTGAGAGTTTCAAATGGATATGGAAAATGATTATGCAATAAAATTTTATGAGATCCCAGTTTTATGTTTAGTTATCAAAGTAACAGTTAAATTTGTTTTAAACAACGGAACAGTGCCTGTCCACAGAAAATGCGATTTTTAAAAGGCTAGAAAATACTGACGGTGAAAGAGTAAATTGGTTTAAAGTATGTTGGATGAGATTTTTGAGAAGCGATTCATATAAGGTATTCTATGAAACGACAATGAACGAGGATGCACCATTCAAAACATTGGATTTACTACTGTAACGGGAAAGACCGAAAAACTTTAATAATATCCAGTTGGCATCACTATACAAAAAACCGAGTCCACTCACAAACCTAAAATATAAAGACTAATGGATTTATTACATTATGTACCACCTCCACACCACAGCTATTTTAAATCCCTGCCGCGTACACAAACTGGAGAAGACTGAATAGTAATTAATAAAACTGTATTAATTTTAATGTAATAATTATTTAACAAAGAATGAAAGTTGAATATTTTTTTGATTTTATAACATAAAACTATATACATTTATTTTAATTTCAAGGGAAATTTACTTTTCCTATGGACTTGTGCTTTTTTAAGAATTGAAAACGCCGTTTCATTGATTTTGAAAATGGCGTAAGTCCATTCACAGCCATCAAAACCATATTATTTCTTCAATAATGTTAATTATGCTAATTGGGATGATAAATTTGACACTTTTAGAAACCCAAAAACATTATTCTATTATGTTATCTATTACCCATATTTTTAAATTTAATTCAACGCAAACCCTTCAATATCTCGATTTGAGCATAAATGGACTTAAGCCAGTTTCAAAATAAACGGCTCATTTATGGAATTTATTTTATGTTGCTTTTGAAGAAAACGAGTATTTAGTCAGATTTGCTAGCGATTTTTATTGTGATATATGCTGGTGTTAAACATTTTATGTTGTACGTCTGAACAAATTTACTGAATTTATTCTACTGTGCCTTTATGTTCTTAATTCCTTAGTTTCATTTCTAATGTCTTCTCTGATCGATTGAAATGCTAGTGTTTCAACTAAATATGATTAGTATCGTCGTAATAATTTGCAAACGTTGGTCAAAACGTTCATAGCGGTCGCATATGTATTAAGATATGCACTATAATAGTCATAATATCCATCTGAACAAATGGAATTACTAAAATTTATTCTATTTTGCCTTTATATGAATAATTGCAAAGTAAAAAGTTTAGAATAGTAGTCGTAGTGTTTATAGAATTGAATATATTAATTCCTTAGTTTCATTTCTAATTAGTCTTCTCTGATCGATTGAAATGCTAGTGTTTCAACTGAATATGATTAGTATCATCGTAATAATTTGCAAACGTTGGCTAAAAGTAAAATGATAGCGGTCGCATATGTATTAAGATATGCACTATAATAGTCATAATATATATCTATAACAGTCATAATATCCATCTAAACGAATGGAATTACTGAATTTATTCTATTGTGCCTTTATATTAATAATTGCAAAGTAAAAAGTTTAGAATAGTAGTCGTAGTGTTTATAGAATTGAATATATTAATTCCTTAGTTTCATTTCTAATTAGTCTTCTCTGATCGATTGAAATGCTAGTGTTTCAACTGAATATGATTAGTATCATCGTAATAATTTGCAAACG
>CM052094.1:7741370-7769236 GCA_028453745.1 Agapostemon virescens
CAAATAAAATGCTATTCCACAATAAATATATTTTATTTTTATAAGAGCATGATTTTAAATAAAAATGATATTAAAATGATTTAAAAAAAAATAATCTATGACTCGTAACAAAGTCAATCGCTTAAAATTCACACTATTTTGAGAATCCTTTAAATAAAATGCTTATTTACAATAAATATATTTTATTTTTATAAGTGCATGCCTTCAAGTAAAAATGGTATTAAAAATATAACATTAAAAATGATTTCAAATAAAAAATCTATGATTATGGCAAGGTTAATCGATTGCATTGAAATTTTGTGCATGCATGTAATTTATTCCCTACACAAAAATTTTATGATTTTTATCCTAAATCCCTATTGAAATGCCATACCGTGCGCCATCGGGAAAACGCACTTGTGCGCAGGTTATTGCTCGGTCTCCAAAGACAATATCCGCGGATGTTATTAGCTGACGCGTCGCAGAGTATATCAGATCCCGTCCAATTACAATGTTCCGATATATTATATCCCACGTAAGCTGTTTTCGCAGACTACCAGCACCAACACGAGATGGAAAACGCGTTTACGGTCTAAGCTAGGACTTAATATAAGCCGTTGACCGGCTTCGTTAGTGATTTCGCTGTTCCGATAAGCTGACCGTACCAGCGGGAGACGTCCACCGGCGATCCTCGATCGATTTTACTACTATCCCACCGCAGATTAGGTCAGGGACCACAGAAACGGGTTAGAGTACGTATGGGTGATGGTAGCACGCTCGTATCTGAGTGATGAGATGATTGCCCTGCTAATGAAACCTGATAGAGAAGCTCGTTTTGACTGCCTTGTTGCGGATTATTCTGTCGCGGAACGTAATGGATCATGCCGGTGATACTGTACACTTCCGTTTACTATGAGACTCGATAGAGACGCGACCAGATGACATAGTCTCCCACGACTCGTCGGATGCGCTGTCTGAAAAAATACCGACGCATAAAGTACAGAAGGACCTCCGTAGTTGAACTCTTACTACTCACTAGCTCTACTGTTCCATCTTTGAAAAGTTTGACTGAGCTTTACAATTATCCTCTTTCCTTTTTCGAACTTATTGCACATCTTTCTATTTATTAGGGGTATCCATAAGTAATAAATTATTTTGAAATTTAACCCTTTACACTCGAATTGTGACTTTGAGTTACTATTCTGGCTACTGTCTTATATCTTTTAATGTTCCTCATTTATTTTCTGGTTGCTCTGCCACAATCAGCTTCCCCATCTGTTCACAAAGTTAATCATGCTTCCGCTATCAGCACTACACGTTTGCGAAGAGTGCGATTTTCTACTTCGCTTAAAGATCATCAAATCATTTATTTTCTCGTTGCTCTGCCACAATCTCAAATCAGCTTCCCCATTTGTTCAGAAAGCATGCTTCTGCTATCAACACTACACGTTTGCGAAGCGCGCAATTTTCTACTTTGCTTAAAGATCGTCAAACCACTCTTCGGCGCTTCAATATTTAGAACGCACAGCACTACATTAGGAGAATTTTTAATACTTCTTTGCGAACATTCATACTGCGTAAAGGAAAAGATTGCACTGTCGTCGAAATATCCACTGGTAGCGAACGCCTTTACGTTCCACACAGATTAGAAAATATGTCCATAAAATTAAAAACTGACAGATCTATCAGATTTATTAACCCTTTGCACTCGAACGGTGACTCTCAGGCATCACTGAAAATAGCTGCAGCATTGTTTAAAACAATCTTTACATCGCTATGCTTTTGTCAAAGAAATTCGTAAAAATTAAATTGTTGCATGGGTGAGTAATAGTAAAAGAACTTTATATGCATAAAATGAAATGTGCCCATAATTATGAAAGTGGTCTAAGTCAAAATTAAAAAAAAAAAGAGTTTATCAGTTATTTCACACCACATTATTTTAAACTAAATTTATTCAATGTAATTTTTACGATATCGTCAAAAATGAACCATTAAATAGTGGTTGTAATTTCAACATTATATGGAATTCATTTAGTGTTAATTATGAAAGTGGTCTAAGTTAAGAATTTAAAGAAATTATATAAACATAACTTGAATTTTTATTAAAAGTTATACGTCATTAAAGAAATACATCCGAAAATTTCTGATGAAAACGTTTTAATAACTGCAATAATTACGACACATAAAACTAGGGATCAGTCAAAATGACTGGTTTGGTAGTTCTAGTGTTAATTTTCCCTAAAGCTAGTGTTAAGAAAATTATTCTGATTTGAAAAGCGTTCGAACACTTACCACTGGAGATGCATCTAGAATATCTTGAACTCTTTGAAATAAATACGATCGTTTTGGAGTTTCGAACAATTTCAGCGTGACAACTTCTCGATCTCGATTTGATAGGAGTCAAGAAAACTGAAAGGCAGTTTGTTGAACTTTTACCAACCTCCGAGACGTGTCACCGTTTTTTCTTCGTTCGGAACGATCCTCGGGAGCAAGTTGGCCGCGTTTCATTAAAGTCGATTTTATCAGCGTAATCGGCGACATTACGTAAGAAATGGGCAGCGCGGCGAGAAAGCTATTAAGAACGGTCCTCGTGAAAATCGAGTGGCCCGATAACTCTTTCCCAGGGACGACAGAGTCTGGCCGATAAGTCTTCGCGACAAACGGACGATCAATCAGTACAAGATATAACCCGCCGTAACTCTCGGAACGATATCGACATCACGGGTAAAGGAAAGGAAGTCTGGCCCCCATGACTTGTGTTTTGACTTTTCAAAAATCGCACCGATATTTCACCCGGTGGCTGCGATATTTATTGAACTCATTTCTCCCTTTCTTCCAACTCAAACGTTGCGGTCGAATCTTTCACAAAAGTTGCAATTTCAATAATCATTTTGTTGCTATTTGTATATGATACAATTTTATGACTTTCACGTTACATGAGGCGATTATGATTGATTTTGATATATTTAGAATAATGCTTGTGTTTTCTTCTATTTTCAGAGTTATACAGGGTGAGTCATCAAACGTTTGCACCTCAAATATTTTTGTTGTTTTTAAAAATACGTAAAATATGGTAAGGACAAAGTTGAATGGTACAATGGGGCTGACACGATGCTATAAAAAAATTTTGTTCTTATGTCATTTTTTTAGAGATATCGAGGTCACCTTGACTTTTTTTTAAATGGAACCACCCTTTTTTAAACAGCCACAATGATAATCCCTTTCATTAGGAATTCAGTGACTATATTATTCCAAGATCATTCAAGGTCAATGACAGAAAAACCGTATAAGATTTAAAATATGAAAGCAGAATACGTTTATCACGGTTGAGACTTGTAGTAAATAGTAAACATACTATGGTCGTATTTAAAGTAAACATACTAAGGTCCTTCAATGTTACTGTTTTTCAGCATTCTTATTTACTATCAGTATGTTTCCAAACGCGATTCCTTTGTCTTATTCAATGACTAAAAAGTGTGATATGATCACGATTTACTGTGAATGTAGACAAAATGCAGTGCACGCTCGATTACTTTATAAAGAAAGGTATCCCGAGCGAAACACTCCTTCTAGACAGACTTTCATTAATACGTACAGGTTATTTCGAAGTACTGGAAGTGTACATGCAAGACAGTACAAACGGAAGAATCCCACAACCAATGAAGACAATGAAATTAATAATATTTTAGCAGCTATAGCTGTCAATCCTCACGCGAGTACGAGAAAAATTTCCCGGGAAGCAGGCATAAGTCAAAGAAGCGTAATACGAATTCTGGCCCGACATAAAATTTCAACCGTTCCACATATTGCTCCATCAAGAACTGCACGGGAATGATTTTCAAAATAGAATTAACTTTTGTCAATGGGGATTGCTTCAAAATCATTCAAACAAACAAATACCACCTCGGATGTACTTATCATAGTTCAAGATTCCTTCAGAGCTCGTTTACATCAATGTATCGACGTAGACGGCCATCATTTTGAACATTTATAAACTACAGGTATTCTGCTTCCATATTTTAGTTTTATACGTATTTTTTGTACTTGACCTTGGATGACCTTGGAATAATATAGTCACTGAGTTCCTGATGAAAGGGACTATCATTGTAGGTGTTTAAAAAATGGTGGTTCCATTTAAAAAAGTCAAGCTGACCTTGATATCTCTAAGAAAATGACATAAAAACAAATTTTTTTTATAGCATCATGTCAGCCCCATTGTACCATTCAACTTTGTCCTTACCATACTTTACGTATCTTTAGAAACAATAAAGATATTTGAGGTGCAAACGTTTGGTGACTCACTCTGTATACCCACAGAAACGAATTTGTCGAAGAATTCTTCATAGATGCGTTTTATCAGTTTCGATATTTACAGACTAAAAATGTTACAAAGGGCTAATGGGTTTAACCAGTTAGCAGTGTTTTGCGAGTATACTCGTCATGAAGAATTGACAGTATTTTGTGCCATAACGAGTATACTCGTCATGTGGAGAATTTAGTTATCAATGGCTATTTAAATAATAATTTTAGCGGAAACTAAACGTATTTGTAAATTTCAATATATGTCTAGAATATTTGGAGGTCAAGACGAAATAACACGAACAAATAGCAAGTATAAATAATTGAGATGGATTCATGCATCTCCGTATGTTCTGACTAGAACTCTTGATTTTCAAGACACACATAGGTGCGCGCTTTGAAAAGAGGTAGCCAATAGTTAACTGATTAAAGAAGTGATATTTTGCAATTATATTTTGGTGCACTGATATTTTATCCTTGAAAATTGCTACTTCTTTAGATGGACGTTTTATAGTTGTGACTGTCGTCGTTGAAAACTCGTCGATTAAGTTTGCAATTATTCAATATTTTAGCTAATAAAGGGTGTAATCAAAAATAGCGGTAAACGATTTCAAAGAAGCTCGTTTGCCGTTCATAGAAGTTTTCCTCGTTTGTTCGACGATTCCACCCACGGTTGGCGAAATGACGAAACGTTTGCTAGTCACGTGTTGACGATCTCCAGGCAGTCTAAGTGCAAAGAAAAAGAAAGAATGGCGAGACCAAGAAACAGGATGTCGCCGCGGCGAACGCGTTTATACGGGAAGCAAGTGCGAAAACCTCGGCCCGCGATAATTATAAATATGAACCAGAAAACGATGTGCGTTCAGTCCTCTTTGGAATTACAAAAATAATATCAACTTTTAACCTGCTCCATATTTTCATTAGGAAATTACGATCGTGACGAACTTCCATTGACGTTCTGTTGTACGCTAGATCTTTGTTTAACATGGTAAAATATTGTTGAACACGTTAAACGCGCAGCAATTTGGTTTAGCTTTTCATGTCACTTTTTATTAAACGCTAAATGGAAAGTTGCAACTGTGCGTAAACGAACGGCTTCCTTATCCGATTCTTCTGTTTCAATTAAATCTGTTGAAATAGTATAAATATTTTATAATATTACGTGAATTATATATAATATATTGTTGTGTCATCTCAACACCGTCAGTCCCAAGGGACTGACGTCGCATTTAACTTGTTAAAAAATGTATATACATATTTTATGTAACAGTAAGTATGCTGTCTTGAGCAGAAGATTTTTTGTGTTTAAACAATTTTTTGGTGTTATTATATAAGGGTGTTTTGTATAGCAACAAATTACTTCACAATAATAGAGAAATGTTTATTAAATTTTTAATTTGATGTGGTTGGGGTATAATTAATACTCTTTTCGTTGACCTATATTTCTCGCAAAACCACCGCTATTTATTTTAATTTTGTGGTAATTAATTATGGTCGCTGTATTATGTTCTCATTAGGTCTCGAATATTTTGTGCATCTCTCGCAGGAACATTGCAATTCGTATTAATTGTGTAACATGCAAGTAACTCGTAAACCATGTAACTCGAGAATTTTTGAATAGGTAGAAACATGAAACTTCTGAAAGTATACTCAGTTTAAAATTAATTTCAATATTTTTTAATTATTGAAGAATTAAGGAAATAGATTTTTATTTTGTATGCAACTATTTTGGTAAATATTTTGTATGTATTAGGTCTACAAAAGGTATTCAGATTTACATAATACACACAGATAGAGAGAAGTTCAAAATTGTGATCTTCACTTTTCTTTTCTTTTCTATCACGTAGTAAATTATCTTATCTAATATCTCAAAAAAAAAAAAAATACTAAAGCCTAATAAACAGACATTAAATTTTGAAGAGTGTTCATTCAATATTGTTCTGGATTGTAAATGCAATTTACAAGCGATTGTGCGAAGCTAAAAGACTTTCTTTTCACAGAATATAAGCTAATTGTTACTTTCGGAGAATTTGGTATCAACGAATTGAAATGAATTCAATTGACTCGAGTTTACTATGACCCAGTTAACGCTAAAACTACCGAGCATTAAAGTGACTACTGTATATTGCCTCATAAAATTTACAAGATTTAATTTATCTGCATTTTGTGTGATTTTTTTGAGAATATACGATTGAATACAGAAAAATATAGAATTGATTCCAACGAAGGCATCATATAACTTCAATAATTGTCAAATAAAATATCTGGGAAAGGTCATTTGGCACCATCTTATTTAATTGCATTTTGTGTGACATTTAATACAAAATTTGATCGAAGAAAGAAATCTGTTGCATTGATTCTTACGAACGCGGTTTCATAACTTCAATAACTGTAAAGTAAAATATCTGAAAAAGTTCAATTGACAAGATTTAACTAATTTGCATGTTGTGGGATTTGTAATACAAAATTTGATCGAATGAAGAAATCTGTTACAACGATTCCTACGAAGGCAATTTCATATCTTCAATGACGGTAGAATAAAATATCTGAAAAAGTTCAATTGACAAGATTTAACTTATTTGCATTTTGTGCAATGTGTAATACAATACTTGGTTGAATAAAGAAATCTATTGCATTAATTCCTACGAAGGCAATTTGATAACTTCAACAATTGTAACACAAAAAATCTGAAAAAGGTTATTCAACTTGCTGTGATATATTTAGTATTAAGGAAGGCAGAATTGATCGAGAAAACAGAATGGCCTTGTATCGACAAAGAAGCGAATTCCTTTATTACGACTCATTGCCGGAGTCTCGTGTACTTTGCAGACGGCGTATCGGCTGGAGCAACTCGTGGCCCTGCTTTTTATCTCTTTCTCTTTCTCTTTCTCCCTCTTCCTCTCTTTTCACCATTGAAATCTAAATATACTCCATTATATTAATAGCGTATGGTGTGGCGATGGCAGAAGGGCCGTTTCATACGCCCGCGATGCACCGCCCATGTTTTCGGCCGAATGCAGAAAACCGCATTCTCCTGGCGCTACGCGGGCCTCCCGTTTCCAGGATGTGTCTCGTCGGCTGGAAAATGCGTCGCGAGTTGCTTATACGGTTGAATCGTCTCCTCGGGCAATATTTTTTCGCGAAGTTATTGCAAATGCAAAGCTATACCTCGCCGCGACATTTCGTTCGACGAACCTCGCTACATTTCGTAACATTTCTCGCATATCGTTCAAGGGTTGCACAAAATAATGGGAAGCCCTTGTATATTAAATTAATTGTTTGCTAGAGCATTACACATTTGATATTTACACTCTGCAATCATGTTATTTCAGAAATTTTTTCGATATAAGTTGTCAAACAACTTGAAGAATAAATTATTACATACAGGGTATAAAAAAAAATTTGAGTTCCTTCAAAGGGACGATTACTGGCGTTATTTAACCCCATGGCATACAATGACCTTCGGAAATTAGTGCTATATTTGTGGTATCCCCGAAGTCTGGAGCAATCTTCAAAGTGTTAATACATATACAGTGGCTGACGAAAGTATTCGGACACTCTTCAAATCTAAATAACTTTTTCAAACTTGAGCCAAACGACTTGACTTTTCTGGAGCAAATAGAAGCATTGATTTACTAAATGATATGCAAAAATAATTTTGAAATAATTCCAATTGGTAGAAATTACATCGGAAAGTAGAGAAGACATTTTTTAAAACACTTTTATTTCAACTCGTAATGAAAATTTAAAATATGCGTTTTTCAGGACTGTGTTAGTTATACACATGCTGAAAATGTCATCAAAATCGATTGACGCGGGAAAAAGTGAGACGCGTAGAAAGGTGTAAGAATTTGTGGAGTTTAAGCAGAAGCTGACCAAGAATCGTGAAAAATTGCGATTTTTACCATTTTCGATGGCATGTAGCTCGTGTGTATGTCGATCGATTTCAACGAATTTTTCTGTATGTGTATAACTATCATAGATCTACCAGATGCGTCTTTACAATTTTTAGTACGTGGCTCAAATAAAAAATATTTAAAAGGTTCTTTTTTTATTGGTCATGTAATTCATACCAATTCCAATATTTACAAGATTCATTTTGCATATTCATTTATTAAATCAATGCAACTAATTGCTCAAGAAAAGTCAAGACGTTTGGTGCAATCTTAAAAAAGTTATTTAAGTTTGAAGAGTGTCCGAATACTTTTGTGTGTCACTGAACGTGAGCGAACCTCGAAAAACCATGAACACGTCTTTTTAATAAAATATCGGCTTGAGTTAAAAATTAACCCGATACAGAACTGCGCGTTCCAGTACTCGAAGAGTTAACAATCTTTTCCGGTTTTTCGTGTTAGATCAATGAAACTACTCAAAGTTTCCTAAAAAGAATTATTATTTTACGATCATTAACTCCTTGGCATACAATGACGTCTGTTAGACGTCATCCATTTCATATGTCATTGTGGACTTTGATGTCTCCGAGACGTCAAGAGCTGTCTCTGGCGGATGCCGACAATCGTGCATCGATTCTGTTTCATTTAAAATGTTCAATTTGCTCTCCCCTTTTATCTGCTTCACATAGGTATTTATAATGCTTACGTTCTGTACTCTAAGCTGCCTAATTCAACAAAGGAATCGATTGAATATCGCAGAAGATATGCCACATAATTTGAGATTTCCTAAGTAGTCGACACGCGATAGACCGTCGCAAAGTGAGTACCCAACTCGATTACAGGCAAAACATTCGGCACATTTTCCAGAACATATACCTTCCACTGACAAACAGGAACATCCTGCAAACAGATACCATGTGCCTGTAAAAAATGATGTTAAGAAGCGAAACAATTTGGCAGTGTAGAAAATGTCTAGTTCCTAATTGATTGTAAACATATCATGCTTTACAGAATTATTAACTTATTATTTTATAATGTTACTTAATTATTGTCTATTAACATTATATATCAACCTGATTAAATATTATATAGCAATGTAAATTTCGAAATAAAATGTTCTGTTTCTGAGCGTACATATAACTGTTCAGTTGAGCCAGTTAAATAGTATTCTTCGGACACGTCTAATTCCATTTTATTTGTACGTCAAGGGGATAACACTAAACCTACCATAAGGGGTCAAATGACCCTTTCCAGATTTTTTATTTTACAATTACTGAAGTTATAAAATTGTGTTCATAGTAATCGATTTAATAGATTTTTTTATTTGGGCAAACATTATAATCAAAATTGCACAAAGTCCAAATAAATTAATTCTTGTCACTTTTAGAAGACAATATACAATAACCAATTTTAGTCGTCGGTAAGTTTAGTTTTAAAGAAACTTGTTCCTTTGCCGAGTCGCGATTTGACGCTTCGTTTTCGAGTGAGAGATGGAGAATTTATTGGTTTATTCAGTGAAGAGAGTTTGGAAACCATTGAGCGCGAATAGTGCACCGATGATTAAAAACAATAGACCGTGGTTGCTTCTATTTCTACGTTTTCTCTTTGGATTCTGATAACTAATATTTTTCAGTGATAGTTCGCCGAGTCTTTGGTAGACATGCAAAGAAATGAGATTAAGAAAATCGCGGTTCGTTGAAACAGTTACAAGAATAGAAATAACGATAACGGTGCCCCTGTTGTTGTTAATTAATTCGTAACGCACAGTGCTCTATTATGAACATTAAATGTAATGGATAAGATAGAATACTCGAAAGAAAAATTTAACATTTCATCGAGGACTGTCTTTAATATAACTTTCATCGATTACAATACTTCTGGTTAAATTATGAGAATTTGTCGAAATGTATACTTAAATAATAGTACACTGTATGTAAATTATTATAAAGTTTCAAGAAAATTAAAAAAAAAGTACAAAAGGTAAGATATCCAGATTCCTTGGTAGTCTATATTTTACAAAAGGTAGTGAGTAAATTTTATTTCATCAAATTCAAATAAACAAAATATAAGGTGACATGACAGACATGTCCAAAAAATGAAGCACCACTTACTTAGATTCTGTCTCGCACAACTGATGCAGACAATTTTTATTTTGCATAAACATCAGCAATTTAACGAGCCACTATACTCTATTTTTCAGAAGATAGTATATTAAAATCTAGTCCATCAAATTCAAATACATAAAATATAGAGCAACATGGCAGCCAACATGTCGAGCAAATTGAGCACCATTTAAATAGTTTCTATTTCTTGCAACTGATGCAGACAATTTTTATTTTGCATTAATATTAGCAATCTAACGTGTCTCTATATCCTATTTTTCAGAAGATAGTATATTAAAATCTAGTCCATCCAATTCAAATAAACAAGATATAAAGCAACATAGTAGCCAACATGTCGAAGAAATGAAGCACCATTTAAATAGTTTCTATTTCTTGCAACTGATGCAGACAATTTTTATTTTGCATAAACATCAGCAATTCAACGTACCCCTATACAATTATTAATCATTATTACAACGCAACACGTGTACCTAATCTGGAGGCTACCAGTATAACACCGAATTAATCGCCTCTGAATCAAAGCAAGCAGTTAAACATGAAACCGGAAGTAGCGTGATAAAAGGTGTTGAATCGTAACAAGGAGACTTCCGAAAAATCTAAACCATCCGCGGAGATCAAAGGAACGCGGAGCAGCGCGGCGTCGCGTTAAAAATCGTCCGCAATGAGTAGCTGGAAACTTTCTCATAGCCGTAGCCGTGTGAAAGAGCCACGGTGTTGAGAACTATTCGAAAGATTCGAAGGATGCGATGCGGGTTCCGGTATGCAGCCCTCTTTCATCGACAAGCCACCCCCGACTTCCTGTTCCGGATCGATTTCCCAAAAAACCGTCCGATGAAAGGAACCACGGTGTTCGCTCACGTTGAAACCCACGCGTTCTATGCATTAGGTCTTTCTACAAGTTCCTGCCGTTTACTGTTACGCTATTTCAACCGATATTTGAAACATACCTTCTACCCTATTTTTATATTTTATTACTGTGACAACGTCGTCTCACTTCCGAAACGTTGCACTTATCGTATACCAGATCTATAAATGTGATATCGAAATTTGCCCATACGTGGCGCTAGACGTCATTGCAGTTATCATTAAACCGCGTCATTGACACCATTTTCTTGTTTGCATGTCTGATAAATATTTAGAACTCACAATCATACAAGTTTCATACAACACCACAATTAAGCATTGGAGGAAATGTAGGCAAGTAGTAAATGTTAATTATCTTCTGCATCGAGGATATTGTATCAGGTCTGTAAACGTGACACCGAACTTTGCCCATATGTGGCGCTAGACGTCATTATAGTTATCGTCAAACCGCGTCATTGATGCCATTTTCTTGTTGTGACATCTAATAAAGATTTTCAACAGACAACCATACAAGTTTCATACGACAGCATAGTTTTTAATAGCATTGAATATGTCGAATTTTGTGCCTAGACACTACGATTTGCAGACAGCATTGATTTTCTGTTACCATTTGAAGAAAACTGCTGCAGAATCGCATTGAATGCTTGTTGAAGCTTACTAAGAGCATGATCTTGATAAATTATAGTGCTTCGAGTGGTTTAAAAAATTCAAAAGAGGCGATTTTGACGTGAGAAAGGAAGAATGTGAAAGATCAGCGAAAAAGTTTGAAGACAGCGAATTGCAAGCATCGTTGGATGAGGATGGCACTCAAACGCAACAACTCGTGGATCAATTAACCTTTAGCACTCCAATTTTGCCATAATATTATTTCAAATAACTATTTGCCGACCGGCAAGTATTTCAGAATTTTTCGAGGTCCATTGTCCATGATTGAAAACTTTTCAATGAATCTCTCAATGCTTATCGAATAATTTGGTTACAAATTACAATGTAAAAGCAGTTTGTTAGGCTTTATTGTGTTACAATGCAACTATTGAAAGTCCTAATAATAGGCTTCCGGTCGGTGAAGTGTTAAGAAATCGATAAAAATTGAAGTGTCGTACGTACGAATAATAGCAATGGATTTTATATTCACGATAGGAAACGAACCATGTACAATGTAGCTATTCTAGGTGAGAGAAAATTTCTCGATTTTGGAATTAAATTTGCTTGGCGTGCGAAGAGTTACATGTGACACGAGAAGCTGTCTTTATATGTTTGAAAACCATGGAATGATCCAAAAGATAGAAAAATGGGATTAAAAGGCAACGCAAAGTGATTTTACTTCGTGATAATGCACCATCCTACACAACAAAACCGGCCAAGGAAACAATTGAGACGTTTAGTTGGGAAATACTTTCGCATGTAGCTTATTTACCAGACTTGGCTCCATCCTATTACTACTTATTTGCATCAATGGGATACATATTGCTACATATAGATGCATTGAATACATTGGATACATTGTTGAGCAGCGCTTCGCATCTTACGAAAATGTACGAAAATGGCTGGACGATACATATCGTCGTTCGAGACTAAAACGGCTAATATTAATATAAATTTTTTCTACAAGAATTTTTTTATATAGGTACAAGATGACATATGTATATTTAACGCGCTAAAAAGATACATCTGATAATAAGTTTATAACTAAAGCATATATAACCTAGATCAAAGGAATGAGACATTATACGTAATGTAGAACGGAGCAAATGAATTTATAATAATATATAAATATTTCGTTACATATTAACTGACGTGTATGAAAATTCGAGGAAAGTAGCTTTTCGCAGAACGTGTTAAAGCAATTTTACTGTCCAACGTTTTCGATCGGACGTGATGGCATTTAAATAGACATTGCCATAGTATGAAATCGTTTCTGTTGCATCGTAAGCGTAGAAATACGAATACGACTGGCTTTTGCGCGATAATCAGCTCCAATTATGTAGCTTTGTTTTTCGACCGGGGGAAATGATTCATTGACGCAGGGCGCAGCTTCTCACCGCACCGGGAAGAGAATGAAAGGGAACCGCATACTCGCGTGAAAACGCAATTTTCTGGCTCGCGTGGACTCCTTCCTTCTGTGCGATTGTATTACTTCGTTGAAACGAAACCACGTGGATATCGCGGACGAGGGAAAGCGAGCCGCACCTCGCGCGCCGGATGCATTAACAAGCGGGGAAATGGGATTTGCTCCGAACCCGATGTTACGAAGAAAAATGGAGCAGCTTCCGCTTTAGAACGGAATGCTAATACACTGTCTTCCGATGGAACGAAGGCGCAAACTTTCTCCGCAGTGTTCCGGAGTCAGGAACAGCGTTCGGAATGAATTTTATCGCAACGAATACCTGCCCTCATTTTTCGTGTCAATTTGAAACAATTTTCGGATAAGGGATGTTTAATTCGTACACGCAATAACGTGTTCCGTGTTTACGTGTACCACCGGTGGTACACGATGACATATTTATTTAATGCGTTAAATAGATATATTTTACAGTAGGTTCATAATTAAAGTGTATATAACCCGGATCAAAAGAATGAGACATTGTAAAAAATGTAGTATAAAATAAAGCAAATAATAAATTTGTAATAATGCCTGTATGAAAGGTCGTGTAAAAGTAGTTTGGCAACGAACGTGTTCAAAATAAATAACATTTCCAAAATTCATCCAAATGACTTGAATTTTATTTGGGAAATGTTACAAGGATTGTTATAAAAGAATAGAATATGTTCTAATAATAAAAGGTATGCGAATAATTTTATGAAAAAATTTATTTCTGTCGAAATTGCGGAAAAGAAGATTAAAGGTCATGATTTTTAAGTTCGTTTTATTTGTGTCTGTTATGGAAATTTGGAACGTGTCTTTTATAGATCTATATAATCTGTATAAAGTTTCATGGAAATAGAAGGTAGCTCTAAAATATAATTGATGGAACACAACCAATATATAATATACACCACTCGATTTTAATGCTGGATAGATCTTCCACTGAAGAGGAATCGATTCGACAGATTCCTTCATTCAATCATATATTTAAATGAAAATCGCAGGAATTCTAAATAAATTATATCTTGTTATTTTCGCAAGACGATGTACGTTAGTCATTTTTAATGCTCGGTAGCTTTAGTGTTAACTAAAGGTGACCTTGATATCTCTAAAAAAATGTCATAAAAACAAAAATTGTTTATAGCATCGTGTCAGCCCCATTGTACCATTCAACTTTGTCCTTACCATATTTTACGTATCTTTAGAAACAACAAAGATATTTGAGGTGCAAATGTTTGGTGACTCATCCTGTATATGCTTGAACGCAGACATTTATCCAATATTTTCTAACGGAAACATCTTTGTGATTTCAACGATCATAAAATAAAAAATATACAACGAGCATACGATCACACGAATGAGCATGATACGATTAGTGTTAAGACCATTCTCACGCGACCAATGGCTACAATCCAGCTGAATTAAAAAATGAAAAGTTGGAGACAATGATATTGCCAATTGTGTCCGGTTTTATCGTCTGATCAAGTTTCCTTCGATACATGCGTCCAGCTTAAAAGTAAATGATGGCGATTGCGAACGAGGAAGAATTTCAGGCGATACACGTAAACCTATATAGAGAGATCTTCTGACTTAAAAGTCCATTAGATCAGCGATCTAATATCTTGGCGACACGTGACACACACCGGCTCGTAAGGAACACTCGGTGGATATTAAGGACGCGCCACCCGGTATGTGACCAAGCCGAGGGAGAAACACGACCAGAAAGTTTCGTCGTTCGTCGATCAGGACGGTGTCACCTGGTCCTGTACCCTGATACATTTCGTTTATCCATAAAGCTTGCAATGATAATACCGATGCGTCGAACCTTTCACGAAACTCACTATCCGTTGCAGCTGAATTCGAACTCACTAACGCTAGAACCACCGAGAACCGAAACAGACCAATAAACACTGCTTTATAGTAACGACACACGATTATTCAAATTTTGTGAGACTTTCTTGTTAACTTTTTGCCCTCGAAGCAATTTTACTCCAAAATCGAAACAGTATTTTTATCTATAACAGCTCCATTGTAAATAGTTCCTTTCCTTTCGTTCATTTTTAACTCGTTCATAACATTTTTATCGATTTCTCAACTGTAAACCTAGCGATGTAAAAGTCGTTTAAATAATAGTATGGCAATTTTTAGTGGCGCTTTTATCGATTTTTATCGATTTCGTAACTGCAAACGTAACGATGTAAAAGTTGCTTAACACTTTTAAAAGTGGTTTCGTGCGAAGCTAGTTTTGCTCGACTTAACCTTGTAAAAACCGCCCCTTAAACAAAAGCACTTGAGAACAGAGATGCTGTGGTTTCGTCGTATTTCAACAAAAGTAAATAGATTTGTATTTCGATAGAAAGATCTGCAGTTTACTTATTGCATCACTTGCTGAGCAGTGCTTCACGTCTTACGAAAATGTAACGAAAATCGCTCGATGACTGGTTTGCCTCGCAAGAGGAACAATTTTTTCGCGTGGCATCCACAAATTGTCAGAGAAATGGGAATAATGCATAGCTACCTATAGGCAATACTTCAATTAAAATATTTTATATCATTTCCATACAATAAACGTGTATTTTCTATATAAAAATTCTGGTTTCATATTTACATACTATAATTACGAATGTTATGCTTTTCTTTTTGACACTATAACTACCAAGTAATAAATCCGACCGATGTACATTGCTTTGTAATAATGACAAAATTGTATTCATTCAGATCTCGTATAATTGTTATCGTAATGTCTGCTTCAATGAACAAATTCATTCGAAACTCGGATGAAAATATTTTTATATCTTCAGTAACTGTAAACGAAGAAAATCAAGAATCAATCATTTTGACTGGTTCGGTAGTTCTACTGTTAAATAATAGGATGGCAAGTTTTAGTGTCGCCTTCGAGGCGCCATTCGAGTGCAAAGAGTGAATATGTGCATTAATGAAAAAGTTTATTTACCAGGTCTGTAAATATGAAACCGGAATTTGTCCATATGTGACGCTATCAATGTAATTACCGTCAAATCGCATTCTTGATGGCATTTCCTCGTTTTGACATTTCATAAAGATTTTCAACTCACAGCCATACAAACTTCATACAACAGCATAATTTCTAACCCTTTGCACTCCAAGCAATTTTAACTCTAAAATCGAAACACTTTTTGACATATAATAGTCATTTCTTTTCGTGCAAATCACTATTACTCGTATATGCAATATTTTAAATATTACCGATTTTCTCATATGTGAGCGTAGTGATCTAAAGTTGTTTGAAAAATACTGTAGCAATTTTTAGAAGAAACAGATTTGTTGAATAATTAGTCAAAGATGCAGCTGTACAATTTTAATTTATGATTGAGTGATTTGGAAAATGAGATAATTTGTTAATCATAAGAGTATTTGGTAATGTCTAGTTATACGTATACATTCGTGACAAATATAATGAACGATTGTGCAAATATAATTTGGTGAATCTTTCCTGTAATACAAAATATACGAATACTCTGATCAGAGCTTTTTAACAATAATGGAGAGCATTATTTTAATTGTGCAATTATGTATGTTATGTAATTGTTGTAAAGAACAATTTAATTATTGAACGACTGCAAGCGTTCCAAATTTGATGAATAACGGGTTTAATTACTTGTGCACTCCATAGGTTCCATGTGCTGTTTTAATATCTCATGTCAAACACCTTATAGTTTCTATAAATGTGTATTATCTTTAACAATTACGGAAATTCATAAGTCTCACAATAAAGTCAAATTACAATGTGCAAAGTAGATAAGTATCATTCATTATTTCTGCCATTTCTAGAATGAGACATTATAGTATTAATTATAGATTTTGAAAAAATGAAGAAATTGCAGAAGTCTTAATCGATGTACATAGTTCTTGCAGCAATGACAAACTTCGTGTTACAAATGGTTATTGTGCTTCTGAAGAGATTAATGAGAAGAGGGTAGAACAGAATGAATTTACAAGGGGAAAGCTGTAGATGAAGGAAAACCAGATTCAATAATGTAGATGAGAAGAAAATTACTTTTTAAACCTGCCATACAGCTTACAGATCTTACGTAATATATTCTTGCAATAAAATCTCGATTATCCTTAATGAACAAGCTGAGGTAAAACATCATCCAATAGAACAGTAACTTAATTAAGTTGCTAGCTTTCATCAACATTGGTTGTAATATAATAAACAACATTGTTAATGATCGTCTCAAATTGAGCTATTTCAAGTTTGTTGGGATAGAAACTTCAGGTGTCATCGACTCGAATAATTAACGTCCTACTGCATTTTAATCTTGACAAGTAAATTATAAAACTGCACAAGCGTTTAATTACATATGAACATTAGTGTGTTCATAGAATATACAAAATCCGAGTTACTTCAAGTTTGTTGGGATAATAGACACTTCGGATATCGTAGACCGGATAACGAATATCCTATTGCAATTTAATCTTGCTAAATAAATAATAAAAATGCAGAAGTGTTCAATTACATACGAAGTGTGTGTATCGATGGAATATTCAAAATCTTAGCTGTTTCAAGTTTATTCGGATAATAGGGACTTTAGATATCGTCGACTCGAATAATTAAAGTCCTATTACATTTTAATTTTGACAAGTAAATTATAAAACTGCAGAAGCATTGTATATGAACATTAGCGTGTCCATGAGATATTCAAAATCCAAGATATTTTAAGTGCGTAGGGGTAATAAAGACTTTGGATATCGTCGACTTATATAATCAAGATCCTGCTGCAATTTAATCTTGGCAAGTAAATTATAAAACTACAGAAGCGTTTAGTTACATATGAACATTAGTGTGTTCATGAGATATTCAAAATCTAAGATATTTTAAGTTTGTTGGGGTAATGAAGATTTTGGATATCGTCGACTCGAATAATCAAGATTGTACTGCAATTTAATCTTGACAAGTAAATAATAAAAATGCAGAAGCATTCAAGTATATGTGAACATTAGTGGGCTCATGGGATATTCAAAATCGGAGATATGTCAAGATTATTGGGATACTAGAGACTTAAGATATCATTGACGCGGATAACGAATATCCTACTGCAATTTAATCTTGCTAAATAAATAATAAAAATAAAGAAGCGTTCAATTACATATGGACGCTACTGTGTTCATGGGATATTCAAGACGTTCATCAAGAATGTTGAAGCGCGGGTAAAGCGTTGCGTATGTGTCAGGCATCGTCGATGATTCGCAATGCCATATGTCACCGCAAGATCAGAGTTCGGATAACGCGTCAGGTGCAAACGTGGGAAAGGACAGCGTGAATGAAAACCGGCACAAAGAAGTCTCGGAAGTAACGAGAATCACGCTGGCGACGACTATTGTGTCTTTAATAGACTTTCTAGCGCGGGAAGAGAAGTAATTCCTCTTAATGGCGGCATGCGCGTACCGATCAAATTGTGGGAGGAGGGATGAGATCATCGGAGCGGAAGCGATCTTTGAATCGAGTCTAGCTGAGAACATAATTCATTCCGTTATCGTGGCTGGTCGCTTTCTGCCGCCCCCTTGCTCTCGTCGCTTGTAATCATAGGATTTTAATGTTCTTTGATGCCGCACGGTTCAACGATGCAACAGAAAAGTTTCCCTCAAAGTCCAGAATTTCTGGTGACTGACATTTTTAATTAATTCCTTCCTATATTAGAACTGGTCACATTCGTAGTGAAGATTTTAAGCGAACTCGGATAAATATAAATATTATTCCTATCTTTTCGGAAGGAATGAAATTTAATTTTGTTTTAATTAATATTTCATACGTTCCGTTCCACTTGTACCACCGGTGATATACGATAACATATTTATTTGACTCCTTGCCATATTATGACGAGTCAGATTCGTGTTGAAAATTTTAGACGAAATCGAACAAATATAAATATTGTTACGAATATAGGTTGAGACTATCGATATCCGGTTAAATATCGATATTATACGTGAAATGATCTGAGTTGTAATAAGAATAGAGGAAACTCAGAGATTGGACTTGGTTGTGACTGAACGTGTGGCACATTCCCCCCTGTTGAGGTATTTGTATTTAAGTGAAAGGACTCGCGTAAGAACGGAGTGAAAATAATTATACATATTTGAAGAAAGATGATATAATACAATATTCGTGTCTACTAGACCGACGCACGTTACGGAACAGACACAGAATAGAACAACTGAACAATGCTGTTGCAGTACGCACATTTATACTAGTAACTCTCATACCTGTGAGTACATGCAGGTATACCTAAAGAAGGGCCAAGTTGCAGATAGAACGGTATATGCTAACTATTGTCGGAGGTGTGGAATTTTCCACGACTACAGGGATTCTCATTCCTCAACATCCCCTTTTATAATAAACATTATTTTATTGTTAACAGTGTCTTTGATAACAAGTAACAATATTATTTCCATCTTTTCGGAAGATGTCAAATTTAATATTGTTTGAATTAATATTTAACACGTTTCGTTTTACTTTATATATTTACTTAACCCCTTGCCATATTACGAGTCAGACTCGTCTTCAAGATTTAAAAAAACGATTATCAATCAAATTAAAACAATTAGCGTCGAACTGGATTAACACGTGTATTCAAAACGACTGACGGATCAATTATCGCCAGTATATAATAATTATTATAGTTATTAACTCTATACTGTAGACATTTATTGCCGGTTGGTACTTGTATTAGAAGAAATCAGAAATAAGTTGTTTTGACTCATGAAGTAGTTTTAGTATTAACACTTTAACTGCCCAACGAACAATCTCAAAAATTTCACAAAATCAAAGTAATATATTTAATGAAGCAACAATTGAAAACCTTGAAATGTATGGAGCATATTTATCTTTCAACATTCTTGTATTCTCCAGACATCAACTTAATCGAGTGCAACGAATATATTAACGTACAAATTTATTTTTAAACATCGACAAATAATTCTGTCATCCATATATGGTACCTGTTACGATGGCAACGCTTAAGGTTGCACGTAGCTCGGCGTGTTCTTAACAAATTTGCTGGTATATTTGAAAGGAATGCAATGCGCCATTTAGTAAATCGGCTTCGACGGAGGCGATCATTTTACAAGCATCGTAGGACAATTTTTACCCCGACAGATGAATATCGGGAATGAAACGACAAACAGACAATAAACAATAGATCACGGTATTTTTTCATTGACAATTTCCCACTTCTTTAGGGGTATTCTTTCTAGCACTTCTACAACTAATTCAAAATCGCTATACTCCTTCATCTCAAACCACCCTTAAGCAATCACGACACAATCGAGGTGACGACGGACAAAACACAAGATTCGGACAGAAATTAAGCCATAGAACTACCGCGCACGAAACGAGATTAATGTAGAGTACTTTGTAATAATGACAAGGTTGCATTTGGAAGGAAACATTCTTCTAATTTCAGTAACCGTGAAAAAACACATTAGTAAGTAGTCATTTTGAGCATTCCGGTAGTTCTAGTGTTAGGATCATCCGACAGCGCGAACATCCAAAACATTGAAAACCACTGAAATCGCGAAAAATCTAAAAGAAATCAAGCATCATACCAAAGCGTAAACAACTAGAAGAATTAAATTATAGAAATCACGAACAACCAAGACGTAGAATATTACAGAATTCGTGAACAACCAAACCAGACGTTGAAGACCCCTGAAATCACGAATAACTCAAAGGAAATCAAACATTGTACCAAAGCGCAAAACAATTAGAAGAATTCGATCACAGAAATCGCGAACATCCAATACGTTGAATATCACAGAATTTGCAAAGAACCAGACCAGACGTTGAAGACCTTTGAAATCACGAATAACCCTATAGAAATCAAACATCATACTAAAGCGTAAACAACTAGAAGAATTCGACCATAGAAATCGCGAACAACCCAGATGTTGAATATCACAGAAGGGGTTAATAAACAATACTTATTATAAAATAGTAACATTCTATTGCGAGGGATGGAGCGATCATTTACTTACAGTCGAGGAATCCCGCAATAACAAGAGAGTCCTGAGTTGAACGGACTCACGAGGTGGAAATGTGCAAGCTCGACTGGTCCAGGGAGTTGCATCGGAGCGTGAGAAAACGTGCTGAAATTGTGGTCCTCGAAATGGAACGGGGCGTGGAAGGAGGTCAAGGTCCGTGGATCGCATCGATAATGCGTTCGATCGAAGGTACATTTCGAGCGCAATCGCGAGACACTGTTCCCGATGAATAAAGAACGTCTACACAGAGGAACGTGGACCGTATAGGCTACAGAGCACCAGCTACGGAATGTAATTTGTACGCGAATCAAAATAAATTGCAATTGTCCTGGCATCAAAGTTATTGCTGTCGCTGACTGTTTTAAAATTGCTGCACCCTTCAACGCCCGACCGAAAATTGCGAATTCAACAACGTTGAATTCAAACTAGAATGTCCAGTCAAGTTTGTTACTCACATTTTCGTTTGGTAACGGGTCGCGTGTTTTGTTGCCATGTTTGGTGGGATCTTGTTTATAAATTACAATACGTTATACAAGTTATGTTGACGTTTCGTTAGTCAACGTTAGGCATGCGGGATACGTCGAAATAACTCCTTTCAACAGTTTTAACTCCTTACCATATAATTTTCTTTGCAGCTAAAGTTATTGCTAAAATGTCTAAAGTCTATTGCTAAAAATGTTACAGAGGAGAAAAGACAATTTATGTATTTTACATTGCTACATTTACTTTAACACTAGAACTACCAAACCAGTCAAAATGACTGGTCCCTATTTGAGCCGTTTATTTTGAAAGTGGCCATCTAAGTCCGATCTAAAGCAATTTTTACTGATTTGTTCAATACATCCATAAAAGCTGTTTTATCATTTAAACAATGATGTCTCGCACCGGTCATTTCGGTTAATCGAACATCACGAATTACGAAGATGAATATAAGCCAAATTATGTCGTACGTGGTACTGTTTAAAACAGTGAAATGTCCCAAATATGTTGACGAACATTTCGCAAAGAAATAATCAAACACAAAAGAGTTCTGTCATCGTTGAACAGTGGATCTTTATGCAAACTATAAATTTCTTATGTTCATTATATGGACCACACAGGAAAACTTTCTTTTTCAAAGAATTTTGATAATTTGAAAATGAAATAATAGCATCTTAAAGACTTGAAATGCCTTCATAGTGTTGTATGGCGTGCAGTGATTTTTACCATAACTTATCACTAAACCTGCCGAGCATTAACCCCTTGCGATATTATGACGAGTCAGATTAGTGTCGAAGATTTTAAAGGAAGTCTAACAAATACAGATATTATGCCTTTCTTCTTAGACGAAATCAAATGTTGTTCATTTGTAATCGATATTTAAGTATTGAAGTAAATGTAGCAATATAAAAGGCATAAACTGTCTGTGATAGACACGTGTTGAAGATTTTAAACAAAGTCTAACAAATATAAATATTATGCCTTTCATTTTTCAACGAAATCAAATGTTGTTCATTTGTACTCGATATCGTTGCGTTTGATAATATTCATGTGTTAATAATTATCCAATATTTCGAGTTCTACAACAAATTTTTATTAAATAATTAGGTGACAAGATGGTGAAGGGAGTGCTTGTGGACATCATTGGCAGAAGTAATTGTTATAATTATTAAAAAGCCAGAAATTATACATTTATCAATAATTATGATCGCGGTGATCGATATCTATAGAAACTAGTTGGTGTGGGGAGCATTACGCATCGCTGCGCTTCGCCGCGCATCGGTGCGCACTTAAGCTCGGCAGCCGCGCTCAGTCATCCAGTTGGGCCCAAGACTCCGGGTCGAATGGATGGGTCAGGGTCCAGTGGGTATAATCCGACCTAACTTGTAGGTCGTGGTGAGTCCCACACTACCCCTCTCGCACAACATCTTAGACGGGGGTGTGCGTAAGAGTATTTCGCCCATCCCTGAAAAAAAGGTCTTCCAAAACTGCCATGATCTACCTTGGAGCAGACCAGTGGTTTTACAGGGTTACTTTGGAGATCATGTAAGGTCCTCCAGAGCTACTACTTCCTACTTTAACCTATCATCCTTGGTGTATCTGTAGCTAGCTTAAGGTAATCCAAGGGTCATTTCAAACTTTCTTGACCTACTTTAAGCTAGCTTGGGATGAGACAAGGTTTGTCCAATACTTTCTCTCTTTACCTGGTTCACCTTCAACAACTCTTTACAATTATTAATCTAAACATGAATTTTCTGTTTCAAAGCCCATGTATGTACAATGGACGTCATTAATTTTTATTTTTGGACTTATAGTTGGAATTACTTTTCAAACTTGCAAAAGTTCTTTTTCTTTCAATTTGTAATTCTGGTTTAAAGTTTCTATTCTTATTCTTGGAAGTCCCTCAGGGGCTCACTCATGAATGGGGCCGTGAGCGAGTACGGGGTGTCACGACCCCGGGGTCCCGAAGCGCCTATAGGTCGTTGCGTTCACATATAGTTGGATTTGTTCTGAGTAAATTATCGTCGATCTCCACATCTTTTCGAATGCTCCTTTGTATTGCGTCTAATTATGATGTTTCTGTTTAATTTCTGTTCCTATTTGAGTTACAGCAGCTCATCGAAAGAAGAAAGAAGACAACACGTTGCACGAAGATTTTAAATTAAGTTTAGTTATCTAGTTCGATTTGCGTGCGTCAACTAAAAGGATTATAATACGTCGTTGTAAATATGTGTCGAGTAATGATTGCCTTAGCTTGATATTTGTCGACGCGTGTTCCGATTCCGTCACATATTATTGTTGTGTCGACCTTGCTTTCAAATTTTGAACCGTCCAGTGTTGGTTTCAGGCGTGAAGTCATTGAGAGGGATGTCTGAGGGACTTGTTCACTCGTCTAACATTCCTAATCTGTAATCCTACCCAAGCCGTGGCATTCGTGTTCACGTCAAGTAGTCTGGGTGGTTTGGGTGGTTTACGACTTGCAAGCATTGTACGCGTCGCGTCACCCTCGAACCAGAGCCTTCTGCTCTGGTTCGCTCTTATTTCGCACTTTTAAAGAATCAGTGCCTTCTGCCTGATTCACCTTTGGTCCCTCGTGGATCGGAGACTTCTTCTTCGATTCACATCCTTTGTCCGTAATAATTACTCGACATATCTGCGAATCATAGTTTGTAATATTACAAGTCGTCGTTGTAAGGAAGGGAGTCAGAAGGAAGTAGGGATTTCTGCTGATTCCCTTTCGGGTCTCTTGTGAAGCAACCTCCTCGTGGTGAGACCTGGGCAATCGGTATTATTCTCCACTTTTAAGATACTATAACTCTTAGAGCTATTATATCTCACAAGTGGTGAATAATATCGAGCTAATAGCTTCATACGTAGAATAAGTGTTGATATTGTATTGTAGATAGTAAAACTTGTCAAACGTATTGCTAGATTATTAATCCAAACACAACATTTGGATGGGCCATACATTTTTATTTCTGAAATAAAAGTTAAAATTAGTACTAGAACTTTTAGTTTTGAATCTTCGAAAAGGTATATGTTTTATTTAAAATTGGTATATCTCTGATGAGTTCTCAACCGTGTTTCGGTACGGGGTTCCGAAACGCCTACGGGTCGTTGCGTCCACGGTTCCTTAGGTTTATTAATAAATAGATCATCGTTGGTTTTAACATCGTCCCCCATGAATCGGATACTTCTACGATTCTTCTTTCGTTTTGTCCCTTTCTCATGATTTCGAAACTGTTTTTAAAACCTCATCGTTCTATTCAAAATGCTCATTTTTTGAGCTGACTAGGGGATTCTATTGATTCTTCCAAGAGCTCTCGTGTCTTTCTTTAAAGCTGTGTCTCTATCACACAGTCCCATCCCCTGTCTTTCACTTCAATTGTCAAACGTTCAGAAATTTCTACGAGAATAAATCCTAAACTCGATTCAGAAATTCAATTCTAAAATGCTATTTTATTATTTAACCCTGTCTAATATTCTTTTTCTGAAATCAAATGCCTTTGTAACAAGCTGTCACAATTGTACATCCGTACACATTCATTATCTCTAAATCGCTTTAACATTTTGAGGACGAGTGTCGCCATATTGGTGATTTCCGGGTGCACATACTCTATCCTTCACGTTGCAAACAAGTAACTGCATTATTGCAGTAACAAAATATCAATGTGTACTCTTATCTTTTCCCAGAACTGAAAATTTTAATATAAGATATAGCTTTCTACAGAGGATATTTCCAATAATCCTCGTTCGCAAAGGGTTAAACTTTGGTAGTAGACATGGAGTATACAAGATACTCGATTTCCACTAATATGCCCGGAACCATGAGTTATCGGTAACGTTGAGCGCGACACGAAATTGATAATGGAGCTGTAGGGCTCTAGCAACGCCTAACAGAAAAATACATCAGGTGATTGATCTATCAACGCATCTTGTCTGCGGTGACGCTATACACCTTGTCGAGTATCGACGGAGTGGTCGAAGAAGAAAACCTTTATGTTCGGAGAGTTTAATGCTGTGTAGATAGATGGCAACACGATGCAGCTTGTTGCATGTAGCCATTCGCAGAAGGTGCACCATGGAACGGCAGGGTGAAAGAAGTGGTATTGTATTGCTAATAAATTGCAAGCAGTAGAAAATGTTACAAATAAACAACAAATTAAAACGGAGGCTTTCAAATGCACCGAAATAAAATTGCTAAAGGTATGTTAATGATTCATCGATTACTTTCGTTTTCTCATTTCCTAAAATGATTTGGATCTAATTCATTATCTGAAAATGGGGACTTGAAGAAGAAGAATTTCCATGCACTGTTTAGTATACAGTTCAAGTAAAATGCACCTAGTATACGGTAATGAACTTCCGCGGTAAAGTCATGTTAAAAGCAATAGTCAATAAGCACTAGTCATATTGATAAGGTGTCAACACAGAAATATGAAAGCCATTACTGATTGATAATGTAGACCAACTGCGTATGCAAAACTATTTTATCCAGATACAGATGCATTGATTTCGACGTCCTATATTAGTATTATTATTATTATTATAATTATTATTATTATAATTATTATTATTATTAGCAGAACCAGTCTGTGAGGTAATTAAATGGAATAGATTATATATTCACATGGATGTGCATTCGCAATGCTGACAGACACTTGCTAATAGAAATATTTTTCGCTGCAAACTATTGTAATTTTTATCGCCATTTAATAGGTCTGAATATACTCGTGAACAGACAAATGAAAAATCTGAAAATAGCGTGCAAATTTATTTACTAGATGCTATCAGTATGTTCGATAACAATTATATTTACGGATAGTTCGTCCAAGTAAAATAAAAATTTTCAAGTATTTACATTTAGCACTTGTTGCGATGCAAATTAAAAGTTATATTTAAAAATTTCTGCTGCTCAATCAATAAAACTTAATTTATTTTAAAACATCAAAATATTATTAGCTAGAATCTATTAGGTTGTCCGGAAAGTTCAAGCCGATTTATTTTTATTTTGTATAAATAGATACCAATACTTGAATGCGTTGCGTTTCAATCTTCCGTCAAAATCGGCACGAATTTTCTAAATAACCCAACATAATGTTCTAGCACTCTATTCTTAGTGAAATGATTTAGTAAAATACTATTGTTATTCCAAATACGATTCAATTAATTTGAACAAAGTAGTGGAATTTATTTACGAGTCTCTTAACATGTTGTTCAATAAACGATATCTTTAAATATTTGCGCGTTTCATTACCGTTGGCTTACCCCCCTCAGAAAGTAGCAGATTGGGGGTTGTCAGGATACACCGATCTGCACATTTTCCGTAATATCATTCCGATCGAACTGAAAATTGCCATAAACCCTGACCGCGAGTCTAGAAACGTGCATGCAAAATTACAAAGCAATCGGAGACCTGAAATTTTTTCCCCATTTTTTCGCGATTTTAGACAGGTCATGAGTCGTCCTTTCCTGTGTTTCGCAATATTTGGCAATCTTTGAACGAGTCCCCTGGCCAAACGATTAGAGCTATCGACATGAACCCAACGGGAAAATCTTCCTCAAACCTTCCTCTATAAGAAGAGCACCCTAAATTTAGGCTAGCATTTCAGGGGACTGCAGGAAGGTCCCTTTTATCAACCCCATTTTCCCATATTCGCGACTTTGGCCAGAGCGAAAATTTCAAAGTCGTGCCACTGCCACAATTCGCTTCCAATGGACCCGGGAATTGAAATACACCCTTACTATGGGTCCAGTTACTTGTAGCCAGACTTAGAAAAGAATCTGGGAAACTAAGTTTTTCGACCGATGGCTTACCCCCTCAGAAAGTAGCAGATTGGGGGTTGTCGGGTTTCACCGATCTGCACATTTTCCGTAATTTCAATCCGATCGACCTGAAAATTGGCATACACTCTGTCTATTGGTCTAGAAACGTGTATGCAAAATTACAAAGCAATCGGAGACATGAAATTTTTTCCCCATTTTTTCGCGATTTTAGACAGGTCATGAGTCGTCCCTTCCTGCGTTTCGCAATATTTGGCAATCTTTGAACGAGTCCCCTGGCCAAACGATTAGAGCTATCGACATGAACCCAACGGGAAAATCTTCCTCAAACCTTCCTCT
>CM052094.1:7783736-7802926 GCA_028453745.1 Agapostemon virescens
CTTTCGCGGATGTCATCTTGTATTATGATGCACCACAATTGTGGTTTGAATACACTCAGTTGTATTGTAGTACCAGGACCCTAAATAAACGAATAAATAAATTTGTTGACTCATTCCTCATGGATGGACCTTTACGATGTCAATAATTGTAAATAAATAATAATAGAATGCGTCTTTTTGACGCATCCCGTAAACCTAATGTTAACCCTTAGCACTCGAGTGGCAACTCTGAGGCACCACCAAAAATTGGCACACTATTAATTAAATCATTTTTAGCGTCTCTGTCTTTATGTCTAAGCATTGATAAAGTTTAACGCTTGTTAACTCCATCATTACTTCTCAAGATGCAGAGTGAAATAGAATAGAACACACACGATTTCTGTAAACGGCGCTGAAACGATCAGCGGAGCTGTCAGTCGCGGTATAGTATTTGTAACATCATGTTTTCTTCCGTCTCCATTGTATATCTATTACCTTTTCAACCTCTTAGCTACAATGCTCCACTATAGTGGCTTTCGCGGATATCATCTTATACTATGTGATACGCCACTATAGTAGCTTGAGCACACTCAGTTGTATTGTAGGATCAGGATCCCCCATATTAGAACATCGTAGAGGAAATTATAAGAAAGGAGGATTAGGAGGAAAGAAAATTAGGAAACTTGATATATCAGTGGCGATAGTCGATCAGCTACGACCAGAAAGTCGTTCGATGGCTGGTCCAGTTCTCATTTTCCTCCCAAGTTCTTACAAACTAGTATCAGGAGTGGGATGAAGGGAATACCGATCTGCATCATGGCGTTGCTAACGACGATGTCAATATGAGAATGGGCAAATTCCGAAAAGTGGGACAAATATTTAAGAGAAGGGCAGGAGTACAGCGTAGCGAAGTGTGGGAATGTTGTACCCGAACGGAAAAGTGTCTTATAGAATAGTATGTTGATGATGGCACAGAGGCCACAACACAAAAATAAAGAGACGACGACCAAAAACAAAAAAGAGTGGTGTAGCGTAGAGTGTTGGTGACACAGGACCACAACACAAAATAAGAAGACGACGCTGCGACGGACATTCGAGGGCGAATATCACCCCATGATAGCAGGTGTAATATCAAAACCTCCCCCACATCAAAACACCGTAGAGGAAATTAGGAGAATGGGGAGGTTCGGCTACGACCAAGATCGGTTACGACCAGGAAATCCCGGGTTCGATTTCCGGCCCGATTCCCTCCTAAGTTTCTACAAAATAGAAAATCTGAGAACGTTCGCTTGATCGTTTGCGGTAGATTCAATGTTAAAAATATATTTCTAAAAAATTGCAACTACGTTCGAATACATGGTTACGCTGGAACGTACGAAATGTAGTATGGCGTCGATGTATAAATTGGACCGGTCACTCAGGGTAAAAGCTGACCGCTGCATCCGCCGGCGGCAGCTTGACCATAGCAAATACTACACGATGGCCTTCTGTTATAGAGAGAGCACTAGAGATATATAATAACATCGCGAAACTTTTGTAATATTTTGATCGGTATCGGTACAGTAAATTATCGTTAGCGACAAATCAGCGGTCGTCATTTCCACGCGACTCCTCAATCGTGTAATGTTCTATTCGATCGTAAATGCAGTTAATTAAGTGCCGTGAACAAATGTAACATGTCGGGGGGGGGCGAGGAGGGAGAGACTGTCGATTTATTATAAATCGTTCGATGCTCGTGACAGGATGTGTGGCGTGGATTCGGTAATTCCACGGCGTTGTCGGATGATTTTTCGATCGAGCGCGCCACGCGGAAATCCAACAGACGCGGACAGCTCCGGTAGACAAAGGGCCAGTAATGCCAATATTAACGTCATTCATTCAGCTACCGGGAGAATATTGCACGGCGCTGAACTGCACCGGCCGCGTTTCGCTTCGGCGCGACGCGACGCTCGAAAATTATTAACATACGCAAACATCCGTTCCGGGAGCGCGTATGCAAAATTCAACGGGTGTCGGAACGTTTCCGATATTTTCGTTCCGTTAATAATAATGGACATTTTTGTTAATACACTCCACCAAGCCCCTTCTCAATGCGTTCATCTTCCAGTGCACCGAAAATTATTGGGTCGTTGCATATCAAATGTCTAATTTCGAAATGCAAATGTTGCGATGGATTTCCACCGCGAAATAATATTATAACGCAGAGATTGATTGTATATCGTTTCGAAGATGCAAAGATAATCGTTTTAATCGAGTTTTTCAATTTCTACTCCGTATTTTCGTAATCTCGATAATTCTGATTTGAAAAATTTTGAGTCCTTTATTTTTACACATAGTATAGGTTTAGTAGTTGTATACTATGTTTCGCACTCGATGTTCACCGACAGGTATCACTTTTATAAGAATTAATTAATTAAATTATTTCATGTTGAATCACTTGGAAATTATGACCGAGAAGGAACAATTTCAATTGAACGTCTTCAAAGATCGTAAAACAAAATGGACGACTGACGAAATAGAGTATGAAATTGTACATTGAATAAGCAGTGCTGGTATTTATGCAAAATATTAATTTACGTAATAAAAAGTAATAAATTTTATAAACGAAATAAAATTTATTTACATTATGAAATTTCTCAACGTATTGAGAAATACGTGCTCTACATAAAGCATAAGCTAACATAAACATAAAGAAATTTACAATTTGCTCACAATTTTTGACTAATAAATTAATTACTATTACAGAGAATTTAGATATTCGTACAGAAATTCTTAAGGTGTTCAATCACTTCATAGAAGCTTTTCAGTATGCGAAAATAGAAAAAATTATGAATACTGTGTCCAGAAACGAGAGGAAGCGACTGCAAATCCCAGATTTTACAACGAGTTAAAAAATGTCCAGATTCGATGAAATGAATTAAAAATATTTTTAATCCCGCCATGCGAGAACGAAAACGTTTGTCGATGGTCTGGCAAAACTAAGACTGCCGAGAAGGTAGACATCCGGTGAACGAAGAACGAACTTCGAATCCCAGTACAGCCATCCAATCTGTCGACTCTATTTCTCCCTACAAATTTCAAAAGCGGATTTGTCCTCGTATCTCTCAGCTCAGTTTTCCCGTCATTTCGAAGTTGGGATTTTATACACGGCGAAACATGGTGCTCAGATTTGAAGAAACGGAATCATAACCCAGATAAGTCAATCAGCGAAGTACTGAGAGAAAGGTTGATAATATTTCAGCTTCAATTTACATGCTTTAATCATTACGAGATTGAATTTCATGCATATAAGAGAAAAGTAGAAACAGTTTACGACACTAAAAAGTTCAAAAGGATTTAAAGATACTGACATATGGACCGTTTATTTTGAAAGTAGTGCAAGTCCATTTTCTTTTGTTTCGAGAAAATTAAATGTTAGCAGATCTGACAATTAAAAAATATATTTAATTGCTGTGTGATTATTAAACCATAATTATTAAGCCTTTATTTTATAAATAAACGATGTTTGGGTCAGAGGTACTATGTGATTAATACTTTGTTGTATGCAAATTGCATTTTACGTTCATTGTGGATTTATGGATATTTCGGACATAAATTAAGTATTACGAATATAAAAATCGTATTTTGTATCGAATAAATGACATTTATTTAAGGAATTTAATCTGAAAATACATCACGATTTAAAATGAATTGATAGCGTTTTGATAGTGACCAACGCGTTTCATCAAGTTCTTGATTAACAAGATTCACAAGTACTAGATTGCATTTTACTCGATTGAATTTTATTTAAATAACATTGTTGCCGGTTCAGTACGGTTCATATAACAGCGAATATTTATGGATACGCGAAATAGTTATAAGCACCAGTTATAAGAAGAATATAATGAAACAAATAAATAATAATTAAAAATTAAGTCATTGAAACGTGAAGATAAATACGAGCAAAATTACTTTATTGTTAATCACTTGTTATTTCCATGATACGCGTGCTTTTCATATATCCATGCCATATTTCATCCAAGTATATTGCGTTGCAATATGCACGCGATGCTACAGATTTCATTCTTTCGAAATTTGTGTGTTGTGCAACAGTAATGTAAAAGCGTAATTTGTATTGTTTATTTTAATTAAAACACGCAACGACAAACGTATTTAATGAAAACGTTTCGTATGCGTAAACTATACGACAGTGCTAGATTTTATTTTGAACTAACCGTCTAATTTGAAAAATGACAGAGACTCGAAAGGGGGAACTAAAAAAATTCGTTTGATGAAGGGACTTCGTGCTATTTTATCTTAAAACTTACTATTTTCATTATATCAACTATTTTCAATTTCACTTAATTAAAGTTTATTGTTTCGATTTCAGATAACAACTTATTTTAATTCGATAATAATTATACTTTTTGTACATTGCCAAATGTCACCAGACTTTCGAATTTAACTGCAATGCTTTGAGACGACATCTCTCAGCTAATTCTGTTGTAATATTTAGGTTATTACTCTTCAGACGTTACTTAACGTTCTCTATGAAATTCTAAGGGTTTTTTTTTCAATTACAAACAAGAATGTCAGATTTACTTATTGCTTTTGAAGTTTCCAAGGTTGTGTACCTCTTTTATGCTTTGATAGCGAGGCGAGGCATCCATTTTGAATAATAAAGTAACCACATTACTCAGGATTTGATTGCATATCAACGCATTAAGCAATCATTAAAACCAAAGATGGTTTCCATTTCTGCAAACATTTACCCTGAATTTCATTCCGGATTGAATTAAATTAAGGTAGTCCGAGATACAGAAGTATAAGATGTGCCCTTGAAACATGTAATATCTTTAACGCTTGTACACTCCTCAGAAACAATTGCGTAAAAGGACTCACGGCAATATATTATTCATTTTTGCTATACAGTTCAAATCAACAAATCATATTTTATTTATAACGTTGCATTTTTAAACAATACATTTCATGACACAGACGAAACAGGATTATTCTATACACTCTGAGAAATGTTTGGGGGTTAACCCTTAGCACACCACTTACTCCTCTGAGGCGACATTAAAAATAGCCATACTATTATTTCAAATAATTTTTACATCACTACGTCCGCATTTAAGAAACAGGTAAAAATTTACCGGTAAAGCTGCATTAAGTAAAAGAAGTTGTCGCGAATGGTTTCACAAGTTGAAGAATGGGGAATTTGATGTCGAAGCCGAAGAATGTAATGGAAGGTCGAAAGTGTACGAAGATACGGAATTGTAAGCATTATTGAATGAAGATTCGTGCCAAACGCAAGAAGAACTTGCACTCGCATTATCGGTGACTTGACAAGCGATTTCATATCGTTTAAAATCATTGGAAATAGTTCAGGAGCATGGAAATTGGGTTCCATATGAACTGACGCCGAGAAACATTGAACGCCGATTGTCCACGTGTGAAATGCTGCTTGTCAAACGTCGGTCAAACCCTACTTGGAAACACTTAATTGAGAAGTTTGTCCCCACCTGCCGTATTCACATTACATTGCTCCTTCTGATTACTACTTGTTTCGATCGATGATGCATGGCCTGCCTGAGCAGCACTTCACATCGTATGTAGAAACCAAAAATTGGGTCGATTCATAGATAGCGTCAAAAGATGAAGCGTTCTTCCGACACGGCATCCGGATGCTGCCAGAATGATAGGGAAAAGTAGTGGCCAGCAATGGACAATAATTTAAATAAAACATAAGGTACCGTTTTGTCGCAATAAATTCTCAATTTAAGATGAAAAACAACGAAGACTTATTTTATTATTAATTCGAGTGATTATTTATGTACTTCAGACAAATTTCGTTAATTCCATTCATAGAAGTAGTCAATGTTATTAAAAAGAATTGTTGGTTACTCTGTATAATGAAGGTCTCACCTCATATTACAATCTGGTTAACTTCCACAATAATAGATCGATGTTCAATGCCATTAATTTAATGATAATCATTCTTAAATGACGAAATGGTGCCGGTCATTGTCACCACGACATTTTACGTGTTAAGTTATAAGTTATAGTTAATAATAGATCGATGTTCAATGAAATTAATTTAACGATAATCATTCTTAAATTACTCAATCGTGCCAGCCATTATGATCGTGTCATTTAACGTTTTATTAACTAAAACGTTGGAGACTTATTTGTACACCCAATATTATTTACAAATGGCTAAAAATTCGGATAGACGCATTCTCATATCTTCTATAAAGTAATATGAAGTAGTGACGAGTGTCAAATATCAAGTTTATAATTTTACATAATTTTTTAGAGACCAATGTAGATCAGTAGCTAATTGTATTAGGCTTAGCAAAATACGTAAAACAGAAAAAGATGAGGATTCGAATGGTTTTAATTGCAACTGCAATGCGATTGAAAGCAGTTACTTTGAAAGAGTCGAACGAATACAAAAATAGATAGTAGATTGACCAAATTGTGATGAATGGATACGTAGATCTGACGTTGCACGGGGTTAAGTTTGGCGCAAACTTGGTCCATTATCGATATCGGCGGTAAAACAAGAAGGCGGTGACTGCCTTAAGAATATTACAGCGAAGTGGGGCCGTAAATGAAGCGGGGTAATCCGACAGCGGGAATTAGAACCGAAAGCAGAGAACGAATAGAAACTGGACGCGACAGGAAATTAGGGTAACGAACGGACGAGCCGACGCCGACGACGACGACGACGCCGACGACGTCGACGCTGACGCCCGCGTCTCGCCGAACAATGAACTTCAACTAATTAACGCCAGCCCAGAAAACAAACGCTTAAAACGCAAATTCCTTAATTTACCCATCCGCTCCGGGTTCCGTGTCGCGATTCCGGCGCAATTTATTTATCGAGACAAAACCAGTCGTCGCCAGCCGTAACACGAATCTAACATGAATCACTGCCGCGCACGAAGCCCATGGGGCTGCCGACGCGGCGGATGGAACAGAAGAAAGGGTAGGTAAAAAAAAAGAGAAGAAGTAGCGCAAAGTAGAAATGAGGTCATGAAAACTTGTTTCACCCTTGCTTCTATTCTTTTTCGCCGGAGGTGGCGTGGTTATTTTCCGAGTATCGCGCTAACTCCCCCCTTGAAAACATACTTTTCTCTGCGATGCGCAAGAAAACACTACCATTAAGCTCGTCTGCATACGGGAACCCTGGTGTTACGATGTCTTCGCTTGCGAAATATTGCATTTGTTTCGCTGAGTTTTAATACAGGTGTAACTTCAGCCCCTAACCGAAAAATTCGAACCACTCATGATGTTCGGTACTCTTTGTGTTTTTAATCAAGAAGAAGTTCGAATGACATTTAAGTAACCAGCATGGGAACTGAGAATTACGATCCTAGAGACAAACTAACATTCCAAAGTCGTGAGAGACTTTGGATGGAAAGATTTTGGATGAAATCTGCTGAACTATGTTAACACATTGAGCGCTGGCCCCGCGATAGTGCGGGTTTTGTAAGTCTGTCCCTTCCATTGAATTCGACAGCTTGAACGATTTTGTTTCTATTAAATTGTACATGACGAATATTCAATCAAAATATACTATTTTACGAAAATGAATTAGGTTTCAAATATTTTCTTTAGCTACTCATTGTTCAGAAACAAGTAAATGAGCTCATAACTAATTAAATGGCTCGTATATCGCCGGTTCTCAATGCGTTAACAGACTGAAGAGGTTTGAGAATAAATTAACAGAATTAAAATTGAAGTATTTTTATACAATTCAAGGAGAAGGAATCCTCCTCAAATTCATTCTAGTAATATTCTTCCAATCTATGGAATTGCAGATAATAAAATTTTTTAATTTAAGTAACTAAATTTTTCGTTTGATTATAATAATTTCAGCGCTTCCATACGACGCGATTTTTAAATCCATTATTGAGGAATTCTATATTGAATAGTTCTCCAACAGAGTTGAATTTTTCTTTATGTAGAAGTTTTGGAATGAACGAATTGAATCAGATCTCATATATTCTTATGCATTCAAGATGAAGCAAAGTCTTATATTGCGATTCAAAATGAAGCAAAACCTTGAAATTCAGGATGACAAACAAAAATTCCTTAGTTACTGCAGATTTATCAAATTAACATGATAACGAGAGGCTAAGAAAAATGGAACTATATAATATGCAGATATGAAAGAACATGAACATTATCGTATTTTTATAACAGATAGCTTCTCAGATAATATAGAGACGCGTGCAATCATTGGCTAATGCCACTTTTACATTAACACTAAACCTACTATAAGCGATCAAATCACCCTTTGCAGATTTTCTATTTTACAATTACTAACGTTATTAAATTGTCTTCGCAGAAATCGATTCGATGGATTTTTCTATTCCTACATTCATTGTAATAAAAATTGCAAAAAATCCAAATAAATTAATTCTTTTCACTTTTATAGGACAATATACATTGGCAAAGTTTACTGCTTGGTAGGTTTAGTGTTAAAGCCAATCAGGCGTTTTCGAGATGAAGTTTTTCGCAAGTCGATGGTCGCTGCACAGACTTTGAATCTTTGTGCATAATAAAAGGTTTCTACATTAATATTTAATCTACGCTATACACTTATTATTTCACTTATATTCTCATTAGACGCGACAAGCTAGAAATAATGGGTACTCACTTTCCGACGGTCTGCCGCGTATCGAGTAATTAGGAAGTGACTAATTGTGTAGCATATCTTTTGCGATATTCGATCAAAAATTTACAATCGACTGCTTTGTTGAATTAGGCAATTTAAAATACAGAACATAAGCATTATAAATAGCTATGTCCAGCAGATAAAAGAACATTTTTGGGAAACATGAAAGAAGTTGGTCTGGATTAGACGTCCGCCAGAGACAGCTCTTGACGTCTTGGAGACGTGAAAGTTTACAATGGTACATGAAATGGGTGACGTCTATCAGACGGATAAACGGATAAACGAAATACAATTGTTAGAATTGAATGTAAAACAATGACACTACTTTCTGACCCCCCTAATAGTACGACGACGTACTTGTGGAGATATTCATTTACTTTCCAAAAGGGTTCTTCAAATTCTGGGTCATCTGCCATTCAAACAGTAACCATGGTCGACGGTTGACCCCGGTGTAAGGAAAATGGCAAATACGGTCGATTGTTCCGGCGCATGCGAAAATTCGTTTAAACGTCCCAGGGTCAGAACGGGAGTGTGTTCGATTGTGCACTAGTTGCCACAGATAAAAAAAAAGAGGTGGGTAGAGAATGGCGACACCGAAAGCTGGTGAGCCCTTTTTCAACGACGAATTTTAGCTCGCAGATCGTTAATGTCGATAAGGTTGTGATAGCGCGGTACAGGTGAGTGAACAGCTCATTCGTTGATCACTTTTTCTACGTCTATCACCGTTCCCCATCGACGACCATCCCTGAAAACCTGGTCAAGCTCGACAACAGGTGACAGCGGATGGAATCACGGACTACGTGGTGCTCGGCATGTGCAACACTGCAGATTCACTTCTTGCGTAATATTGCTATAAAAGGATATGCTTTGTCATGCGATGAAATCGGTGAAGAAAGAGGGAAAATAATAAAAAAGATTTTATAGATGTATAAATGAAATGACCAGATGCGATTCAACACTAGAACTATCAAACCAGTCATTTTGACTAGTCTCTAGTTTTTTGTTTCGCAATTATCGCAGTTGTACAAATGTTTTCATCAGAAATTTTCGGATGTACTTCTTTAATAACGTATATGTTACAATAAGAATTATATGAAGTTTTAATAGATGTCTCGTTATTATTACAAAGCAATCTATATCCTTGGATTTATTGTTCAGTAGTTCTAGTGTTAAAACAGTGGAAATATTAAATAAACTTTGAGAATACTATCACATCATTTTTAACATATTAACCCTTTGCAGACGACGATTTTTAAAAATATTTGAAATATTTTCTCCAAAAAGCTAAATCCTCTATTAAAGTTTTAAGTTCTGGGCGAAAATAAAAATATATACTGAACTTATGATATTTCAAAAATTAAATTATATTTTTTGCAACATTAAAGATTAAATATACGGATTCGATGTCTTCAATGTGACGACATTCGTCCTCAAAAGATTAAAGTTGCTTCCGAAAGATATACCATACATTCCTATCTAATCTTTCTGTCCTGCAATCGACGAGCAAACTTTTCAGTTTGCATAAATGTCCACGATTCAATAATGACTTCAGTAGTTGCAAGTTTCATATTGGGAGTACAAATAAGTCTCTAACATTCTTAAACTAACTTATAACTAACTTCGAACTCTCTCCCACTCTCCACAGTTTTTCGTGGGTATTATATGTATTCCATTCTACTCGTTTTAGCAGCAATTAACTTAAACTTAAACTTTCTTACATACAAAGGTGTTAGTTACTTAACACGTAAAATGTCGTGGTGACAATGACCGGCACCATTTCGTCATTTAAGAATGATTATCATTAAATTAATGGCATTGAACATCGACTTATTATCGTGAAAGTTAACCAGATTGTAGTATGAGGTGAGACCTTCATTATACAGAGTAACTAACAATTCTTTTTAATAACATTGATTACTTCTATGAATGAAATTAACGAAATTTGTCTGAAGTACATAAAATTCGTTCGGCATTCATTGTGTTAAATAATAATACGGTAATTTCTAATTTCCTCACAGTAACACAGTAATCACTCGAATTAATAATAAAATAAGTCTTCGTTGTTTTTCATCTTAAATTGAGAATTTATTGCGACAAAACGGTACCTTATGTTTTATTTAAATTATTGTCCATTGCTGGCTACTACTTTTCCCTATCATTCTGGCAGCATCCGGATGCCGTGTCGGAAGAACGCTTCATCTTTTGACGCTATCTATGAATCGACCCAATTTTTGGTTTCTACATACGATGTGAAGTGCTGCTCAGGCAGGCCATGCATCATCGATCGAAACAAGTAGTAATCAGAAGGAGCAATGTAATGTGAATACGGCAGGTGGGGACAAACTTCCCAATTAAGTGTTTCCAAGTAGGGTTTGACCGATGTTTGACAAGCAGCATTTCACACGTGGACAATCGGCGTTCAATGTTTCTCGGCGTCAGTTCATATGGAACCCAATTTCCATGCTCCTGAACTATTCCCAATGATTTTAAACGATATGAAATCGCTTGTCAAGTCACCGATAATGCGAGTGCAAGTTCTTCTTGCGTTTGACACGAATCTTCATTCAATAATGCTTACAATTCCGTTTCTTCGTACACTTTCGTCCTTCCATTACATTCTTCGGCTTCGACATAAAATTCACCGTTCTTCAACTTTTCAAACCATTCTCGCGACAACTTCTCTTACTTAATGCAGCCTTACCATATGCTTCTACAAGCAATCGATGCGCTTCGGTTGCAGATTTCTTCAAATTAAAGAAGTAGATCAGAACTTCCCGCAAATGGCGTTTATTCTATTATTTTATTATTAACAAAATTTTGTTGTTGACAGATGTGCAACCTTACGATATGCCGTCTTACATCTGACATTAGCCGCCATAACTTATTGGTTGCTTTATCTGATTTGAAACGGCGGATACTTATTTGTAGGCCTAATAAAAATATGTTTACGAAGTTTAATCCTTTGCACTCGAAGTAATTCCATTCCAAACTCGAAACAATATTTTTACCTATAAATAGCTCCATTGTGTATAGATTATTTCCTTTGCTGCATATGAAATTACTATTGTTCGTATTTACGAACGTCGGGAGACGTGCCTACGATGGTTAAAAAGAGGACAATGATTCAAAACAATTCGTATATCCGATACAATTTAAATGTTCGCCATTGAATCCCAATGCAGCGGTCAAAAACGAAAGGGAGATTTACTTTAATTTTTAACGCTATTGTTACTTCATTGCATTTCGCCGATTTCGATTGAACGTTCATGCACGAGTGCACAATATGCGCAATTTAATCGTTAAATGTCATATTGAAAATCCTGCGCGCGGTTCGCGTATTCGTTCGCGATTCGAAGATTTAATTAAAAATTGTGTAGAAGAAGTGTTTATGAATGATAGAATTTTTCGGTAGGTCACAGAACTCGAATTTGAATTCTCGTTTGGACATACGCTGTATATTATTAGTCTGCAAGTTCTGAAGCATGAAAATCGAGGAAACGCCTGGTAAATTTTTAATTTCACACACGTCTCTTTTACTGTGCTCATGGCCGTAGTGAGCATTAGCAAATACAATTACATACTATAGAGATGTTATCTTTCATTCTTTTGCTACGCGTTGTTTTCTGAACTTCCTTTGGTGTACGCTCACATCGTTGCAGACGGTATATAACGCGTATGCGAATTGTTTAGACCTTCTTTAACACTTATCATTTCGACAGACAATGGTACAACATTTTCAACAACACTGCGGATAATTCTGCATACGCTTATTTAAAAATGTTAACAAATAAGCGGTTCAAACTTATGAGATTGAGGATGGAATGAATGAATGAAGCAATGTGACCGAAAAACAATTGAGCCGTTTATTTTGAAAGTGGCCTAAGTCCATTTATGCTTGAATCGAGATATTGAAGGGTTTGCGTTGGATTAAATTTAAAAATATGTGTAACAGATAACACAATAGAATAATGTTTTTGGGTTTCTAAAAGTGTCAAATTTATCATCTCAATTAGCATAATTAACATTATTGAAGAAATAATATGTGTCTGATGGCTATGAATGGACTTACGCTATTTTCAAAATCAATGAAACGACGTTTTCAATTCTTAAGAAAGCACAAGTCCATAGGAAAAGTAAATTTCCCTTGAAATTGAAATAAATGTTTATACTTTTATGTTATAAAATCAAAAAAATATTCAACTTTCATTCTTTGTTAAATAATTATTACATTAAAATTAATACAGTTTTATGAATTATTATTCAGTCTTCTCTAGTTTGTGCACGCGGGAGGGATTTAAAATAACTGTGGTGTGCAGGTGGTATATAATGTAATAAATCCATTAAGTGCTTATATTTTAGGTTTGTGAGTGGTCTCGGTTTTTTGTATAGCGATGCCAACTGGATATTATTAAAGTTTTTTGATCTTCCCTGTTACAATAGTAAATCCAATGTTTTGAATGGTGCATCCTCGTTCATTGTCGTTTCATAGAATAACTTATATGAATCGCTTCTCAAAAATCTCATCCAACACACTTTAAACCAATTTACTCTTTCAACGTCAGTATTTTTTAGCCTTTTAAATATCGCATTTTCTGTGGACAGGCACTGTTCCGTTGTTTAAAACAAATTCATTGGATATTGATAATTCAACTGTTACTTTGATAATTAAACATAAAGCTGGGATCTCATAAAATTTTATTGCATATTTATTTTCCATACCTATTTGAAACTCTTAGAATGGGACTGTGACGGCTCTACCTCCTACTCTCGCCAGTAAAGGGTCAGTAGGACGAGACTTTCCCGCTAGTTCCTGATCCGCCTCCAGTTCGTATGTATACCGTCCTTAACACGTTAAGTGCCACGCCGGTCCCTAGGGAAATTCGGCATGGCGCCTTATGTGTTAAAGAGGAAGGTTTGGGGAAGATTTTAATGTTTGAACTATGTCGATAGCTCTAATAGTTTGGCCGGGGCACGACTTCAAAGATTCGACAAATATTGGAAAATATTGCTAAATATTGAAGATAACCCCCTTCTTAAAATCCTGAAAAATTGAAGAAAAATTATAGGTCTCCCAATTTTTTGTAATTTTGTCTGCACGTTTCTAGACGCGCGGTCAGAGTGTATGGCAATTTTCAGGTCGATTGGAATCGAATTGCAGCCGTGGCGCGACTTTGAAATTTCGGGGCGATCAATGGCGAAAATGGGAAAAATGGGGTTGATAAAAGGTAGCTTCCTGAAGTCCCCTGATATGCTAGCCTAGATTTTGAGAGCTCTGCTTAACACGTTAAGCAGGCCTCGTCAGTCCCTACGTACCGGCGACACATTTTTCGTTCTGCCATCGCGGCGCGCGTTACGTTACCCGACTGTTTATACTCTGATTCGTCTATCGGCGAGCGGCCCGCCTGACGGCTAACCGTGGTTTGAACGGAACGGTACAGAAATTCGGCGTGGCGCTTAACGTGTTAACCGCTTTCCACTACCCAGCGTCTAAAGCAAAGTCCGCTAGTCAGTCTTACTGACGAGTCCTTAGCGGACCTAGGACGAAACGCTTCTCCTCTCCTTCTTTCCTTTTCTTTCTCTCTCCACCACGACTTTCAGCAGCCGCCACAGGACTTACGCCACTTTCAAAATAAACTTTTTCTTCGCTTCATCGACCAGCAAATTTTTATGTTACAAATTCTTAACGATTTTAAATATATTAGTAACAAGTTGCTTCAGAATGAAAAGATCTTGTAAAAATGTAACTATTATGGTAGCTGACTCGAATTTTTTTAAAATGGACTTACGCCACTTTCAAAATAAACGGATCAATTATACAATAAATCTTTCAAAAATTAATAAGATTAAATAAAGGGTTTTAAGTCTGGGGAACGTAGTTTAACACTAGAACTATCGAGCACTAAACTGACCTAATGTACGCTGCTTTATAATAATTACAACATTGTAATTATTCAAATTTCGTGCAACTATTATGTTCGTACGTGCCTTAAGGAAAATGGGCATTTAAAAAGATTTCGTGGAAACGTTCTTATAGTTTCAAAGGGTTAAATGCGTCCGATCATGTAAACGGATTAAAGTCTCGAGCTCGAACGACCAATGAGCAGTCAGTTACCCTGACTTGCTCTACTGTGTTCCTTGTTAGAGTTTCCAATGGATTCTGGCACAGTCGAAGAGTGCGAATCCACCCTCGTATGTTGCCGTCCCGATCAAGTTTTTCCATCCCCAGCAATTGGTTTCGAGCCACTTTCTTCGAGCCGTGGCCTGACTAAAAACCGTATTAACTACCCCTTTAATTAATAACGGCGGGTCATGGCGTTTTACAGGATCTCTGAGGTTGGGCCGTTTAATCCGAAAGGCGTGCGGACCACCAATAATTTTCAATGTTACCAGCAAAATCGACGACGGTTGGTTCGCCGCTTTTTCCCTTAGCGCGGCGCGCTTTCCGCGCGCTCGACCCGATTCACGCTGATAAATCGCTGCCGCAGAAGTTGTCAATTAATTTTCTAATTAGCCGGTGGCACGTTGCCCGGGATCTCGGCAGAACCGGAATGCGGCCTCTCGGATCCCGGATTTGCATTCGCCTAGTTGTTTTCTTTCCCTCGCTTGAACTTGTCAGATTGCTTCTTCGTTTCGGCCGCGGAGCAAACCGTAATTAGAAAACGTTGCCCCACTTTTTTGATAATACGTTCAATGTTAAATGCGCCGTGCACTGATAGCAAATTCCGTGTGTTTACGTGCTCTTCTTTAATAGAGTATCTGGAATGTCGTGCGAGATTTTTTTGGCTATACATTTAAGAATTAAAATATAATTTGCGAGGGGTTTATGCGTAGTCCTTGTCAAGGATTGAGCGTTTGGCGGAGGAACGGATTCAAACGAACGTTAACGAACTTCTTTACTCGAAGAACAGACAACATTACAATGAATGAACGCAGAGACACTAACGCAAACATAAACGTAAACACTTAAACGGAAATTAATGTCTTTCTAAAAATTTCCGTGAACACCAATGGTCACTTGCAATAATATTTGTATATTCTTATTGGTTATTTAATTCACCGCTAAACTCGCACTGGTCGGGTGAGAATAACTTCCGAAAGTAGCGTCTCAGGTACCAACTCGAAATGGTCGCGCCCTCGTTAATACTTGGCGGCTCACATCTGGAGGTTTATAGTTTATATAATATAGTTTATGGTATTTTTGACAGTCAAGTCAGAAAGAAGTCTGTTGCGTCTTAAGCCCGCGTACGGTGAGACCAGCGAGGCCAGCACAGGTAAATTTCACCCCGCCATGGGCCGCGAAAGAGACAATCTAGAAATCGCGAAGAAGACAATCACGAAATCGCAAGGAGACTAACACGGAAATCGCGTACAAGACTAACACGAAATCGCAAACAGACGAATATAGACACCGCGAACAGAACAGAACTCGAAACATAAAAATCGCGAACATTCTGAAGTGAAAATAAAGAAAATCACAACCCTATAATCGTGTAGTTATTACGCGACCCAAGGTGCTCAGCGACATTCCTTGTACGCTGAAAAGAAGGTACCATCGAAGTGACACCTTCGCACACAACAATACTTATGTTCTGTATTCTAAGTTGCTTAATTCAACAAACCAATCGATTGTAGATTAGCGATCGAATATCGCAGAAGATATGCTACACAATTTGTCACTTCCTAATTACTCGACACGCGGCAGACCGTCGCAGAATGAGTACCCAAGTCGATTACAGGCAAAACATTCGCCACACTTTCCAGAACATATACCTTCCACTAACAAAAAGGAACATCCTGCAAAAAGATGCCACGTGTGTGTAAAAAATAATGTAAGAAGCGAAACAACTTGGCAGTGTAAGAATTGTCTAGTGCCTTTGCATATTCTAAAATGCTTGGAACTTTGTCATACTTTACAAAATTATTAATCTATTATTTTGTAATGTTTCTGAATTACTGTCCATTAATATTATACAGGGTGACTCACCTAACGTTTGCACCTCTAATAGCTTTGTTGTTTCTAAAGATACGTAAAATATGGTAAGGACAAAGTTCAATGGTACAATGGAGCTGACACGATGCTATAAAAAAATTTTGTTTTTATGTCATTTTTTTAGAGATATCAAGGTCACCTTGACTTTTTAAAATGGAACCACCCTTTTTTAAGCACCTACAATGATGATCCCTTTCATTAGGAATTCAGTGACTATATTATTCCAAGGTCATTCAAGGTCAAGGACAGAAAAAATATATAAGATTTAAAATATGAAAGCAGAATACGTTTATCACGGTTGAGACTTGTAGTAAATAGTAAATATACTATGGTTGTAGTTAAAGTAAACATACAAAGGTTCTTCAATGTTACTGTTATTCAGCATTCTTACTTACTATCAGTATGTTTCGCATATTCGTATACAACACAGGGCAGTATGGCCTTTTTATGTGCCACTCGAATGGGCACTGTAACAATTTTCTAATTAACCCGTCGAAGACATTGCAAACAAACGCCTTCGGACAGGCTGTTTCTCGACCCGGACGGAACAGTGGGAGCTGTAAACTAGTCTTCTGGAACAGCACAGTGGCAATATTTCGCATTGCTTTATCCTAAATAACGGAATTTTTTGTAATACACGTCCGAAGATATAAATTTGTTGAACAACTCCTCACGAATGCGTCTTCGTAGTATCAATAACCGTAAACTAAAAATATTTGAACGCATCTCGTTAACCTGCTATTAATTTTTAACTTGTGAACATCAACGTTCGAAAATACTGCAAACAACATTATGTATCGCACGCCGAATAAATGCGACTCGAATAATTTGATAAACTACTGAATTTTTCGAATGTCCGGTATTCCGTAATAGCTGGACAAAATGAAGCCGTCAGTCGGAACGACGGAGCCGAGGCAGTAAATCTCAGGGCATTTTGTCGATTATTAATATCGTCGAGAAAGTTGCGAGCTGAAATATCCTGGGTATCACGGTGGACGTATCATGCATCTTTTAAGAGTTACTTACACCCATAAATTCCGCCCTGGAACAGTCCGTTTTTATTGTTTCCAACGGATCGATAGCGTTACTTTTTCAAATAAAACTTCGCGATACATTGCTGTAGCAAATACGAGATACAATGTGTTAAACAACACTTCTATTTTTCCGTTTCGACCTGATACAGACGAGTACACATAAATAGTAGGCGAAACAACGGTACGCGCGCGCCTTAACGTCGCGTGATTTGCCAGTTATGGCGCACAAATGGCCGTAGTATACTTCCGTTTCCGGTGAATGACATTCGGTAGAAAAATCGTGTCGCAGAGGGAAAACACCGAAGGGTAGACAAAGAATCAATTACAAAACACTGCGTCCTTTAATGACCATCTTTGTCAATGTATTCCGTGTTAAACGAGCCTTTCGGTTATTACACGCAACAATTCTATATCGACTCGTTCGTTTTCACATGTGCTTTATAACTTGTGTCGTACAGCTTCGTAACGATGAGGACACCTTCCTTTGAACACGCGGAACAGAATACGGTGCTGGGAGGTTTCACTGATCAGGGAAACCTTGTTCGGAGACATATTGATTTTACGGGCACGTTTTGTCCCGAGGAATCGCTGCCACCCATGGAAATAGCCATCAGCCATTGCTATTTGTAAGATAAGCTCCTGTCGAATTGGTTATTTAGTCTGTGACGTGCCCTACTTCCCCAGTTACAGTGAATACGAGCTTCGATGCGTGAATAGCGAAGTGAATCTGCGATGTAGATTATCACGAAACAGATTAGTTCATTTCGATAGAATCCCGTGGATTGTGTCGACGCTGCTAATGAGGTCTGAACTAGTTATCGATTAAAATTCAATCTTTCGACCGATCACAAACGCGGTGAATTATAAGCGAACTTGTATAAGTTGTACAGAGTACTGTCGCGGCATGCGAGAAATAGATATGCGCGATATTTGCGAAAAATGTATCTACCGTGTCCAGGGATGTGACTCTGACAAGATACAGGATCAGATATATATGGAAAATAATTTGGAATGAATTGTGAAATGAAATAATTTAATAGCAACGCATTGTCGTTTTTCATTATTTCTTCATTTTTTGATTATCATCTTTTTGATTAAAATCAAACCGAACACGACACGAATAAATGTTACTTCGTTGCTTTCTTCGAAAACATAACTCCTTTCCTCTAATTGTTACATTAATTTTGATTCGAATTTCACGGATTCCACGCGTCGAAGTATTTCAGTATTAGGAGCTATTAATTTGCAGGTATACAATTATATATACAACAAAACACAGTTCCAATTAATTTATCGATTTCCCATTTGCTCCGTTCGGTAGACAAATCTCGACTCTCTTCGATTATCAGTGATAACACCTATCTTCTACTATTTCTTTAGGGGTTGTTCACTGCAGGGCAGTTTCACATTACGGAGACTTCATCTGGATAAGCCGCCGCAAGCATATTTCATAAACTCTTCAACTCTTCTACTCGACAGGTAGTGAGTCGTCCCTTCGCTAGTTGGCGATATTTGGCAA
>CM052094.1:7816495-7880457 GCA_028453745.1 Agapostemon virescens
AAATTTAAAAATATGTGTAACAGATAACATAATAGAATAATGTTTTCGGGTATCTAAAAGTGTCAAATTTATCATCCCAATTAGCATAATTAACATTATTGAAGAAATCATATGTTTCTGATGGCTATGAATGGACTTACGCCATTTTCAAAATCAATGAAACGACGTTTTCAATTCTTAAGAAAGCACAAGTCCATAGGAAAAGTAAACTTCCCTTGAAATTGAAATAAATGTATATACTTTTATGTTATAAAATCAAAAAAATATTCAACTTTCATTCTTTGTTAAATAATTTCTACATTAAAATTAATACGGTTTTATTAATTCTTATTCAGTCTTCTCTAGTTTGTGTACGCGGGAGGGATTTAAAATAACTGTGGTGTGCAGGTGGTATATAATGTATTAAATCCATTAAGTCCTTATATTTTAGGTTTGTGAGTGGTATCGGTTTTTTGTATAGCGATGCCAACTGGATATTATTAAAGTTTTTTGGTCTTCCCCGTTACGATAGTAAATCCAATGTTTTGAATGGTACATCCTCGTTCATTGTCGTTTCATAGAATAACTTATATGAATCGCTTTTCAAAAATCTCATCCAACATACTTTAAACCAATTTACTCTTTCAACGTCAGTCTTTTTTAGCCTTTTAAAAATCGCATTTTCTATGGATAGGCACTGTTCCGTTGTTTAAAACAAATTCATTGCACATTAATAATTCAACTGTTACTTTGATAATTAAACATAAAGCTGGGATCTCATAAAATTTTATTGCATAATTATTTTCCATACCTACTTGAAACTCTTACTATGGGACTTACGCCACTTTCAAAATAAACTTTTTCATCGCTTCATCAACCAGCAAGTTTTCGTGTTACGAAATCTTAACGATTTTAAATATATTAGTAACAAGTTGCCTGAGAATGAAAAGATTTTGTAAAAATGTAACTATTATGGTAGCTGACTCGAATTTTTTTAAAATGGACTTGCGCCACTTTAAAAATAAACGGCTCATATGTTTTAATGAAAAAGTTTTCGTAGGAACACTCTTATAATTTCAATAACTGCCGAATAAGAAGTCAGAAACGAGCCATTTTGACTCGCCGCGTCGTTCTAGTGTTAACATTTTTTAAAACATCGGAGATAATCAAATGTTAATTCGTACCGAACCCACCACTCTGCATTGCTTTACAATATCGTAACCATTTTAGTCGACTTTAAGGACGATACTATCCGTCTCGATTCATCGAACAGTATGCAACGCATCGAAAACTCGCAGAGAAGATCGGAAACGAGCGACTTGATAGTAATCGTTTCGGGAACGTTGAGACCGTATTACCGACTACGTACTGGTTTGAATAATTCACGTTTGATTGCGTTTCGTTTTCGAACGGCCGAGCGAACGGGGCTCGCTGTTTAAGCCCGAAAAGTTCATTTTCCCGTTCATCGATTTCCAACCCGGTCACCGATTTCACGATATCAATTTATCGTTATCTACACGGAAATAGAATCCTCCGTTCGCCGCGTGGCATTCGTCTCCGGCCAGCTTTTAGCTGTTGACGATCGAATCTTCCTCGTTTTTTATTCTCTCCCTCGGACGATATTAAAGTTGCGTTCGTTTCGGCCCGGACGAAAGAATGGAAAAACAGTCCCTCGGGCTGGAACCATAAGCGAAATGAGGGACGATCGTTCGAGGGAGAAGATGAAACCCTGTTTCCCTTGCGTGTTACCCCGAGGCGAAATCAACGATAGTTTATTTCACCAGCCTTTTAATTTGAGTACGAGGATGCGTCAAGAATGGCGAGCCTCTTTATGAAAGAATCGTAACTGCGAGCTAAAACTCTTCTCTTAAACCCTTGCTTTCCCATTTATTTCACAGTTGCAGTGACAAGAAATCCTTTGTAGTTCATAATTTGCGAAAAGAAAAAGAACACTTGTATGTATACAGGATACTTATACCTACACCTATATATTCTCCAATGTATGTGAACAACAATTCACGCTAAACCTATCGAACATTAAAATTGGTTAAGATATTATATATTATTATATTAGATATAATTTGTTTAGAATTCCTGCGACTTTCATTACAATGTGTGATAGAATAACGGAATCTGTCGAATCAATTGATATGAAGGCAACCATCTGATAGTTCTAGTGTTAAATCCTTTTGGAACGTTTTATTATTGACGTACAAAGCAAGGATAGTTTAATGGAATGTTTCGTTGCATTCAACGTGTTTTGTATCGTCGAATAATATCTTTAAATATTTTGTTTGTCGACCACGTATCTTCGTTGTGAATTGTGTTTGTTGAAGAAAAGTACTCTTAGATAAGCCTTGCACGGAGCTGAGTTAACTAGTTCGTATTGCGCTCTTTATTGCAATTTATCGCGCATAAAGCGTTCCTTTTAATCCAAAAATTACTCAATTATACGTATTAATTGTTACGCAAATGTAATCCCGTTCACAGACGAGTACGATTCGATACGGAATGGTTTCACTTTATAAAACAAATAAAAAATATGGAATTGGAGCGAGCCATTACCATAATTGAATCTTGTACAAACTACATAGGTGATTTGAACGAGTATGATTGAAAAATCCTGGAAACATAGAAATTGGACGAAGTTTGATATTTTATACCGTTTTACCATCAACCCAAGAAATTCTACATTAATATTAAATCAACCAGCACCAGTCAAAATGACCAGTCTCTAATTTTTCGTTCTACAATTATTGAAACACTAAACGTACATTCGATCGCATAAATTCACTTACCGACGTTGACATTATCATACAAACTGTATAAAATCTAAATACATGCAACCTCGCCATTTTAATAAAGCTATAGATTACTTTCAGTACTTGGTAGATTTAATGTTAATCTTCCATAGATTAAACGTTGTTTCTTATACAAACTAGAAAGCCTTTAAATATCTTAAATCGATTAAACGTTGTGTTCTTATACAAACTACCAAGACCGTAAATACCTTCAATCGATTAAACGTTGCTTTCTTATACAAACTAGAAAGCCTTTAAATATCTTAAATCGATTAAACGTTGTGTTCTTATACAAACTACCAAGGCTGTAAATATAAAACTGAAATTTGTCCATACGTGGCACTAGCTGTCAATGTAGTTACCGTTAAACCGCGGTATTTTCGCCATTTTCGTATTTTGACATCTGATAAAGATTTTCAACTCACAACCATACAAGTTTCATACAACAGCGTAGTTTTTAATAAGGTTGAATGCGTGAAATTTTGTTACCATTTAAAGAGAATTGCTCCAGAATCGTATCGACTGCTTGTCGAAGCTTACGATGAGCATGCTCTTGTTAAATCACGGCGCATCAAGTGGTTTAAAAAATTCAAAATAGGAGATTTTGACGTGAGAAACGGAGAACATGGAAGAGCAATGAAAAAGGTTGAAGACAGCGAATTGCTAGCATTGTTGGAGGAGGATGACGCTCAAACGCAAAAGCAACTCGCGGATCAATTAAATGTGACACGAGAAGCCGTCTCCATACGTTGGAAAGCCATGGGAAAATCCAGAAGATAGGGAAATGAGATTAGAAGGCAACCCAAAGTGATTTTGCTTCATGATAATGCACCATCGCACATAGCAAAACCGGTCAAGGAAACGATTGAGGCGTTTAGTTGGGAAATACTTTTGCATGCGACTTGGTTCCGATTATTACTTGTTTGCATCGATAAGACACGCACTTGCAGAGCAGCGCTTCGCATCTCACGAAAATGTACGAAAATGGTTCGATGACTGGTTTGCCTCAAAAGAGGAACAGTTTTTTTGGTGTGGCATCCACAAATTGTCAGAGTAATGGGAAAAATGTGTAGCTACTGATGGGCAATGTTTCCAATAAAATATTTTTTATAATTTTCATACAATAAACGTGTATTTTCTATACAAAAATTCCGGTTCAGTATTTACATATCTTGTAAAATCTAAATACATGACAACCTTGTAATTTTTGGCATTAATCTTCAATCGATTTAACATCGTCTTCTTATACAAACTGAGGAAAGCTTTCAGAACAACGCGTAGATTGATTTAATTCTTCCATACTAAAGTTGCAGACGAATTTTATCCCTTAACCCCTTGCCATACCATTTTCTATGCGGCTACAGTTAATGTAAGATTTTTAACGTCAACAGTGTTATAGAAGAGGGAAGAAAATTTAGATTGCTTATACAACTACATTTACTTCAATGCTTGAACATCAATGATAAAAGAGTGAAATTTGGTGTCGTCTAAAAACGAATGCTAAACATTTATATTTGTTAAACTTTGTTTAAAATCTTCTGCACAGACACAACACAGTTTGCGACACATTATTACGGCTGCTTATCCAGATGAAGTCGGATATGGATGATTGAAGAATCATCGCAGCAAGAGTTGCTGTGGACCAACTAATCATTGTGCTTTGATAATGCATCATCGCACACAGCAAAACTGGCAAAATCGATTCATTACATCTCTGTAATGAAAATTGCAAATAAATATAACAAATTAAATTTTGGCATTTTTATAAAAGGATATACACCAGTCAAATTTAATGCCCGGTGGATTTAGTTTTAAACAGTGGCTTAGAATTTTCCTCAGAAACGCGATGACTTCAAATTGCAAGGTTTCTTTCACCGTTCGGGTAATTCTCATGCTTAACCCTTCGCCATATCATTTCCTTTGACCGGAAGATTGATTGATTTTGACGGAAGATTGAAACGTAACGCATTTACGTTTTGGTATATATCTATTAAAAATAAAAAAATCGGCACGAACTTTTCGGACAACCCAATATTATATCATTACACTCAGATTTATTCTAGACACCGGGTCCAACCCAAGCCGAAACATTTCCACGTTTCTACAACCATAAACTGCCGAAACTTCCCCCGCAAGTAACACTTTGAGACCAGGCACGACAACCCTCAGCAGCTACCTTCGAACGCATAATCGACTCTGATTGACACTGGCTGTGGCGGCTCTACCTCCTACTCTCGCCGGTAGAAGGACAGTAGGACGAGACTGTCCCGCTAGTTCCTGATCCGCCTCCAGTTCATATACAGGGTGTCCCAAAAGTATGTTGACAGCGGGAAATGAAGTGTTCCTGAGGTCATTTGAAGCAACTTTTTCCTTAGAGAAAATTCAATCTGCGGCTTTGTTAACGAAAATGGTCGAAAAATGACTAGCCAATGAGAGCGAAGCGCGCGAACCAGCACGTGCCCGAACGAGAGCGTTCGACCGTCCGTCGGCCAGGCGCGCGAGCAAAAGTCAGAGAGCGCGAAATTTGCGATTTTTATTTACTACGCGACAATAATAATTTTTAAGAAAAACGCTGTTCATTCTTATTTCAGAATGTCTAAAGAATAATTACTAATTTTTCAGATCCGAAATAATGATGCGACACGCGCGGTTTGAACGGAGGTATCACCAGAATTAGTCCTGTACGGCACGCGTTGAGACGTTTAGCTTACCGATGCCTGAAAAATGTGCTTATCTCCGTTGCAGCTCGAAAATTGCAGAATTCTCGAGTCCCGTGGTGGTTCGCCCGGTGTTATCGAACGTATTGACTATCGGCCAGTGATTTTATGCCTGAACAGAAGTTGTACGCGTGTTTGAGTAATATAGCGAAAAGCTTGGGATCGAAGAGAATTAACAGTCGCGGAGTTCGAGGGTAACAAGGTCCGGAACCGAGTACCGAGTACCGAGCTCAGTTGTTTGGAAAGTAGGGAAACCCGTGGCGTCACTTGTCCCCATAAATTCCCGTCGACTAGCGAGCATTGATGTGCACGCGCGAGAACTGAATAATTTATCCAGCCGGTTAACTAAATAATTGCGCGGCATTCGAGCGTCGGCCGAAACTCTCAATGAGCCGGGCAATCGTCCTGTTTATGTTTCACTATTTAGAGAATAATTATAGGATCAAGCAACGGGGATGTGAACGATAGTGAATTATTAATGGGAACGCGTTGCACGGCAAACAGTTGCCCGCGGACGACGTATTAATTATTGTACCCAATGCACAACGTCGAAACGGTGCGTTTATATTAACGCGCGGCGCCGCTCCAATTCTTCCCGCAAATAGGAAACGCGACGATTCACGGGGACAATTAACGTTTTCTGAACGGTGCACGCTCGCTAACAATCGTTTCCTGTCGCCAACTCACCACTATTATAGAATCTGACCGGATGAATCGACGATTCTTACACGATTATAATTCGAAGAACAAGCTCCCGATCGTACACCGTATAATTTACACAATTTTCACAATGTTTGCGATTTTTTACGACCGCGACTTTTGTTCACCTTTTGTTGGTAACATGGGTGGTTCATGTAAGCAGCGAAATTCCACTCTTGAATTTCGTTCTTTCTGTTGGAAGTTAAATCCTGAAAAACTTAACATTGCCCTATATTAGCCTTGCTCTGCAACATTGTAGATTCTGAACGGAGTCTAATAAATATTTACGTCGTTAATCTCCCTTAAATCCGAAATAACATTCTGTTTGGTTGTTATTAATACACATCCATTGGAGGATATATAGACACACAGTGAGTCACGGAAGTATTTGAACGCTCTCAAATGAAAAGTTTGGTGCGTAAAAATGCGAGTCACATTTACAATTACGAAATATATTTATTCGTGTAATAACGTACAAATAGTACGGTTATATGTATACACTCTGAACACTCTCCGCGTACACACGCGGTTGTCTTATAGGTATTTTTCAGTGGGCGTTTTCTCTACGTCATCCAATCGCTAGAGTAAGGAAGATCAAAACCGAAGGGGTACATCGCCTGGGGTACACGAGTTTTATGGTGCGACCATTATCGAAAAATTCTTTATTCTTTAAAAAATTCTTTAAACCCCTCAAATGACTAAATGTCACGTCTGCATCATAAACTCGCCCCCTTCGCTCGGACCGTTCACCCCTACTAACACGAGAACATATTCAGATGCGAAAATCCGATTTTGATGAAACTTATGGGAGCTTATAGTTCTTTGAAAAATATTTGCCACGTGTTTTTTTTTATCGTCAACCATCCACTTTGAAGGGATAAAAGCAACCCTCAAAGTTGGGGTATTTTTGAGATATCTCGGAAACCAGAGGTTGAAAACATTTGAATTTTTTTTAAATTGTGTGTTTTTCAGTGGGAAATATAGTCGCACAAGAAAATTTTAACAAAAGTTTTTTGTTTAAACAATAAAGCTATAAGATCCCATAAGTTTCATCAAAATCGGATTTTCCCATCTGAATATGTTCCCTAAGTCTCTTCTACCTGAAAAATGCTTAAAAATTTTCCTTCATATTTAAAATCCGCAATCACTTAGTTGTCAACCCAATAGAACACAAGATGTTCACGTTTTCGAGCATGCTGTAGAAATTGTCTGCATCGAGGTAGTTATTGTATCGATTGCACTCGGGTAAAAACAGCGCGGCTACTTATTCGAGAGTGGATCTTGACGAGGTTGAACGTAACGAGGGCTTAGCGAACGAGGCACCGGAGTATCTGGAAAGAATCGATCGCGCATATGCGAACCTCCTTTGAGCAACGTGTTTGCGAGAATGCGGCTTATCGCACCGGCGGCATCTCAGATCCATTAAGGGGTTGTTTCGTAACGCGGAAGCTCTTTGACTGGTAATCGTGTCAAGTGCGTTACACGCCTCTTTGTGCGAACTCCTGTCCTCATGGAATCGAGGATGTTTGAAAATGCAAACCGTCAATAAGCTGGTAACAGTGTAATTTCGTTATTCCACAGTGCGCGCTGTGTACAGTTAATTTCCATATTCTTTCAGCGATGCCTCTAGGGTCGACTCGGCATCGTGATAACGGCGAACATCATTTTCGCTTCACCGTTTATTAAGATTCAGCGAATTTTTCGGGTACCCAGCCTACAGAGGGTAATCAAATTGTCGCAAACACTTCGAAATTAATTCGATGTTTGATAACTGGGCGGTGGATTATTATGTCAAATGCAAATTATCTCACAAGGGAATATAATCAGATGCTAAAATCTGATATTGATGAAACTTATGGGAGCTTATAGTTTTATTGTTTAAACAAAAATGTTTTGTTAAAATTTTGTTACGCGACTACATTTCCCATTGAAAAACACACAATTTAAACAAAATTTCAAATTTTTTCGATTTCTGGTTTCCGAGATAGCTCAAAAATACCCCAACATTGAGGGTTGCTTTTATCCCTTCAAAGTGGATGGTTGACGATAAAAAAAAACACGTGGCAAATATTTTTCAAAGAACTATAAGCTCCCATAAGTTTCATCAAAATCGGATTTTCGCATCTGAATATGTTCCCGTGTTAGTATGTTCTAATTGCAAGTTGCCTGAAGGAAGAAAAACAACTGTAAAAAATTTTAAAAAGCTCCTTTTTTACTGATCATTTAATTCAGACTAATTATAATATTTACAAAATTCATGTCACATATCATTTATTAAATTAATGCAACTAATTGCTCAAAGAAAGTCAAGACGTTTGGTTTAATCTTAAAAAAGTTATTTAGATTTAAATAGTGTCCGAATACTTTTGTGAGCCACTGTATATCGTCGTTCTGCACTAAAAGGGTTAAGAAATATGCTACAGTAAAAAGTAACGTTTATTTTATAATATCCAAGAAACAGTGGATGAATTTTGATCCTGAAGAACGTACTAGCGTTAAGCCTAGCATGACGATGACGTCACGAAAAGTTCGATCCCCATATTTTTCTTATTTTTGAACTTGCGTGACCTTCGAAGTCATCGTGTCGCACAAGTGTGCATTCGTTCCAACCCACGCTTTCCCGTGACATTAAGAAATCCGGAAAATAAGGGAAACATAAAAATTGATATAGGTTATGGCATGTTGTCAATAAAATATGTTGTAAAATCTTCATTTTTCGGAAACACCTATCGTTAACGAAAAAAACGCTGGCCCAATTTGATGTTAATGCACCGATGGAAGCGGCATAAGCAAACCGGGGAACAAATTAAACAAATATACGATTTTCTACAACAAAGGAATAATAAATCCATTTCACAAAAGGCATCCAAAAACGAACGTTCCGTATTCCGTGCACACGGTTCTTCGGCAAAAATACGATTTCTCTGAGAGCAATGTCGCGTCTAATGAATTTTATTTTAAACACTGGCTGGATAACAAAGTCCAGCTGCGTGCGGCTACACTTTCCTTTCACATCGACGGAAATTGAAAATTGTTCGTGCGGTCAAAAATCGAACGAAGACCGGTCGAGCGAATCAAGGCGTGCAGGCCATCCATTTCGAATACTAGAGGCTCGCGGGAAAAGAATTAATCGACGACCTAGATAACTTGATTGATGGGAGGGTGGGAGGGGGGGGGGGTAGCGGCGCGGCGGTCCAATAAAAGAACGGCTTCGGTTCGGATTCTGGTTCAACAATCGGATCCAAGGAAAAGTATGACAAAAGGGTTCGGCCTCGCTACCCAGTCGCTCGAGGTCCGGGAGTTTTCAATCGATTTCCGGCGAGAGCCCATTCAAATCTAATCCGGTTTACGAACAATCCTAAGTAGACTGGTCCGTGAAAGTTTGATACGCCTATCACGGGGTACAACTTCGAGCCCCGTTTCGCTATTCGAGAATACCCGTGGGGCCTTATCAGCCGCGCAAACTCGTGAAGTTAACAGCTGACGGTGTCCCACCGTAGGATACCTGCAAATGCCACTTCACATCCTGAATACCCTAATAGGGAACGTCGCGGCGCGATAATGACGAACCCCGGGATATCAAGAGCATCGCAGATAGAGAGCCCTCCTAGTTCGTCAAAATGATCGTTCTTTGCGCGGATTTTAATCGGAGGTTTATGGCATCCTCCGCTCGTAACTGGGACGGAATTTCAACGGCGGAATGATGTATTTATCGGACGAGACGTCGTTCGATGTGTTTAGTATTATAATGGCACCGAAGTTGCCCGTGTGGCTCGAGTTAAGTGTCTTTTCATGGAAATGCGAACGGAGGAATAAATAAAACCTCCCGAGGCTGTCAACTTTTACGGTTTTTACCAGCTCATGTTAAACATTAGGTTGTTATGTCACTTTAACAGTAAATGTACTGAGTATTAAAACTAGTTGATGTATCTTTTAAAAATGTCAAGGTATAATTTATTTGGAATATTTGCGATTTTCATTACAAAGTATATTTGAACTAAGAGATCTATCGAATCGATTACAATGAAGGCAATTTTATAACTTCAATGGTAGGGAAATAAAAATCTGAAAATAAATAAAACGTCCTGAGGTTGTAAATATGAACAATTTTTACGTTTTTTACCAGCTCATATTAAACATTAGCTTGTTATTTTACCTTAATACTAAACGTACCAAGCATTAAAATTAGCTGATGCATGTTGTCGTATAAAAATACTAAAATTTAACTTATTTGGAGTATTTTCCATTTTCATTACAAAGTATAACTGAACTAAAAGCTTTAACGAATCGATTCCTATGAAGGCTATTTTATAAATTCAATAATTGTGAAATGAAAAATTTTGAAATAAATAAAACGTCCCGAGGCTGTACACATGACCAACGTTTACGTTTTTTACCAGCGCATGTTAAATATTAGGTTGTTATTTTACTGCAACACGCAGTACTTGTTAAGCTGGTGTTTATTGTTAAAATATAATTGAACAAGTATTGAATCGATTCCTATGAAGGCAATTTGAAAAATCTGAAAGAGGTCATTCGACCCGCAGCAATAGGTTTAGTGTTCAACAAACGTGAAGTGCCTTTCAATAATACTTGTTGACAAAGTAAGCATTCAAGCATATTTCCGTCAATAAATAACGAGTTTTGCGATTATTAAAAAATAAAATGATTTAATGGTTCATCTTCCTCATTTATTGGATTGTCATCTCTATTTCTGTGCTGCTTCTATCGCTAACGAACTTCATTTACTATCACATTTTGACAAAACATCACATGAAACGTTAATATGTTCATTTTTTCATTTATGTAAAAAGAATTCTCTATGATCACGTCGGCTGACACAGAAATAAATTTTGTAAAAGTAAATAGAAAGCAAATATAAGACGTGAAAGGTAAACTTTGTATTTTCAAATGACATATAACAAATATGTAGATTCTTATAGTATTCCTTGATTAGAAAATTTCATAACAGTTGCATTCTGAAATCGGAGTTCGTAAAAAAGCACAATAATCTGTAGTCCTACGATTTGTACATTTCTCGAAACAGTTATTTGAAGTCTGAACTCGGTTAAGTGGAGAATATATAACGAGGACAATTAACACGTTAACTGCCACGTCACGCGCATGATGGACACAATTGTTTGACTAGATTTCGTCGTTAATTTGTATGACGGTAGACAGAGTAGACAAAACCGTCGTTAAGAGGTACGAAGTATAATAAAGTAGAAATAGCAGTTACTATAATTAATCTTGACGTATCAGTTACGGATTTAATGAAAATATTGATTAGATTTCTTCTAACTTCGATACACGATGGTGTGCCACTTAACGTGCTAATAATTTTGTCGTGGCAGTACGAAGATCTCCGTTGACCTTCGATTGAAAAATTCTGCTGATTCGAACTTGAAGACGCGATTTGCACTTCAGAAACGAAAAATAGAAACTGAACTCTTCTGGAAACAGAGTCTCCTCCCTAAAGATCAGTTTTTATTGCAAATAGAGAATATTGGAGCTAGAGAAATCTGCGAGACTATTCAAATAAAGAAGTTGTTTACAAAGGCGTATAAATGTTTAGTAAAATAAAAATTGATTATCTGGATACGAAAGGTCACTCTTTATTGAAAATAGAGAATACTGGAGCTAGAAAAATCTGTGAGACTATTCAGAGGAAAAAAACGTTTATAAAGGTATATAAATGTTTAGTACAATAAACATTTACTATCTGGAGACGAAAGATCACTCTTTATTTAAAATAGAGAACGCTGGAGCTAGAAAAATTTGTGAGTCTATTCACAGGAAAAAATCGTTTATGAAGGTTTAGAGAAATAAAAATTTAATACCTCGAGACAAAATGGTGGGTGAAGATGAAACTGGAAATAGAAACATTTCTGTGTGCAAATGGATTGCCTTAAAAAAAGAATCTTCTCTGTGAGGATTATTGTTTGTTAAAACAGAACATCGCAGCCGGTAAAGTCTGCGAGATTGCTCAGAGAACGAAAGGCGTTGTCAAGAAGTGTGAATGATTAGTGAAATAAAAATTTAATTTCTCAGGTAGGAATAGTGGCCGATAGTCGAACGAACGGACGAGATTGCGAACCAGGGGCGAAGAGAGTGAGAGGTGCCACGTGAAACGAGAGCTCGGAGAAAATTAAGAAGAAAAGAATCGTTTCAATTATAAGAGCGGTGAAGCAGCTCGAATTAATTTACAGGCTAACGGTGAGTGCGACTCGTCCGGGACTCCTGGAAATTCCATTAATACGTCCCTGAGTGTTCGTATTCCGTGAAAGACACTTCTTTAAAGAAGACAGCCGTGTCCATTAAGCCCGACGATGAAATATTTACGTCCCTGTCATCGCTAGGGACCAGAGTACACGAAAAGAAATTGCGAACCTATTCGGCTTGCTGATTAGCAAAAAAGCTCAACTTTTTCCGAGGCAAATAAAGGTACAACCTTGACATCACATCTGTTTTCATTTTCATCGTGACTGACACTAGGTTCACGGAGCACTAAAGGTAAATATTTAAACACTAACTTTACCTAGAATTAAAATTGACAAGATTATTTAGAACTTCTATGATTGTTATCACAATATATGATCGGATAAAGAAATCTATTGCATCGATTCGTATGAAGGCAATTTTATAATTCCGATAATAGTGGAAAATCTAAGAAGGGTCATTTGACCCTTTAGTGTTAAATTACTTTATAGAAATTTGTCTATAAATATTTATAACCATTCTTTAATGTTATAAACTCAAAGAAATACATTTGTTAAATAATTCCTTGTGGCTGCATACTTAACAATCACAATAAATCTTAGATTAACAAGCTTAGTAGCTGTTATTTTGAAGCATACCGCCAACCTAGTGTTAAACTTTTACTCAAAACTTGAGAATTTTGAAAATGTCGATCTTATTTGTTGGTATTACTGAAATATTAAAACAAATACGCGCTTTAACATGAACATTCGCTGATAAATAATGCGCTTGTGAAATATTTATCTGAGAAGTATGCTTCATGTAGATTTTATCAAAACTTGCGTGTACAGGTTTGATATGGCGACTTGTGAGTTATGTGTATTATTAGCGCAGCGATATTATCGATTTGAAAAGAAGATATTAAATAAAGGATCGGCTTGTATCCTAGAGTTTTTAGAAGCGTACAGTAAAGCATACACGCATAATTATTGAATCAACATTATTCAATTTTCATTTGCAAATGTGGTAGCATTAAAAAGATCTGTTGCTCATTTTAAATAGACACAGCAATACTTAATAACTTATGAAAAATTAGTTTGGGCGATACAAAAAGAATCAGATCCATACAACATCCTTAAAAAGTCAACCTTGCAATCACTTCAAAAAGTTACAGTGTCAATTACAACACCAATTTTCCAGAGTAACACCAGAGTATTAATCTACTTATATAATGTGTTATACGTATATTACCCAAGAGCAGTCGTTTTGACTGCTTGGGAAATTTAAAATAATCAAATGACTGTTATTATTGAATTGAGTAAATTTCTTATATTTATTATATAATTCTTATATAAAATTGAGTTATTTATGGTCAGCAAAGTGGGGTCCCGAATTTTTTAGAAAAACTATGGCCAGAGAAAAGTTCAAGCAAATCCTACGATCTATTCGTTTTGACGAAAGAACCGAAAGAAGTAGGCGCCTACAAACAAATAAATTTGCCTTGGTTTCGGAAATATGTGATAAGTTCATTGAAAACAGTCAGGCTTGCTATCAACCAGGGCAAAATATAATAGTTGACGAGCAATTATTTCCTTCAAAAGCCAGGTGCAGGTTTACACAGTATATGCCTAATAAACCCAACAAATTTGGCATCAAATTGATAAAAGTAATAAAAAAATGTTACCGGAATCCATTCCATTTTATAACAGTACAAAATTTGGATTTTATAACAGTACAATATTTTTCAATATTTAAGATTAGGCTGCTATAAATGATTGGATCCTTTACAAAGAAATGACAGGAATACAAATATAACGATAAGAGTTCTTGTTTCAATTAGCAGAACAGCTTTCCACCGAATACAGAGCTGCAAAACAGAAAAATTCACCAGAACACGAAGACCCACAAAGATCAGCTGCAACATCATCAAATGCAACCCATTCTAACAAACGCAAAATTTGTCAAGTACAACTTTGCCACAACAACAAAACAAAGAATATATGTGAAAAATGTCAAAAGTATGTTTGCGGAAGATGTACACATAAAAGGATTTCCACTTTTATTTGCATAAAATGTACGAATAATAATGCATAAATTATTTTTTTTCCAAGTGAAGTAAATTTTTATTATTGTTAATATTTACTAATAGCCTGTTATATAACTGTAAATAATATAAAAAAATATTAAAAATTAATTTTAAATAAATTTCTTTACACATTCGTTATTCTTTCACAATGCAGTCATTTTGACTGCTTTTGGGCAATATAGGTATATACTAAGTTTCAGTCTTTCTAGTTTTAAAGAGTGTCCGGATACTTTCGTGAACCACTTCAATTTTAGAAAATTCTATAGTAGAAAAATAGAAGTTGTAAAGGCTGTCCAAGTACCGTCGTTCTCGTTATTGTAAAAAGGGTTCGCCGTTCGACGACAAGGGATCCGGATGTTGTTCGAGGAAAGGCGAATGAAAAGAGTTTGGCAGAGTTTGCTAATCCCAATCGTGTGGAGATTACAAGAGCATTACAGTTGATATCGACGAGGTAATTTTTCTTAGAACTTAGTTAGCATTCTATCGGGAGGCTTTCATCGCCGCCATCGAGGAAGACGAAACTCGTGACAGAGAGTTTCGCGAGCTCTGTTCTTCGTTGTCTCGCAAGTTTCGAAGGAACTTCCACATCACGTCGAAGCGTCGAACTTGTCGCCGTGTAGGCAGCTGCAAAAACCTTCGAGATATTGAACGATGGGATGGGGGGTAGTAACGTAGTGCGCTGCCAATTAGGATTAGCGAAAGGTACCGAGTATTCCATCGGTCGTTTCTTAACCACGTCGCATAATTTCGTTCGAAGCTTCCCTCGTGGTTCATTCCCCCGTGAAATTGTCAAACGATTGATTTATTGGAAAGCGATAACTTTCGAGGGAACAAAGTGAATAAAACTGCACGGAACGATTGTTAATCTTCGATAAAATTTTCTAAATGCGCCATAGAATATATATCAGGTAATGGCTTATTCGATCACGGTAAAAATAGTGTTATTAAAATAGTAACTCATGTTATTTCGATTAACGCGGCGTTACGTGTATAGTAACTCATTCCGTTCCCAGTCTGTGGCTATTCATCTTTGAAATAAAATTATAAATATGCTGCGTGAGATATATGGGTTATTGTATTCAATAGGTTATTCAATTACGATGGAAATACTGTTGTTACATTAACAATTCATACTAGTTCGCTGAAGCTGGTACTGCATCTCAGTGCTTAAAACATTACAGAACAAACATCTTATTAATATCAATTAATCAATTAATATAAATTTACGCAAGTACTCTCCAAAGTAAATCATTCTAGTACCAAATCCACGGGACGCATCAGAACGATGCTGTCTAATATTATCAATTTACAATTTCCCATATTATAAATATATATATATATATGCATAAAAATGTTGCTAAAAATTTTAATAGACATACTCTAGTTACTTCTGCGAAGCAGTATGAAATAAATACGTTTATCCCTCATCGGAAACAAGTGCCCTTTTAAAATAAAGTGTAACAGTTTTCGGGGAAAAAAATATTCAAAAAGTCACTCTGTTTCGGTGTCTCGGATGACAACCACCCTTGGGCTATCCAAATTTGATGAGCTCAAAAAACACTTCAACTGCAGTTGTCCAACACCGCGTCCGTAGCAATGCGCGTCCGCATTTCCGGGCTGCCGTGTTTACTAACGTCCGAACAGCAGATGAAATTTGCAACGATGCGCGTGCACAGGTTGCAGCAAACGGGCGTATCGACTGGTTGTTACAATGGCCAGGAAATATGGCGAGGAGGAAACGCGTACATACGGCTTCATAAAAATCTGCTGTCGCCGCGGGAGCGATGGGCGTTTTTACGCGGAGCGGTAAATCGTAGAAACGTCGGCCAGATTTTTCATTCGACTGCCGCGCCGCGTCCGGGGAAAAAGTGCATCGCGTGCGTTGAACCGACGGACTCGCCCTTAAAAACGGGAAATTTCCGTGCTCAAAATGGCCGATTTCGGCGACTTTACCAGCGTCGGATTCGTGCTCTGCTTCGAACGAGGGCTATTCTTTCGTGCATGCCGATGCGACCAAGTGTTTGCGCAAAAAGACGCCGGGATTGAGAGTCCTCTCTTCAAACGCTTTTATCTTTCCGTTCTTAACCCTGAAACGACCAATGGAGCTCCTCGCTTCTCTCGTGTGAAGAAAATTTGTAATATTATGTATTGCTGTATATAGAATTCCAGGTTACCACGAAGGTATCGATTTTTATTTAACCTCTTGCCTTACAATAACGAGTCACACTTGTGATCAGGATTTCGAACAGGATCATTTAAACATGCGTTTTCTTCATTTCCTTTAAATAGAAATAAGATTCTATTTAATCTCTGATCGTATGCAATCGGTGGAAAATAGCTACACACGCGGTAACTACAAATTTAACTATTCTTTTTGTCGCTTCGCTGAGTATAAGGAATATCCAGTCACTGTTATCAAAAAATAAATTGTAGGCCAATGGGTTAACGAAGATGACATTGGAAATATAGATAGCGTACGTTTCTTGGACATTTCAAGGTCGTTGTAAGGTCAACTACATGATATTAACTTTTTGCACTCCAAGCAATTGTAGTTCCAAAATCGAGACACTTTTTGATGTAGAATAGTTTCATTATACATGGTTCATTTCCTTTCATGCACATACAGTTTTTTACTATTACTTGTAGATGCAATATTTCAATTTGCACCGATTTATTAAATGCATAGCGATGTAAAAATTGTTTCCAATAATAGTTTGCCAATTTTTAGTGTCGATTAATTTAGAGCCATTGGAGTGCTAATATTGTTATACTTTTTCAAAGTGCAGGCTTGTTCTATCTGTATTTTTAATTACATCTTCGTTACTCTAATATTCGAAGTTTAGTAACAACCTTGAAGGTAAAAGCAACAGTAAATGATTCTAAGAAATTTTTTTTAAATATGAGGGCATATGCGACATTAGGTGTGTACAATTAACCCCTTGACGTACAAATAAAATGGAATTTGACGCCTCCGAAGAATACTATTTAACTGGCTGAACTGAACAGTTACATGCACACTCAGAAACAGAACATTTTACTTCAAAATTTATACTGCTATATAATATTTAATCAGGTTGATATATAATGTTAATGGACAGTAATTAAGTAATACCATAAAATAATAAATTAATAATTCCGTAAAGTATGATACATTTCAAAGCATTTTGGAATATGTAAAGGAACTAGACATTTTTTACATCGTCAATTTGTTTCGCTTCTTACACTACTTTTTACACACACGTGGCATTTCCTTACAAGATGTTCCTTTTCGTTAGTGGAAGGTATAATACATTATTATATTATTATTATGTTTCATGTAATACATTTAACTCAGACATGTTGTAAGGATTATAATTCATATATATATAATATGACATGCGTTTTGCGGAATCGCTGTTATACTGACAATGAATGCTGCTTTCAATGTATTTCTTTCTGGTTTATTGGTTTGCCGATACGATTTTGTTATCGGTACTGTTGCGGAGAAAGGAGGGGAGAGCATCTTAAACATTTTAAATGAAACAGAATCAATGCACGATTTTCAGCAACTGCCAGAGACAGCTCTTGACGTCTCAGAGACGTCAAAGTCTACAATGGCATATGAAATGAATGGCGTCTAAGAGAGGTCATAGTACGCCAAGGGGTTAAAAAACTTTTAGTGGAAACATACTTATAATTTCGACCCGTTCGGTAGTTCGATTGTTAAGAATATTGCAAGTATTTTTCGTTCTCGAAATATGTATATGCTGACAAAATAGAAATACAAATCAAAAAGCAACGTTCCAATGTCTGCTGATATTACGTCGGCCGTTGAAACCTTCTTAAAAATATTATTTTAATTATATAATGTTCATTTTATACATAGTATGTCAAAAATGTCGAATTAAAACAAGGGTTATTCTCATATAGTTTTTCTTTTGCGAAAATGACAGTCACGGTTTCATTTTTAACCCTTTGCACTCGCAGCTGTTTTAATTTGAAGACACAAGGCATTTCTTCCGACTTAGAGTATTTATAGTCTAGATTGTTTCTTTCCTCTTGTACACATGTTATAAGGATTCAAATTCATATACAGGTATACATATACATACATATATATACATACATATATATACATATATATTCATACTGATAGTAAGTAAGAATGCTGAATAACAGTAACATTGAAGGGCCTTAGTATGTTTACTTTAGCTACGACCATAGTATGTTTACTATTTACTACAATTTCTTATGAATGGGATCCTTATGAAAGGGATTATAACTGTACGTGTTTAAAAAAGGGTGGTTCCATTTAAAAAGTCAAGGTGAACTTGGTATCTAAAAAAATGACATAAAAACAAAATTTCTTTATACCACTCAACTTTGTCCTTACCATATTTTACGTATCTTTAGAAACAACAAAGATATTTTAGGTGCAAACGTTTGGTGACTCACCCTGTATATTGCACATCCATCTAATTAGATGACGACATTGATTAGCCTGAATCTGGCCTTCTAACAATTCTCTACAACAAGAACATTTATATATAAATGTTGCAGCATAGATGAAAAGGAAGTCTAGAAAAGTAGAATTTTCTTTTGATTCTTGTGCTGAAATAACATTTCTATTTCATAAAGTTTGTTTGAAAGCGACGTTGAGTTGATTCTTCCACTTTTGAATCCGAGGATCAAACGAATACATTGAACTGTCACAGGATGCTAGAGGAACTATATGGTTCAGAGTATCAAATGTGGAAAATGGGTGAATTTTTATCGGAACAGGCTACGAGGATTAAGAAACAGAAAATATCATTGACAGTCACAGCCGTTGCGAAATTTTCGCCTTAGCCTGTGGGATCCTTTATCCTCTGTCTCGTCTAGCGCCGTTGAATATTTCCCGGAAGTATACTCGGTGACGCAGTGCATTTTCCAGCCGAAGCAATTCCCAGACCGGAAAGAGAATTGACTCGACGAGCAACTTTCTCCGAAACGCTTTTATCGCGACGCTTGTTTCGACTACGTTCTTTTATGCGGCGGAATACCAATGGTATAGTGGTGTGAACTTGATAAAAGTGGTACAGGGAATGGTCGGTCAATCTATTGTTAAAGGAACTGGACTTTCAACGCTCTTTTGCTTAGCCGCGAAATTTTACGATTTTTCTTGTTCAAAATATTAGAAGAGATAATGGAGCCGTTCATTGCACAAATCGCTGAACTCCATAAAACAAAAAGTGGAGAAATACGATGATATTATGTGCATTGTCTTTTAAGATTCCCTATATAATATAAACTCAAATAAATATTGTAGAATGCATAAATACAAATCTAGCTTTCATCTAACAGTATACAAAATTAATAATAAAGAATAGCCAAAACGTTATCGTCAGATTCGCCTTCCAAAATGTGGTACATCTTCGACATCAAAATTACCGGATCGAAATTTTGCAAACAAGTTCTGGCATTGGCGTACTTTCAACACATCTTCTCCATGAAAATCGGTTAATTTCTTTCTGGCTTGAATAGCATTTTCACCTTTTCTATAGTAAAAAAGTAAAATATGACGAAAATGCTGTTTATTTCTCTCCATATTTATTATAAAAGGGCACCAATCAAAAACTACTGCGTAGAGTCAATTGGAATTTTTCACACACAAGCCTTGCTATATCAGCTCTCAAAACATATAATGATTATGCGGCTTAAGTGTGAAGTTGGGTGCAAAAAAGTACAATTAAATCCTCTGTCGGGAAAAAACGAAATTACTTTCCGAACAACCCAATAATATGTGATTCTACGTGATTCTAACAAACGATTCTTATCGAGATTTGTCGAGAGATTCCTACAGGATTCCTACAGCATTCGCCATTGGAAAGGGGTCACTCTTGTATATCTCAGATAGGATTTCTACACTCGAATTAAATAAAGTATAGTCCAACATCTCAACATCCGGTCAGCTATCATCAATAATACAGTCCACACTTAATCTTTTAAGTACGGATTTCACTATACCAAGTAATAGAAAATCGTGCATACAACAGCGTCCACCCAGCCCAGACCTTGCACCATCAGATCATCGTTTGTTTCGATCTCTGCAAAACCTATCTTGACGGTAAAAAGTAGGATTCGCACATAGTACCAAATTCCCGGGTCCGACCTGTTGAACATAGACACGCGGTCGTTCTTAATTTTATGTCCAGGGGTAAAATATACTCTATAAAATTGACGGCTGTGTTCCCGTGGCTAGGACTCGTTTCCCTCAACCGGTCGGCCCAACAGTATCTGTAAAGTTGAAACGACGACGTAAAGTGGATCGGTCCGAGTTTTCTCGCCCGATATCATCGAGTGGCTGGGCGAGGGTCACGACGCATAATTCCGTGGTTATGGCGCGCCGGCCGACAAAAGGTTCGTTTAACCGGGCGACGTATTGATACGTCGACGAAGCAAAGGGCGAAGGGTGTCGCGCCCTTGTGGCGATGCTGGGCTCGTTATAAAATTCATTGACGCGTCTCCGGTATCCACGAGCCACGTCGTTCGCCTTATCAGCTCGGTCGTCTGACCGGGCCTCGTTATCCTTTGATTCCATTACGCTCGTGGAAACCGGTCCCCGCGTATTGTACCGCATTCTTGTCTCGTTCCCGAGTCAACGCATCGCTCGGGATCGATCGATCGATCGATCGGTCCTCGACAATGAATCCTCCTCTGGCTGGAACCATCGTCTCCCCTTTTCGATCGCGTTTCTATCTCTTCGTCTCTGTCAACCTCTCTGTTTCTCTATTCTCTCTCTCTCTCTCTCTCTCTCTCTCTCTCTCTCTCTCTCTCTTCCTCTCTCTAAGTCTCTATCTGCTCTCCTTCTCAGTCACTCACTCTTTCTGTTTTCATATCTCGCTGTCTCTCTCTCTCTCCTTTTTCCTCTCCTTCTCTTTCTCTCACCCTTTCTCTCTCCATTTCTCTCTCTCTCTCTCTCTCTCTCTCTCTCTCTCTCTCTCTCTCTCTCTCTCTCTCTCTCTCTCTCTCTCTTTCTGTGTTAATCTGTATCTCCGTTACCAAGTTGTCGCGGTCTCAGGCCGGTGTCTGTAAGATAGTTAGGCCGTGGCAACACGGCCGATCAAGCACTGGACACGTTCAAGCGATAGACAGTATTCCTCTGCTACAATAGCGCTTTGTCGACCTCGCAATTGCGTTGACATACTCCCCATACTACCTTTGTCTCACCCTCTACCTCCCTCGCATTCTCTCTCCCTCTCTTTCACTCTGCGCTATAGAAGATGTCCAGGGGTGGGACCTCACGCATGCTTAGACCTCTGCTGTTCATCATTGCGAACAAAGATAGCGACTGATGCGCTGGGTGGAGAGCTGAGCGATTCTGGCGGTTCGTGTTAGGGTTACACGAAATTATGGAAATACAGTAATGTCTAGATATGGGCGAACACTTCGAAACCGGAAGAACGTTCATATTGTGTATAGAAATTGCTTCCTGATCTCTTCGTGGTAGACTTCTACTATAGAAAAGTATAGAGAGTAAAGAGAATATCAGCACTAGTATTAATTAAGTGACAAAACTTTTTTGGTTTTGATAATATCTTGTGAAATGTTTACCGACATGTTCGAGACTTTGACGGAAGATTGAAACGCAACGCATAAAACTGTCAAAAATTGACGTACCGTATCTAAAATTTTTTCCACATATGTCTGAAGTACTGTCTGTTAGAATATGTGCGCATGTCATTTGTTTTCAGTAATTCTAATATATTTAGACCTGTCCTTATGTCACCTACCAAAAATCGGCACGATCTTTCTGGACAACTCAATGCTGTGTATACAAAAATTCCGGTTTCGTATTTACATAGCTGGTATACGTAATACTAAAAAAATATTATGAAATAATTCCAAAGCTCTGTGACGCTTAACTCTTTGAGGCACAGTGGTATTAAAAGTGTCCCACCTTTTCAAAGCGTGAAAATGCACGTTGGAATATTTTTTAACGAGGAAAACAACATGGAGCTTTTTATTTTCTAAAATTCCATAGCTTAAAGAATTAACGAGGGGACAAACGTCGTTTACGGTGTCCTAGAAGGAACGGCCGCTGCGAGCCCCTTATCCAGACTTTAAACTGTAACTGCGGACGACGTTATCGATCGACGAAATTTGAAAGTTGTCCTCGCCAATTATTTCTGAAAATTTTTAATTTCGCCCTAGATGGGACGAAGTTTCCAGGGTATATAATTCTCCCCGAAATCAGCCGTCGATCGGGAACTTTTGATCTGCGGTGTAATTCCCAGGACGTTCCAACATGGGTATAGACATTCCGTTCGAGTTTCCTAGTTTCTACGACGAAGACCCAGTTTCCCTGAGACTCACGAGTCGTTTTCTTCGTTTCAATTGAGCCCTGTCGAGCGTGTCTCTGCTCGCGGAGCTTCGATCTGGACCAGTCGAATATTTCAAGTGAATTCAAGCCAAAACATCGATCCTCTCGCACGCGATTCATCGAATACGCTCCCCGGGTCTGTATGTCGCGCGGGCTGCAGATAGCAAAGGAGAAGGTGCAGGATCTCGAGAATCGGACGAGCGAAACGAGTACCAACGTAAACAGATCTTCTACATTCTGGTCTCGGTGCAGTCGCGTTTATGTTCGAAGACACGACACCATCCGGGAAACGGTCTCGGATCCTGAGCTGCGCGCAGCATACTCGACGAATGCTGAATTCGGGGCCGGATTTTGGAAATAGAAACGATGCCTTCCTATCAATCCATTGACCCAGTTATTTGTGCCGATGTATTGGCCAATGAAACGAGATTAGTTTTTTAAAGCATACTTCTTTAAACTTATGTACTGTGAACTTTTTAAAGTTTGTTCCCAACAACTCGTCGTTTTAAATGCATTTAAAATATACTGTGCAAGTATTAATCGAGACTATGGATATTTTTTTGGATTAATGACGTTGACTTGTAATTATTTCAATTTATATATCTCCTAAACTGCCAATTCTTGGGGATTAATAATTTAATATTTTTTATAACTAATATCGAACTGCATTCATTGATGTATTGAAAAGTCCATCATTCTATGTAACTCTTTGTACTCCAAGAAATTTTAATTCCTAACTGGAGACATTTTTTTGTCCTAGAAGAATTCCATTGTAAGTGGTTCATTTCCTTTCGTGCATATGAAATTCGTTACTATTAATCGTACGTACAGCACTTCAATTTTTATTAGCTTCTTAAATACAAACGTTGTAATTAAATATAAATTGTTTTCAATAATACTTTGCCCATTTTTGCTAGGGATTAAAAATACGAGTTTTTGGAGGGTCAAAGTGACTCCGACAGAATACACAATACTAGTTATGTTGACTTGGAATTACTTATATTTAAATATCTCCTAAACTGTCCATTTTGCGGTATTAATAGTTTAATACTTTTTATAATTAACACTTCAATAGCAGCACATTTACGCAGTCAGACGTTGCCAGGGGTCGACCATATTTGTCACGAATTAATTTAAAAAAACTTTATTAAATTCACGAAATAATACAACATGTGCGAACATACACAAAAAACAGTAATAATTTAACAACAAATTTAATATTTTTCCTTCATGTGATAATTATGAAAGCAATCACCTACATGTAACGGTACCTAGCAACTGTTCCGGCTATCACACATATGTTGTGTGAGCGACCATTAAAGTGTTAATGTCGAAGTGCATTCACTGAGGTATTAAAAAATCTATCGTTCTATTTAAATATAAAAGTTTTTGACGAATCAAAACTGATTCTAACACAATACACAATAATAGTAATGGTGATTTGGAATAATATATATTTAAATATCTCCAAAACTGTCAATTTTTTTACAGTTTACATTTATTTACATTTACATTTTCAACAGAGTTGAAATAAAAATGTTTTAACAAATGTCTTTTCTACTTTCCCACGTAATTTCTACCAATTGGAATTATTTCAAAATTATTTTTGCATATCATTTAGTAAATCAATGCTGCTAGTTGCTCCAGAAAAGTCAAGTTGTTTGGCTCAAGTTTGAAAAAGCTATTTAAATTTGAAGAGTGTCCGAATATTTTCGTCAGCCACTGTATGGGTGACAGAACTATTTGTCCACGTTTAATCCTTGACACCCCAATGGCTCCTTTGAGGCGACACTGAAAATTCTAAGACTATTATTCAAAACAATTTGTACATTACAAATGTTTGTAATTAAGAAATTAGTGAAAATTGAAGTGTTCGCGTACGATCAACAGTAAGAAATTTGATATGCACGAAAGGAAAGGAACCACTTGCAATGGAATTATTCTAGTTCAGAAAAATGTCTCGATTTAGGAATTAAAATTGCTTGGAGTGCAAAGGGTTAAAAATAAATGTGCACGTCAATATGTTTGTTGCACTAAATTTAGTTGAGGTCTGAAGAATACGAGAAAGTTGAAAGATAACTATGTCTAATACAGTTTAAGTTTTTAATTGTTACTTTATTAAATAAATCACTCTGATTTTGTGGTATTTTCGAGGTTCTTGATTGGGCAATTAAATGTATAAAGTATAATTGTCATAAAATTAATGGCATCGAGGAATAGTTTATAACTACCGAAATTAAGTAAACTAAAATACAAGGTAAGAACTTAATTGTCTAGTAACTAACAATTCTTTTTAAGAACAAATTAAACTTACCCGAATCACAGAAAATTCACATGGCATTCAAGGAGTTAAAAAAACTCTGCATGAGAACAATTTGATATTTTTAAGAGAAACGAGGGAAAGAATTGCACGAAAAATGTATATAAATCCTGAGTGTGCCAGTAAAATTTGTTCATACGGAATAATGGATTTCTCAAAACAATTCGATGAAAAGGTTGGCACTTTTCAGAGGCATCTACGGGTCGGCAGAATATTATGCCGGCTATGGCCGCTGAATTATTTCCACTCTGCTTCTTGATTCCAGCAAATTCAAGAATCGATATTTTTACGATTGTTTTCCCCATTTTTTCCGATCCGATGGAAAGTAACGGGAGCAATTAGTTTTATTAAAAGGCACTCTCGGATCCATTGCTGTTTAATTCAACGCGTAACCGTTTAATCGTTTTCGTGACTGTTCCATGCCATAAAAATAATTGTCAAGCGACTGGCCCCGTAATTGCTTTGCAACGAAGCGACCGATAATTGCTCACGAATTAGACGAGAGGTTAATGCGTAACAATTTTATTACTGTTCAATTGCGTTGAAATATTGAAACTAATTTACTCGATGTATAAATCTGTTCTAGATCTTGAATGATCGTTCCAGAGAACATTAACGCAGAATGACGAACAGTTAATACCCTTTAAATATTAAATCCAGTTGTAAATAATTTGTGCTGTACACTCCGAGTGTTACGACATCAAACTAATCGCAGCATTTCATTGCAACTTTTGACAGCAACAAAGGTTAAAATAGTTGGGCATAAACAACTGACACTTTCTTCTAGAACTCATTAAAAACGAATAAACATCCTGAAATTTCTTCTGCTATTTCATTTATACAAAAATTCGACGTCACAATACACACCCTGACATTCTGATTAACCTTCATAATAAGAATTATCTTTTAAATTTTCTGAAAAATAATTGACCAGATGTATGGACGAAAATATGTTACTTTTCTTTATATTATTTAGATAAGAGAGTTTATGAATATGTTTATAAAGTCGAATACGCTATTTAAACGACATTGCAACAAAGATGCATAAAAATCAGTGATTGCAAACATGTAAAAACATTTATTACAATAAAATTAAGAAAATTCGTTAGAACTTCAAAGAGATGTGTCGCTAGATTACTGTTACGTGACTAGGTTATGGTGCTAACCGTAAATAGTATTTTACAGAAATGGTTGTGGGGGAATAGCTGCCACGTCGTTCCGCATTGAGATATATAGCTCAATTTTTTAGCAAATACTGCTTAAACGTCGCATAACAAGACATAAATTTCAATTTTTCAAGGAAAGATAATTTCATGTACGAAGCGTTGAATTTTTTCTTGTTGTGTGCTGAAAAGGTGCGTAACTTTTAGAAGGGCCGATAGAGAAATTCTAGCGTTAATTTTGTTTTTCGTATCGTCTATAACAAAGATTCCGCATAAAGATCCCCGGTCATAATTCTTACGAGGAAACCTCCAAACGCGACAGGAAGGGATTCGGGTAGACCCGAATCGACGAGCCGTAAATAATATCTCCTGATAGCTGCCAGCAGGCGAGCTTTTCTAACGAAACTCTTCGTAGTTACCGGAAGCAATGGAAGCGGTGGCTCGCGCGCCAAGATTTAAAGCGATAGTTGCGGACGAGGTACGGGGTTTGCGGGAACGAAAAGGGCGAAGAGGGCGAGTTGCACGAACCCTGAAGAAGATCCAGCGAGGCACGCCTCTTTATTCTTGACTCACGGTCGTTCTCTTCACTTACGACCTCGGTAATCGAACTCGACGCAATGGAGAGCTATCCTGAAACGCTGCTGGCGCACACACCGACCTGGAAAGTAACCTTTTCTGTTTAAAACTTCGTTTTTCTACTTCACTACGTTGTATCGCGAGATTTAGCGAACTTTCGAACGAAGGTTTCACTTCAATCATTTCTGAAATACAGATTTCAGTCTAGCCATCTTTGGAATATTGATTTCATTCTAGTCATTTTTGGAATATTGATCTTATCCTAGTCATTTCTGGAATACCGATTTTATTGTAACTATTTTTGGTTTATTGATTTTATTCTAGTCATTTTTGGAATATTGATTTTATCTTAGCCATTTCAGGAATACCGATTTTATTTTAGCTATTTTTGGATTATTGATTTTATTCTAGTGACCATTGGAATGCATGTTTTATTCGATTCTGTATACGGCAGTGGTACAGTTGTCAAAAGGCTTGTGGTTTTGTAATAGTTCTTTGAACGATGGTACAGATATGAATGTTGCAACATGTTCAAATTATGCAAACAGTTTTTAGTGACACCTACGAAGGTAATGAATAGTTCCTAGAAAAATATTCAACATACTTCGTTATGTCAGTTATCGTTCGGATTGAAGCGAGTCAACAATCCTCGATGTTAGTGTAACATAATGTAGGTGTACAAAGTATCAAAAACATATTCGAGGGAGACATATTCGAACCTTCTATTTGAAAAGGTGATTCCTTGGGTTATTCTACGAAGCCTTTTCTTTACGAAAATGTTGTACACGGCTTCAGTTTAAATTTATAAAAGAAAAATACGGACCAATCAAAGCACGGCTATAGTGAACGCACTTCAGTACTCTGATTGATCCGTATATTTTCTGAATAACTCGAAAACTAAGCGTCGAATCACGAATTGGCAAATGAAAATGTTTCTTAAATTAATCCCAGCAATCATCCTTGTCAAGGAATTCTAACATTTTTGACACACCTTGTAAAATAATATGTAATATTAACATCAATTGAGCCGTTTATTTTGAAAGTGGCCAAAGTCCATTTATACTTAAATTGAGATATTTAAGGGTTTGTGTTTCAATGCAATTCAAAATATACGTACAGAATACTAATGAGTCATACTGCTTATGTGTATCTAAAGGTGTTGAATTTATAGTTCCTATTAAAATGATGGCAATTATTAAGTGAATAATATGCGTTTTCTTACCAAGAATGGAGTTAGACCACTTTTAAAATTAACAATCAGATTCGTTATAAAATTTAAAGGAACCCAAGTCCATTGAACATAATTTAAGATGCTTCAAATTGAAAAAAACAATACTCATTTTATTTTACATATCTTTACAACACTTCAAAAACATAATTTATGCGATTCAAAACATTTTTTACAAACATAAATTACAAAAAAATTTACTATTCATCTACATTTTGTGTGTGTGAAAGGGATTTGAAAAAATCATGATGTTCCAGTGGTATATATCGTAATAGGTCAATTATGTTCTTGAATTTTGCTGTTGTAATTTGTCTGATATTTTTATACAGTGGTGCCAATACAATATTTTCTAACTTTCTTGGTCTACCCCGACGTAGTAATAAATTCAGGACTTTAAAATTTTCGTTCTCATTCATTGATGTCTTGCAGAAAATTTTATACAGTTCATTGTTGATAAAACGCATCCAACATATTTTTAACCAGTTTATTGATTCTCCGTTAGAATTCATTACCCTTTTTAAAAATTGCGTCTTTTAATAATTTTGTTGATACAAAATCTTCTTGTCTCATTTCATGTACAACAAAGTTACTACCTTTCCGACACGTTTTGATAATATTGTAATAATCTCGGGGGACAAACAGTAAATTATTTTTTTTTTAATGCCATTTCTACCACGCCGAAATCTCTATCATTTGGTAAAAACGAATGTCCTGATATTAAAAATTTGTGATCTATGATTTCCACATTATTTTCAACAGTTTGGACAATTTTTAGCCACATTAAAGCTACTTTAATGTTTCTATTTTGCCCTGTACACATGTCACTGTAAGCCATAATGTGTCTTTCACTTCTTAAATTTTGAACATGTTTTAGGATGCATGAGGCTATTTCTTGAGCACCTCTTGATGCAATAGTTTCATCCCAAATGTATATGTGAACATTATCGTTATGAAAATTGTGGATACCCAAATTTACATTTGCAGAGTTTAATACACGTTTTAAGCGTCGTTCACTTACTTTAAACGTATCCAAAAAGAAATTTTTACAAACGGTAACTTTTCCGTTTTTAGAATTTAACAAATACCTAAAACTCCAATTTCTTGGTGAACCTTTTCCGTTATTTTGACGTCTCCGTTTCACAGTTTTGCGCTCGATAGCTTCGTAAAGCAATATATTTTATTTATTAAAATCTCCCAAATACCAAAACTTCTCAAAAATATTCTTTCTTTCTTCTTCTTCGTAATTTTTTATGCAAGCTTTTCGACAACGGCAATCTCTGTTTTAGAAAACTTTTGAAGGTACAATATTTCCGGTTTGAGTACAATATCTTTTTCCTGAATTCCGTATAATCTTTCGCACTTTTTGGATGCATGTTTCATCAATCTTTTCTCCATTGTTATCTGTATCTTCATTCCCTGAAGACGAATATTGTTCTATAATTCTCTTTCTTCTTGTATTTTCTTTTAAATCATTAGTTACTAATTCTTCTTCACTATCTGAACTAAATGGTCTTGTCGTTTTGTTCTTCCCCACGGGTAAAATAATTTCTAAAATTTAATATTAAATTTAAAATTTTCCGATGTACTTCTTTAACGAGCCACATGTTACAATAAAAATTTAATAAAGTTTGAATAGATGCAGTTGTTATTATCAAAAGATAATGTATATTGTTGGATTTATTGTTCGGTAGTTCTAGTGTTAAAATCTGAAATGGCGTTGTACATATTCGCCATATAGGTCTCGCAATTTTGTTAAAAATATCGTTAACTTCTGAATCGTAATTAATAGACTGCAGACGTTTAGAAAATTTTCAATTTTCGCAAACAAATTGTTATCGATTGAAACGAAGCAAAATCTTATTTCGAATGCAAACTGCCTTTCTTAACCCAAAACAGGTAAAACACGTACTAAATTCTATCGAGTTGAATATTTTAGTGTTTCTCGAGTATTTTGAAAAGTCATAAACACGAGAAATCAACAGTCCATTGATCAGTGAGCCCGGAACATTCGGAACAGTGAGTTTGCCTAAATTGAGGTACGTACTGAGGTTTCAGCCCGGTATCGGCCCGATTTCGGCGATTTATGGTTGTCGTAGCAGGGGATTGTTGGGATTCTCGTGGGAGATCCGGTCCAGTCTTTCGAAACGGCTGAAAATTGAAAAGGAAGTTACTTCGAGGAAACCGGGGAATCTTGGTCACCATCAGTGCGCGGATCTTCCCGATAAAGATGGTAGTTAGACAAGCGACACCGAAATCCACTACGTAATTCCCGGCGGCGTCTCAAAACGATTCGGGGAGGGAAGTAATTGGGGCTGAGGGAGGAGCCTAACCGGAAGTGATTGTTCGCGGGTTGCGAGTCCTACGGTTCGGAGCACGAAACGCGAATTCCTCCCCGGAATGGTCGATCTTTTGAACGAAAGGAACCGGGATACGCCGATAATCATAATGGCTCTCTACCGCTTTCCTCTAACCTGTGTGTTATGAGTCTCGGAGTAATTGGGGTCGCTCGAAAAGAATTGCGCCCGTTAACGTACCTAAAAATCTGATTTTTCAAAAAGTAGTACACAGCTGTTCAGAATGAGAGTTCAGAATCTAATTTTTACATCGGTGCAAACAGTTATTTGTTCGACAAGTCCGTAGAAAGTTCAGAACGTTTGGTGGAAATTAATTATATATCAATTAATTTGGATTCATAATTAATTTTGTGTCAAATAACAAATTTCTAAGCAAATTTTTATGCAAATTAAAAATTGCATGCATCAGTTACATGAACGTAAAGTGAAATGAAAATTCTATTTCTTTTCTTAGAAGTTTTAACAAAAGGAAAATAACAGTATTCATTAATACTGATATTTCTACTATTTCGTATTTCGTCTTCTAATTTCACAATTGCACAAAATTCGCAATATGGTGGTAATAAACATACCACGAATTATTATGCAAAATTATATATGTCTGCAATGATTACATACATCTAAGTTTGAATAAAAATTAATTTTACTGCCTTAACATTTCTTACAAGCAACACAAATAGTAAGAAAACAGGTTAATAAAACAATTTTAAAAATAAAACTTCAGATTGCTAGAACATTAAAACAGAACAGGCGTATCACCGGACAACTTTAATTGTTTTTTATAAAATAGTAACAAAGATTGAATGCAATGTTTAGGCTGCTAGAAATAAGCCCACAGGCTTATAACAGTATCCCAAAATGGCCCATTACATTTGTAATTGTTGCAAAGTATTAACCGTTTGCACTCGAAGCTGCTTTGACTCGAAAATCTAGACATTTCTTCTGACCTACGACATTTTCATTCCATATGATTTATTAGATAAATCGGAAAGTTCCGTCTGTTTTTTTACAAAAAGTATAGCTTTATTCATGAAAGAAAATGAAAAAGTACGTTAATCAAAATATTGTCCATCGTTAGCGATGACTTTTTCCCATCTTTCGGGCAGCAAGCGAATTCCGCGTCGAAAGAATGATTCATCTTTGGAGGTTATCCAGGCGGAGATCCATTTTTCGAGATCTTCGTACGAATTAAATCGTTTTTCAGCAAGTGCGTGTGCCATTGACCGAAACAAGTGGTAGTCAGATGGGGCACAGTCTGGTGAATAAGCCGCATGTGGTAGCACTTCCCAGCGAAGTGCTTCTATCGTTTCCTTGACAATTTTTGAGACGCGAGGCCGAGCATTGTCATGCAGCAAAATCACCTTACGCTGTCTCGTTTCATATTGTGGTCGTTTTTCGTGCAATGCTCGACCCAAACGGATAATTTGTTGTCGGTAGAGATCTCCTGTGACTGTTTGACCAGTTTTTAGCAGTTCATAGTATACCTTATACACCTTCCTGATCCCACCAAATGCAGAGTAAAGCCTTTTTTCCGTGGATATTCCGCTTTGACGTCGATGTTGAGGGTTGGCCAGGATCACAAATGGTTTTTCGACGTTTAGGATTGTCAAAATAAATCCATTCTTCATCCCCAGTGATGAGACGATGGAGAAACCCCTTTCTTTGTTGCCTAGCAAGCAAAATTTCGCAGATGGTTTTCCGCCTTTCAATGTCTCTTGGCTTGAGTTCATATGGGACCCACTTTCCTTCCTTGTATACCTTCCCTAAGGCTTTTAAACGGTCGGAAATGACAGATTGAGCACAATTTAACGCTTCTGCAATTTGTTTTTGCGTTTGACATGCATCTTCATCCACCAATGTCTGCAATTCTTCGTCTTCGAATACTCGTGGCCGTCCAGAACGCTCTTTGTCCTCCAAAGAAAAATCACCATTTTTAAAACGTCGAAACCACTCTCTACATGTTTTATCGGAAACAGTATTATCGCCATAAACCTCTACAATCATTCAATGAGCTTCAGCTGCCGTTTTCTTTCAATTGAAACAAAAGACTAACACTTCGCGCAAATGACGCTTATTCGGCTCAAATTCCGACATCTTCAATGTAGAAAAAAAACGAAGTTATTAATGCAAGCGTAAATTGTTGTGTACTGAGTTTTATTAACATATGTTCAAACTAAAAAGTTAGCCTTACTTTAGAGGTTATAGTTACCCACAGTTCGAGCTACGGCTACTCGACGCTAGATGGACAGAACTTTCCGATTGACCTAATATTTCATCTTATGCGTATCGATGTTCTTAACGTTATTCATCCTTACAACTGTTATGTTTTTATCAATCTCTTAAATACAACGATGGGGATGTAAACATTGTTTTAACACATTGAATGCTATGTCAGTCCCTGGAGACTGACGATATCAAATTTAAAAATTAATATGTTATAGATAATGCATATAATATTCAGATATATTCGCACTATTTCAATAGATTCGATTAAAACAGAAAAGCACAAATGACCTTAGCGAGTCTTTTGGTTATGCACAGTTGCATTATTTCCGTTTAAAGGTAAATAAACTGTTACGGGAAAGCTAAGCAAAATGGCGCCGCATTCAACGCGTTAAACAGTTGTGAGGAAATTTTTACTGGCGCCTCAGAGTCGCCATTCGAGTGCAAAGAGTTAATAATAATTCTTATTGTGCTCGATACTACAGGACACTTTATGGTTTCCTAAAATCACGTAACCAAAGTACAATATTAATTTCAATCAATAATCGCAGAAATTTTTACTACTTTACATTTCATTTTATATTTAAATTTGTAAGTAATGAATACAAAAACGGACAAACTATCGAATCTATTAATTTCTTCGAAAGTTCAAGTATTCTAGGTCCTAGGGAAAGTTCCCTTTCTGCTTCGTACTTTGTCTAGCGAATCAACAACTTGGAGTGATTTATGATGCGAATCGCTGACCTGCAAAGCAGATTGCAGGATTCACGGTCGGACAAAATGTGTCGCGGAGTTTGGGCAATGGATGTCGGATGATGGAGAGATGATTTCGCGACTTCCGGAAATTTCCACGGGTAACAAAAGCCGAAAGTTAGGTGGTCGCGGCGGCGTCTCGCGTCGCCCGGCAAGAGGAAATCGTTTTGTCGCTCGGTTTCTGCGCGCTCGACGGCCGGCCAAGCTTTTCCACTTCGTGATTATACGATCATGAAGTACCGAGAGATCGTAAATGAGAGCTTTCCGTGCTTTTCATCCCGATCGCGGCGCGGCGCGCGTCTGTATGTGCTTCCTCACGCATGTCGGGAAAAGGGCGCTTGTTCCGCTTATTTCCGACCGCGAAATGGAATAACTCGCTGAATGATATTTTTACTATACCGGGGTTGCTTTTCTCTCTCTCTCTCTCTCTCTCTCTCCCTCTCTCTCTCTCTCTCTCTCTCTCTCTCTCTCTCACTCTCTCTCTCTTCTTTGACTATGTTTATATTTATTTATACTTCTCTTTCTTCCTTTTTTCTAGACACTTTCGAAACATAATTCTTGCCGCGTTTAATTACCGCGAAAATTATTTCTACGTTTCCCGCCTTCGAAATTACTTACGCCCACGCGCGGAGGTACAAGGGCGAATTTTATTACGTATTTTCGAGAAATTTATGCGCAGCTTTTTGGAACCGCTATGCCGGTGGGAAATTATTATGCAGTTACGGTGTAATTGAAAAAAGGATTTAAGGCTTTTATTGTAGGCGGACTGCGGATTTTTTGCGTTTATGACAAAGATTACAAGTGGCGATACTTGAAGAAAGAAATAATATAAAAATGAACGTTTACATAAACTTGGGCATTGCATAAAATATGTATAGTATGAGAATATAGTACTCGTTAAGGTTATTAAAAAAAGAAATTTGCTTCTTGCTTCTTACCAATAATACGTACAATTTTTATGTTTAACTCTGGGGACGACGATGTCTACGACGATCGGATACCAATTATCAGGTAGCTTTAGTATGATTAATTACACTGTCCAACACCAAAACAATTTTGCAATACCTGTTGAGTGATTCTTATACACTTTGTCATCCTAAAACCAAATCCGCAAGTAGAATTGCTCCATCACCCAATGTTTTCGAAAAATTTCGATATTTGTGAAAATGCATGATTTTGATTAAAAATGACGTGGTACGCAAAAACTAAACACGCGAGAAAGTTCAACTTTGCGTCAGGAGATAGAGGGGACTCTCCTCTACACATCCATATAGCCAATTATATTTTTATGTTGAATAATTTTCACTCATGGACAATGGATCTTGAAGAATTCTGAAATACTCGTCGGTCGGCAAAGTGTTAAATGCAAACGTGAAAATGTAATAGTTGTTTGAAATAAAATTATGGCAATTTTTAGCGTCGCTTTAGAGGAGTCATCGAAGTGCTAAGGGTTAATTTATGCACGAGTTGTTGTTGTGTTTGAGCGTCATCCTTATCGAACGATGCTTGCAATTTACTGTCTTCAAACTTTCTCCTTTTTCTTTCTGCCTTCGAATTTTTTAAACCAATCAAAGCATTGTGATTTACCAAAAGCATGCTCGCCCTAAGCTTCGACAAGGATTTGAGTTGAACGATGAGTTGAAAATCATTGTGAGTTGTCATATCAAGAAAATGGCGTCAATGATGCACTTTGACAGTAACTACATTGACAATTACGGCTACATATGTATAAATTCCGGTTTCACAGTTACAGACCTGGTAATATTCTATATCAGCTAGTTCCTTGACAAAAGTTCATTTTTTTCTCTTGCACATTTTCGTTTCTTACCAACTAATAACGTGGGCCGTTATTGTTATATCGAATCAATATTTCGAAAGATATACTAGATAATGAAATAAATGGCGCGAATTTTATAAAATTTTTAACAATAAACCTACCACAGCCAGTCGAACGACCCATTTCAGATAGTTTACTTCACAATTATCGAAGTCATAAAATTGCCTTCACAGGAATCGATCCAATAGATTGCTATATTCAATCGTACATTGGAATAAAAGTCCCATAAAATTCGAATGAATTAAATTTTGTAATTTTTATAGGACAATATACACTAACCAATTGTATTACTGAGAATTAATATTAATTGCAAATGTAATCGGCATATATTTTTCAATGGAAAAATTACAAGATACTCTCCGAAACGAACCGTTTTAAATAGAAAATAATACGATGGACGAAGTTACGCATGTTTTACGTAGAAAATTCACGAGACAGTCTTTTCTCAGGAAGTTCCCAATCGATGCGACAAATGTGATTGAAGTGATTCTTGGACGAAAATCCTCATTGCCAATCGTCGGTTTCGCGCGTCGTAGAATCGGGGTGGACGTTCCCGTTATCGCGAAACGACGCTGGCTGAGAGAGATGTTAATCCAGTCAAAGAGCCGGGAAATGCAGACATCCCCAGCGATAAATTGTCGTTGAACGCGGATTCAATCTTCCCCGGTCTGTCTTTTCTTACGGTATAGTATAATAGAGCTTCCCGGCGTGGATTAGGGAAAGAGAAACGAACTCGAGCAACGGGGGACCAAAAAAGGTGTTTTTAATGAGTCAGGGAGAAGATAAATGCTGACTGACAGGGAATCCGGCGGTTCTTTGGATCCGTTAATCGCTGGTCGATTACTTCTGTCCACAGTCAAGCAATTCGATCCTCTGTGGACTCTATGATGATTTCATTGCGCGCGTAAGATAGAGTTATTACTGGACTGCAATTACTTTATGCAAAATATTGAAATGTAAGAAATCTAAGAAATTGTACATTAGGTTATCCGTTTAAACGCAAAGCACTTCTGTGTGTAATGTTATAGATGGTAGAACATGACGGGAAATATAAATGTGGGACATTAACGGCAGCGATTATATCTTAGCATTTTGCCTTGTAAAATCATAAAAAAAGTCGCATTACTTGCGACATGGCCCGATACTTTGCGCACGAAAGGATTAAGATTGCCAGTTAGTTAATTAATTCCTGTTCTACTGACACGTAGAAAAAAATCCTTGAATTATATGTTTATATTTTCTTCTTTGTATTTACAACGAACAGTTATTAAACAATTTCTTCTCCAAGCTGATTGTCATGTCATAAATAATAAATTCATTGGAATTTTACATGAACATTGTCATTACCTGTTGCAGTATCTGTTGTTCAAATTCTTCGTTTGTATAAACAATAAATTTAATTGACTTAACATAAAAATTACTATAAGCTTCTCTAGTATCTCTTCTTTGCACTCTTTGCGCGCATAAACAATAAATCATAGGCGTTTAACCTCTACATTGTTATTAACTCGTCCAGTGTCTTTTCTTCGAGTTTTTCTCTACCATAAATAACAAATTTACTTCCATTCTAGGCGAACAATCTGATTAACACATCTAGAATGTCATCTGTCAGTTCTTTGCTCGCATAAATAATAAAGCAGTGACATTTAATGCGTACATTGTTATTAGTTGGTGCAGTGTCTTTTCTTCGATTACTTCGCTACCATAAATAACAAATTTACTTCCATTCTAAGCGAACAATCTTATTAGCACATCTAGAATGTCATCTATGAGTTCTCTGCTTGCATAAACAATAATTCAGTGACATTCAAAGTACACATAGTTATTAACTCGTCTAGTGTCTTTTCTTCGAGTTTTTCGCAAGCACAAATAACAAATTCACTTCCATTTTAGACGTGCATTGTTATTAATATTGGGTTGTCCGGAAAATTCAGACCGATTTTTACGGAAAATTGAAATGCAACGCATTTAAGTTTTGGTATACAGGGTGTCCCACATAAATGGGAACACCTATATATCTTTCGTATTTACAGTCCTATCAGAAAACTTCACAGGACAAAGTGACACTATTGCAGGGCGGCAATATAATGATGAAGAAAAAAATATTGTATGTCGTGTTTTTTTAATGAAATTTCCAGGTCACCGATGTTTATTTAAATGGAATAGTATATTTTTCTTACGATAGTATGATAGACAATAAAAAACTGAATTTAGTGGATACTTATTCGATACTTATTCGGTGCTCATTCGATTTGCATTCATTTTTTGTTCCTGTGTGGCTGTTCTGTGTTGCTATTCTGTGTGGTGTACTCGTTGCGTTCTGTGTGAACGCGATCCTGTGTGCATCCGTTAATAATACAATTGCATAGTGTGTTACGTGACACTATCTATGTCCCTAACGCGTTGAGCCGAAATATATCTATAGGATTCAGAAAATCCCACATTACTGTACTTGCAATGGCGGTTCAGAAGCAAGGCAACTTCCAGAGGATAACCGCGTCGCGTGGACTCGGATCGCGGTCCCGAAACCGAGCAAGAGATTTCTCGTCTTGTGGGGGATGTGACCCTTCTCTCTCTCTCTCTCTCTCTCTCTCTCTCTCTCTCTCTCTCTCTGTCTGTCTCTCTGTCTCTCTCCTTCTTTCTTTCCCAACCCCTGGGCAACCTGTTTCGTCTCGCTTGCTCGTGAATTTTTTCTCGTTCCTACGGCGACGATGGAGAAGCGTTTTTCGCGCAGGAAAGAAAGTCCCCTAGTTACGCGAGAATACTCCCGGGACTTTAATGAATTCCGATGGGAGGAATAAAGGGGAGGATAAGAGCAAGGATAAAAATGGTAATTACGATATAAAAGAGCCACCCGGATATGAATACCGCCGTACGAACGACGTAAAAAGCGAGGCTGCACCGGCGGGAGGGAGGAAGAAGAAGGAAAGAGAAGAAAACGACTCGAGAACCAACGAGTTATGAACTATCCGTGGAAAGAGAAGGGAAGAAGACTTCGTTGGAAGGACCGAGGAAGAACTGAAAAAGGGGCAAGCGAGTCTCGAGTTCCAAACAGTCTTGCTGGTGGACGATAGCCCGTCGGTTTATTAAAGATTGCCCATTATTTCGACGGTTTTGCGTCTTCAGCGACTCAACACTGTCTCCGGCCGGCTCGGCTGCTTCGCTCTTTCAGACGCTTCCGTGGGACGATAAATTTTTAAATGTTTTTAAGATTTAAACGCAGACGATGCGACGACCTATTGTCTTCGGTTTTGTGTCAAGCGTAAGGCTTCTTTACAACCGGCAAGAAGAAACGAGTTTTATCTGAAGCGTCGCGCTTGGAAATTAAGGCGTCTGAATTCAAGGAGCTTTTCAAAGGGTAAAATGGTTTCGTTTGATATTAAGGGTACGAAATTTAATTCTCTCATTGTCGAGCTGCGGTTCTTTATGCATTCGTAACGTATAGAAATCGTTGAAAACGTATAAGACCCAACGTTAATTAACATTTTGCTATTACAATCTTGCGTACCGGCAAGTGTCGCGTATTAGACGAGAGATACGCGTCGAAAAATTACACGAAGAATATGAAATAATAATGTTATTGTAACAGGATTGTTTTGAAATTAGTAGAATCCAACGAATTTTCCATTTTATTTATTTCTTTCTTTTTCCGTTAATTAATTTTGTACTTATTTTGTGAAGCTGATGTGCACGCATTCGTTGAAATAATTAAAAGTTGTAAAAATTCATACAAAAACGTGGTGATTTTACAGAAATGTCGGGTTGCGCGTATTCGTACAAGTAATAATGTTTATTGTCAATACGTACCGATGAATCAAATCAACGGCGCGAACACGCGTTCGCGCGAGATTCGCGAGGCAGTTACCGTTTTTATTAAAATGAATTTTGTAAACTCAAAACGTGGCATTTCCACAAAATGAGATCGACAAGCTGTTAGCACTTCGTTCAATAAAAGTTTATCGTTATTACAAACAGACGTGTGAACAATGGATAGGCTGCGGGTTTCGTATATTTACAATAAAATTGAATAGATGAAATTTGAAACGGTAAAAGAATCCATAGAGTGTACTAATGTCGACGTAATATTTTCATCTTGTTGAAATTATTAAAAAAAGAATAATGTTATTTCGCTTCTTTTTCTTCCACTTGGTACAGACAATTTTAAGAAAAAGAAAAATTATTTGTCATAGTTACAAGATACAGTAGACATTTATATGATTGCTTAATTTCAGTCAGCTGAAAATAATCTAACAGGATTTTCGAATTACTTCATGGTTCGCTAACAATAAATTGCTAATGTCTACCAAATTTGTGTCACTATTAAAGTTTCGAATACGGAGCGAAAGACAAAGTTTTGCACAGAAAGACCACTGCATGCGGAAACGTGGAAAAACAAAGTCAGCGAATTGTCACGGTAAAACACAAAACTTGTGCAAATTCCGCAACTGTCGGTTTTCAGAATAAAATATGTTGCATGTTTCGAACCACAAAGGGGTGGAAGTTTATAACAGGACGCTCTATTGGATCATCGTAGCTTCTTCGGGGAGGAAGATCCGAGGTGCATCATGCTCGTTGCGTGATTCGTTCGCGCATCGCAGGCGATTATCCGGAATCATTTCTTGTTACACGAAAGTACGCACGAAACAGCAAACCGTGAGCCAGTATAAATACCTTGGAGCGAACGCTCAAAGGCGAGCCTAATCTTCGCGGTGTGAACCGACGAAGTGATGGAGATAGCGGAAAGTATTTACGGTAATATCGACGAAGATAAACCATAATCGCGAACCTCGCTCCACTGAAACCGAGAAGCTGCATCGCCGTGACTGTTACTTCGTAACTATGTAACGAATTTGTTATTTTCGCACCTAAAGCGTGCCTCTCGCTGTAACGGAGAAAATTGATTTTCTGTTGCAAGGTAAGTAACGGGAAACGCGATAGCATTCCTCGTGGAATTCAAAGTTTTTTGGGAAATGTTTTGTAAAGAATTCTAGAGGTGACTACCAGGTCTGCAAATACGAAACCGGAATTTGCCCATACGTGTCAATATTGGTCAAGGGTGTTCCAAAATTAACACAAGATTTGAATTTGCCGCCATTTATGCAGTAAATTGTTGGCAAACCAGAAAAAAGCAAAATTTGACAGCTGTGTGTTTAGGGTTAGTAAAAATGGAGCGTTATACGATACAACAATTTTATTAGCACATCTACAACGTCATCGGTAAGTTCTCTGCTTGCATAAATAATAAATCAGTGACATTTAAAGTGCACATTCTTATTAACTCATCTAGTGTCTTTCCTTAGAGTTGTTCGCAAGCAGAAATAACAAATTCACTTCTATTCTAAACGAGCAATGTTATTAGCACATCTATAATGTCATTCTTGAGTTTTCTGCTAGCATAAATAATAAATCAGTGACATTTAAGGTGAACATTGTTATTAGTTGGTTCAGGCTCTTTTCGTCGATTGCTTCGCTACCATAAATAACAAATTCACTTCCATTCTAGGCGAACAATCTTACAAATTCACTTTCATTTTACGTGAGTACAGTTATTTATCGGTTCTAGTATTGCTTCTTCAAGTTCCTTTCTTAAATAGCTATAAATTCACTCGTATTTACAAGAAAATTATTAATAGCGCCTTCTGTATCTGTTTCAACCCCATAAAACGCTCCAATCTCGGACGGTGTGCGAGTTCTTCAGGTACTCGACGACCCCCTAGATCTCCTTCGTCTTCCTCCGCAGATTTGCCTGCAGGGCACTTTGGGCGAGCTCGATCCGATAAGGATTTCATTTCGCTCTTGGGTTTCATTAAACGGTAATTAAGCTCCGCGGTCTGAAAACTGCCATGAAGAGGCTGCTGTATCGTTATAAACCGATGCATCTTAATCGTCCTCCGACCCCTCCCCATGGCGATTCGAGTCCACTTGGCCGGGTCTCGTTGCCGCTTCGTTTGCCGCCTTACTACTACACGGGATTAGATTAACTTTCGAGGTTCGGTCTTGTTTATCTCACGGCCTCTTTGGGGATAAGAACACGAATGGGGATGATCTCTGTTAATTGGCTTAAAGGGTGCACGTGTGCATACTCTTCCTGTTTTGGCTTGATGATGTCGCGTCGCGAAGTCGGATTCGATTCCGCTCGCTTCACCCTTTGAAGTCGAAATCTTCTGGGGTTACCAAGATTTTTTACGAACCTTTTAACCCTTCCGAGGGCCCGCGAATTAGGGATTCTCGCCCGAAGAGATAAGGGAAAGCGGGGTGTTTCCAGCAACAGAAGCAACAGACACTGTAAAGTTGAACAATTTATGCGTTTGTTAGTATTTTTTTTGTATTATTTGATAGTTTGAATTGTCTAATATGTTTGAGGCTGACCTATCGACGAGCTAGAACCTGTTCGCTGTAGTTGCACTTTGATCCATCCGTGTTCTTTGTTAATAAGTTAACTCTTTGCACTCGAATGGTGACTCTGAGGCAACACTAAAAATTCACACACTATATTATAATATTTAAAACAAGTTCTACGTTACTATGTTTGTATCTAAGAGATTGATAAAAATTCAATTGCTATAAGGACGTGTAATAGTAAAAAAAACTTCAAATGCATAAGAGGAAGTAAATAATCTAGACTACAAATATTCTAAGTCAGAAGATATGCCTTAGTTTTAAAGTTAAACCTGCTGCGAGTGGAACGGGTTAAAAATGAAGCCGTGACTGTCATTTTCGCGGAAGAAAAAGTATATAAGAATAACCCTTGGTTTAATGCGACATTTTTGACATAGTCTGTATAAAATGAATATTATATAATTAAAATAATATTTTTAAGAATGTTTCAGCGACCGACGGAATATCAGCAGACATCGAACCGTTGCCTTTTGATTTGTATTTCCATTTTACCACCAATCTTCGAATCTTCTGTAACTCCGCAGATATGTTTCAGGATACGTGCCCAGTATGTCTGTCAAGTTACAGGTCGATCGCAATCAAATTTCGGACGTGGCTTAAATATTGAAACGACACAGCGCCAAAAGTCGAAAAAATAAGTTTCGTATAATGATTTTTTATGCAGATCCCAAAAACACTAAGTTACTAAAATTTTGGAGTTGTATTCAGGGATGATTAAAGCTAGTTTACGAATTTTTTGAAATCAGTACCATTGATAGTCTGGTCGCGGCACATACATACAGCATCGTTCATTTCTTAGGGAATACCCGGAGGGGGTCTCAAATTGGCCAAACGAATGTTAGGTTTCCGATTCTTCTGTAACTCCGCAGATATGTTTCCAGATGCGTTCTCAGTGTGACTGTCAAGTTACAGGTCGATCGCGATCGAATTGCAGCCGTGGCGAAACATTGAAGCGACGCGGCAACTAAGATCGAAAAAATGGTCACAATAGGCTTCTTGTAATAGTTTTTTTATGCATAAACGTCAGTAATAAATTTGACAAATGATAAAAGTACCAGTTTCCTACGCCAACTGAAGGATTAACCGAAGAAATAATTTCACGAATTTTTCAAACCGATCACATTTCGGCTTGCTGTTGTATTTTCAATCTTGTGGACGAAATTTGCGCAGTGTCTCAATTTCTATTCACGGACCCGAAATATGGCAGCGATGACGTATTGGAAAAATGTTTAATTACCCGGCGTCCCCCTCATACTTCTCGATTTCCCGCTACTGGATGTAATAAGCTATTTGGAGGAGAGGAAATCGAGAGAAGCTGTCAATCGGGCTGAAAGCACGACACATAATTCTGGATTCCCGACTGGATTGGCCTGGATTCCCTTTTCTGGTGGCACGCGATAGCTGGTGCTCGATCTTCGAAGGGGACGAGTCCGCTGCACGGTAAATTGTTAAACGAGGACAGCGAGTTTGCGATATTTTCGGTGAGTTATGAAAACAGTTTTACGAAGACCTCCCCCGATCTATGTTTTCTGTGTCCGCTTCCCTTGGTCAGGCTGTCGGCGTGCCTTCTTTCTTTTTATTTTTTGTCCACAAGTTCCGCGAGAATTTCGAGGCAAGAGTCGCCAGTTTATGTTTTAACTGTCCGAAATTGCGAATGGAAATGAATTTTTATTTGCTTACCCAGTTAAGTTGAAAATACAGAGCCGCGCGCTCGAATTTCGAATTTCATTATTTTTAACGTTGCTTTAAATCATTTAGATTTATTTCATTCCCCTGTGACGTAATAGAGTTTCAATGTATTCTTTTTAATTTAGATTTATTTAATTTTTTGGCGACTCGATTGAATTTTAATTATTTTGCTGTTTCAATTCTGTTTGTTCTGTGTTTTATTGTTCCAATTTAGTGCACGGCATGTAATTGTGACGCGATACTGTCTTTTTGTTAAAACAGGTCTGTATTATATGACGGAATGTTTTTCATTTCATTTTTCCATCCTTTTTCTCTGTTTACGTGACTTGTTACTTTTAATTGTATTACATCTGCGTACAGATTCTTTGCTTTCGTTGTTTCTTGAAAGGGTTGTTTACGGTTTCCTCTTGTTACTTTATTATTCTTCAATCTTATCTTTCTTTCACATATTCGCACTGCAAGCGTGTAGATAATTGATCTAATCTAAAGTTCTCATTCGAACCTGTTACTAAATTATTGTTTTGCGACGCACAAAAAGTCCCACAAGAAATTAAATAATTTTTACTTATTCTTATATCTTGTTTCTAATTAAACTATGCCTAAATTCAAAATGTTAGTCTTTTCACTGATGGTAATAAGTTATTAAGTCAAGCAAGTTTGCTGTTGCCGCTCAATAGTTTTTCGTTTTCTCTTTCTAGCAAAAAATAACACTTGCACATGATTAATGTAAATTATATTATACCGTTTCAACGATGTGAGATGATAATGGTATAAAAGTTTCCTCCCTCTGACACATTTCGAAGATATCGCAGAGATTTTAATTAGGATGATTCGATCACGACAAGTTCACATCCGAAATCGATTTTGTGGTTTCCGACCAACGAAGTAGCTGTTGATGAGAAGAAGGTAGACGAATCAATCCAAGAGGTTCTCGGAGGAGTATATTTGAAAGCTTTATACGTGGTGGGTGTATTCCTTTCAAATTCTGTGAACGTGTAGTCGAAAAAGCGTTCTTCGACGCTGCACTTCGTTTAACACGTCGAGTGCCGCGTTCATAAAAGCGATTGGTGTTATTATAGAAGATTATTAATCACTGAGTAAATGCGATTCTCACCGTATTTACTTATTATACGTAATTATTTATTCTTAACAAGACTAGCCAATTTTTAGCCTCTTTTTAAATAATTTGTACCGACAGAAATAAATCTGATTACCCATTCCTCAAGGATGCATTTTTACACACTCAATAATAGCAAATAAAAAAATATTAGAACGCGTCCCATAAACTTAGTGTTAAACAGATAGAGTTTTGAAAATTGGTATGATTTAATGTTCAATCTCGAGGAATTGGCGATAGTTAATTTATTAAAGAGAAATTAACGATACAAACTTGTGACTCGGTTGAACAATAAATCTACCGCAGTCGATCAACTGATTCGTTTCAGATTTTTTATTTCATAATTATTGAAGTTATGGAATTGCTTTCGTAGAAATCGATTCAATAGATTTATTTATTCAATCAAATATATAAGATGTGATAAAAATTGTATAAAATCCAAGTAAATTAAATATTGCATTTTTATTAGACAATATAAAATAGCTAATCTTATTGATCGATGGGTTTAGCGTTAAAAATTGAAGATTCCGTGTTTCATCGTCCACTTGGATATTTTTTCATGATGTAACGGATGTGAAACAAAAGACTCAATTTTCTTCGATAATGCTATAAGTTGAAGTCACCGTAAGGACATTATCAAAATTTTTTTGTCAATGAGTCTTCCACATATTCGACGATTCAAGCCTTCCTTTAATTTTTAATTTTAAAGTAATAATACTTTAAAAATTGATATTCGAGAACCAAGTTCGATGAAGAAAAGGTGTACCTTATGTCTTTCCACTTTTCATTTATTTTCAATAAAATGGCAGGGAAATTCCATAAACTTTTTTGCGTCATAAAGTAACGACGAACAATCTTCAAGTTAACGGAAAAATAGTAAATCTTATTAGAAACACTTTCCATTCTCAAAAATGTCTTTTTACAAAAGGTAGTACAAACTCTGGACCACTTCAGGGAGTCCCTTACTACATATGTATACTAATTGCGTAACAACGTGAAGCGTGCTTGTTGAGTTCATCTGTTCGCGGGATGACAACAATTTTTGCGGAAGTTAATTAACTATTTACAGAAAATTCATGAGACCGCGAATAGCCTGTTGTATTTCTGCCGGACGGAAAATTAAATTTCATCCAAGACGGAAGTTAACGTAAACCCTGAGGTGTACGGAAGGGATTTTAGCTTTGTTAATCCCAGGACTGTACCGTGAAATAGGTTAAACGTTAACAATAGTCGTAATGCGTTCGATTCGGTCATGTTAAATTTATTATTTATGCATTTTCTGTATGGATGTTGAGTATAATGCTTAGTAAACTGCAGGTCTTTATGCAGAATTATCTGCTTTAATTGCAAAAGACCGAAACAAAATAGAAATGTGTTTCTACTTTTAATAATTCTGATAGCCTGAAAATGTTTTTAACCAAAAAGATTTTAAATAAAGTCTAACAAATATAGATATTATACCTTTCTTTTTAGACGAAATCAAATATTGTTAATTTGTAATCAAAATAGAGCATCGAAATAGATGTAGCAGTATGAAAGATATAAATTATCTTTTCTCTTGTGTAACATTCTTAGTGATGAAAATGTTATAATAACTTTAGTTACGAATAAAAGAGTATGGCAAGATGTTAGTATTCGCAATATTGGTGTTCTTAAATATTTGTTAACTTGTTTACTATTTTTATTCGAACCTATTTACTGTTGTCATAAGTACATGGAATCCGCAAACTAATTATCAGGTAACTGAGAAAGTTCGCTCTGCTTCTAAAACGTATATGTGCTTAAACAGAAGCTCATTATTTAATTAGTTAACCATCTGTGAAATCAGCGAATTTTCACCATCTTAGAACCGAAATGCTGTTTAAATATCAGTTAATTAATTTAGAAAATATTAATGTTGTCGCATCGTTGGAAATAATATTTTGAACAAAGTATTGTTTGATCCTCCAATGCATCTCATTTATTTCTATAGATCAGAAAAATAAGAATATTTCTAACTGACAAATACTTTGAAGTAAAGTAGAGATCGAGCATCATTATTTAATATTGTTTCTAAGTAAATTAATTTTGCATAAACAGACACAGTGCTTGGTGATCAACCATTCTTCGTTCTCAAAATTAACTCGCCAAACAAGTGTGACGTAAATATGAAATAACGGAGAAACTTTAAAGTGATGAACATATTTCCTTGTTAGCGAAGAAATACGTTGCGAGGAGCTGAGAAATCGCAGATAGTAAAAAGGAAAAGCATGTAATTAAAAACTACTCGCGCCGTTCTAATTTCCAAAATATTTCTACCGATTGGAAGGTTTCTAATTCGAAAGAAATTGCAGAGATTCCGTTTCTTCTCGGTGGCCGTAAAGCAGCTTTAAATTTTCACAGAAAATTCAATAGAAATCCGAAAGTTGGAGTAAGTAAAGGCTGGGTAGTGAAATTTAAATTACATCGTGGTACATGGGTATTAAATACTCTCAGAGAAATATTTCTCGCGAGCAAAAGCACTGCGCAAAGCTTTTAAAGAAAGCTTTAATAAATTTATAATTGAAAATGATTTTAGCATTACCTAGATTTTCAAAGTGTATAATATTATTAATAGATTTGTATCCTTTTCCTGATATTCGTTCACCTCAGAACATCCACAAATTCTTTGCAATTGCAAAAATTGTCTAAATTACCGATATAGAATGTTCAACGAAATGCGTGATTAAACGTGCGGCAAAATCATGAATTATTCTCGTAGAGGATTTTAATCGTTCCTACCTTCTTCAACTGTATAATATTATTAATTCCTTGGAGCACAGGTTAAATGAAATTGGACGTGACCAAAGGTACTATTTATTTTTTAACTTATTATTTGGGCGGGCTTAACACGTTGACCACCGCTCGAATTTTATGCACTCAATACAAATTTCACTTAGTTTATTCACAGAAGAGATCAAACATATTAATAACTCTCGTTAGTTGCTTGATAACGAAGTTTTCATCCTGCGCTGCAGTATACTTAATTTCAGCATTAATAAATTGATGTTGAGTAGTATTAGTTTGATGAGAATCATTTTTCAGTGATTACATGGCGTCGGTTATCGATTATCACCGTTTTATGCGTTAATGATAATTTAATAATGACAAATTTTTAAGTAAATATGTTCCCGGCATGGTGATACACGTATCGCGGATAATATTTGTTATTAATTTTAAGCAATATGATACTTCAACGTATACAATATCATAATAAAGACATAATCTGTTTATGACGTTCGTTTTCGACAATGATTTAATGGACGTACATGTACTCTTTCATTGGTCATTTTTTTGTAGACTCGTTCAACCACTCAGTATTCAAAAATTATTTAAACAACCGATTGCGAATTTACAACGAAACGTACCGTTTAAACATGCGGCGAAATCACGAATTGTTTTCGTAGGAGAACGCATTTGTAGATTGAACGTGTTGGTCGAAACAATTAGTTCGGCCGTGCAGCGATTTGGTTTAAGCTTTCGTGTGTCGTTTATCAGATTGATTCAATCGATCAGGTGAAATTAACTCGAAAGCCGTTGACAACGCTACCCGTAATACATCTCCATTCATTAAGTAGATACTTGTTGATTGGCTAGCCGCGAAATCGAGTGGCAGTTGCTCGATTAATTTCCTTCTGTTCTTTTTTTTCGATTATTCTACAAAAGCGGTAATAAAAATTCGCGAAACCCTCTTCGTCAAAACACTTCATACTTCAAAGCTGAAATTAACGCTTCACCAACCGGAGGCCTTTCAATAATACTTTCAATACTTGCGCTATAACAAAACGAAGCTTAAAAAACTGATTTTGCATTGTAACTAGTTAAGAAATTATTAAATAACGTCAGCAAGGATGTCTCTATTTGTTTCTGTGTTGATTCGCAATAAAAATTTTCGTCAACGTTGAGGAATCCATGAAAAAGTTTTCAGTCATGAACCATTAATCTTAAAAAACTCTGAAATAATCGTCGGTCGGTAAAGTGTTAACAAATTAGGAAAACAAATTAAATATTAGAATTGAGCCGTTTATTTTGAAAGTGGCTTAAGTCCATTTATGCTCGAATCGAAATATTGAAGAGTTTGCGTTGGATTAAATTTAAAAATATGGGTAACAAATAACATAATAGAATAATGTTTTTGGGTTTCTAAAGGTGTCAAATTTATCATTTCAATTAGCATAATTAACATTATTGAAGAAATAATATGCTTTTGGTGGCTATGAATGGACTTACGCCACTTTCAAAATAAACAGCTCAATTAGTAACATGCATGTTTTTAAGTAGTTAACCGTTTCACTGGAAATGAATGTACCATGTGTATCTTTTTACACTGGTTAATTGAATGCTGCAACATTTTAGATATTATATGTAGTACATCATGCTAATGCATGGAACATTATTTTGAAAGACTTCTTCGAAAGAAAGAACTTCATCAACCAAAAAATTCTAATTTTGTTTAAATTACACGGATTGCGTATGAAAGCTCAGGAAGAGGTATTTTAACATTTATTTTATGTTAGTCGCTGTTTCTATGGTTAAAAAATAGAAAATTATATTTCTTTAGTAGCTTGTTCATTAAAAACCTTCAAGGATGATAAAAACGCATGAAAATGTTTAAGATTGTGAAATATGTAGTAGTAAATTCAGTAAAATGAAATTTAAACTTCTAACCAGTTTATTTTACAGAAACCACAAGCAGATAATTGCATGGAATTAGGTATTGATTATTGTAGCCTGTAGATTTGATGCAATTATCGCTTACGCCACGAAGCATCCACGATTGTCTATAATTTCCTATAGAACAATAATTAGTAACGTTTATTGCGCTTCAAAAGCGCTTCGAAAGCGATGATCAAATTAAAAATCACACGTGTCTTTAGAATCGCAAATTACATTGTTTTAGGAAACAAAACACGAAGTCTACAATATTAAGTTAAGCGATTAATATTTCTATGGTATAAAGATAAACCTAAATCTAAGTAAATTAAATGTTGTCATTTTATCAGAGAATTCTCACAAGCCAATTTTTATATTCGGTTGATTTAGTAGACGTGATGAGACTTTTACACATATGCAATTGTATCAATGTATTTAGCTTTGCCATAAGTTTATAAAAGCGATGCTAAAGTTCACATTCACACATGTCTTGAGAATTGTACATTATATCGTTTCAGGAGATCAAGCATGAAAACTACAATATTAAGTTAACCGATTAATATAATGCTAAACCTATATCAAAGTAAATTAAATCTTGTCATTTTATCAGAGAATGCTCACTAGCCAATTTTAATACTTACTGGGTTTAGAGACAATTTACAATTTTAAGTCACGTAGCCGATCTTCAATTATCACTTATAAGTTCAATTGTGCCCATAATTATGAAAGTGGTCTAAGTCATATATTTCTTGTTGCGAGATATTTAATGAATTGCATTTGAATAAATTAAAAAATATTTTTACATTATGCGACATTTTAATTTATAATTTTATTAGTCTTGATTAATGGAAATTTATTATGAATATGAAATTTTGTATGAATTTCATATGAAAATGTTGTTTTTAAAGTTTGAACTGACTTAGACCATTTTCAAAATTATGGGCACAATTATGCTTTCAAATGGTGTTTATTTCACTGCTAACCAATGCGACTGTCGTCTATGCTGTTGATACGAGCGGAAAATTAACACATTGAAAGCATGAAGATATTACGATGAAAATATGGCAGCGAAGGAGCACATTGTTCGTAGACAGTAAAAAGAATTGAACACTAGATGTGACAATCTTGTAAACGAGAAACACGAACGATCAAAAAATTTCATTTCTGCCACGATGCAATTAAGAAACTTGCAATTTGTCGTTCGAGGGATAATTTATTTCAATTTCGTTCCAGTTTCCATGAATGCCGAGAAGTCAATGGGTAAAAGGAAAATAATTTCTTGCAGTTTGGTATTAGAATACTCGTCGAAATCACGGGAATGATTGATCGAGAAACGAAAACGATGCAGCAGCTAGGACAGTTCAAGGATTGCGGGCCAAGGAAAGTCGGCAAACGAGAACGATCAGGGACTCGAGAATACCACGCAGCAAAAGGTAAAGCCCCTTCCGTGAACGATAGATGAATAACGCCACCGATGGTTCTACTTGTGGAACTTTAGGCATTCCAATCGTGAAATTCCCGATGCACTTTGGCAGTGCACGAGAGGAATGCACGGATATATCGATCGTATATATTGCTCAACAAGCAACGTCGTTACTTCGAACTATGATCGAATAAAGGAAAAATGATTTATTCTTGCATGGAATATCGTTTTCGTGCAATGGATTTTAGTGAATGATTGCTCTACAGTTTCTTTTAACCATTTCCACTCGAACGGTGACTCTTGGGCACCACTGAAAATAGCTGCAGCACTGTTTAAAACAATTTTTACATCGCTATGCTTGTGTCAAAGACATTCGTAAAAATTGAATCGTTGCAAGGACGAGTAATAGTAAATAAATTTCGTATGCAAAAGATGAAATATATCTTGTAGAATAAAAATATTCTACGTCAGAAAAAATGCCTTGGTTAAAACAGCTTCGAGTGCAAAGGGTTAAAACATCTCTTGAACGTTTTCGGAATGTGATATTGAAATTTTTGAGTTGTCTATTCATTGAGTTAGATTATTACATGTAATAATTAATACATTTCCTGTTACCTGTATTTTTTAAGATTTTCTATAAGGTTTTTGTTAGAAAATAAACATGTAGGTACATTTATTACGAACGAATGAATGAAGTACAAAAGTGTGCTATGTAAAAGTTGAATAACATAAGATGTAAGGAAGACGTTGAATAGATCGCGTGTATTAATTATAACATGTTTAAATAAATTCAATTATTCGGTTTAACTTTCGATCCACAATGATAATTATTTATTCTGAACAGTTTTAGTTTGCTTATGGGGGTAATCCAACTTATAAAGGAATTAAAGTGGATAATCATTATCTTCAATCTTTAGTTATAAAGCTATTTCACCATTATTACTAAGTTTTTTTTATTTTAAAATAGAATTAATCTTTTTTCTTTGTATACATTTAATATTGGTATCAATGATTAATAAGAGAAATACATTTTTATAAATAATCCATGTCTAGTAATTAACACAGACAACTTTCACTTAACACAACGATTCGCAATCTACTGACTGATGAAACTTTTATTTTAATTCTGAAGTGTTTTCAATACTTGGAAACTTTGTTAAATTCTACGTAGATTCTCTGAAATCTGTAAACGTATAATTTCAGATCAACCAATCTAAATATTCTGAAAAAATTCGAGAAAAGAAATTTGCCACTAAATAAACGAACTGTTACATAGAAAATCAAGAAAGTCTATATATATATATATTAAAAAATTGTAGTCGTTGATATATATCAATACAATTTATTTGAATTCTGTGCTAAATTTCATTACAATATATGACTGACTAAAGGAATCTGTTGAATCGATTATTTTTTAATAGTCACTCTAGCCAGCATTAAATTTGATAGGTTTAAATTAAATGAAATTAATGTTTTTTTATTTAAATAGAATTTACATTTGGAGGCAAATTTTATTAATTTAATACGGAAGCTACCGAGCATTAAAATTGACTAGCATACATTGTCTTATAAAAATGACGAGATATCATTTATTTAAAATTCCAGCGGTTTAATTACAATATATGGTAAGTTTGAATAAAGAAATTTATTCAATCGACTCCTATTCAGTAGTAAATCTACCCAGGATTAAAATTGGCAGGTGCATATTTTCTTATAAAAATGACGAATTTAATTTATATAGATTGTGAGATTATTTAGATATTAGGTCAATTTTCATGGAAGCAATTTTATTGCTTTAACACTAAAACTGTCTAACATTAAAATTGGCTAGTGCACATTGTCTTATAAAAATGTCATATAAAAATAAAATAACATAACATTGTCTTATAAAAATATAATTTATTTAGAACTTCTGCGATTTTTATTACAATACATGATTGAATAAAGGAATCGATTCCTAAATAGGCAATTTTATAACTGCAATAATAGTAAAATAGAAAATGTAAAAAGAATTTGATCCACTATGGTAGGTTTACCGATAATATAAAGATCATGAGGTTTACGATTATCGTACAATTCAATAGCGAAAGTCAATGTGCAGACATTTTGTTTTGGCAATCGCGTTATCTATTCAAGTCGGACACGAAGATCAGTACATGTGTTCTATAATAATAACAAGATATAATTTATTCAGAATTCCTGCGATTTTCATTACGATATATAATTGAATAAAGAAATATGTAAGTGGATTTCTACGAAGGCAATTTTATCAGTTCCATAATTGTAAAATCAAAAGTCTGGACAGAATCATTACACCTACTGTAGAAGGTTTAGTGTTAATTTAGGACTCTTATAATTAACCAGTGTATATTGTCTTCTACAATGGACAAAATTCCACTTATCTGTGTTTTGTGCAATTTTTATTGCAATATATGATTGAATAAAGGAATTTATTGAATCGATTCCTACGTAGGCAATTTTATAACTGCAATAATAGTAAAATGCAAAATTTAAAAAGGGTTTAATCCTCCATGGTAAGTTTACTGTTAATACAGAGATTATAAGATTTACGATTATCGTACGATTCAATAACAAAAGTCAATGTACAAAAATTTTGTTCATCCAATCAGCGACCCCAATACACCAGTTAAGGGTTAAACCGGAACCGCTTGCGTTTTCTATTCAAGTTGGACACGAGATTCCACAGTCGTTTAATAAAATACAACGTGTGGTTTCGCGGACTTGGAAGACAAACTTCTTAGGGGCAACATTGTCTATTTCCGGCTGTGGGAAAGATTGCTCGGATCGTGCAGAACTCAGTCGAGCAAAGCACTGCCTCGGCCAATGGAATTTATCGGCATCCATTATGGAAAACGCGGCGCGTGGCCCGTGCCGCGGACGTCGCCGAATATTAATTAGCGCGATTAACAGGCGCATTAAATGGCGCGGCGTAATCGCGCGCGTGCGCTGCGACATTTAAAGCGGCGATTTATCGCGCGGATTTATCATTAGGCGGCCGTGAACGCGCCGCGGATTCCGAGCGGCGCCGGACGCGAAAATCGCGCGCTCGCGAAAAATAAAAAAGGAAAACCGCCGGAAATCGCGGTTACAAATGGCCTGGTCTCGCCAAGTAAGCCTCGGAGATATTTTTTCGCTAGTATACTGAATTTTTAATGTCCTCCAGCTTGCCTTCCCACTCGTGTTCTTCCCTTTTCTCTTATTCCCTCGGACAGCGCATTACACCGGGGCTTTGGAACTTTTTTATCTTTTTATTTTTCGCGATACCCTATTACGCAAAGAAATTTCAATTCTGACGGCTTAATCAAGAGTTTTTAATGGCCGCGATAATGCGCCGGCGTTTTATGCTCGCGAATGTAAGATGCGCTGGCTCGACGGTTATGGGAACTTTGTATCACCTGAACTTTCCTGCAGACTATTTTGTAGCCTGTGCGGTTTCATTGATTTAAAAAAAATCTCGGAGAAGAGAGTTTTGTTACACAATGTATTACGCAAATATTATAATGTTGTGCTTTTCCATCAGTTATGCTCAATTTTATGCATTTAATAAGTTAACAAGCCAAATGCAATTGGAAGAATTTAATTTTGTTATCGTTGTTTTATTTTATCTCTGTTATAAAATTTAGAAGAGCATACATACTTTTGTTTCACTTTTGTTTCGTGCAATTGACTAACGCATATTTTAGTTTACATAAATATTTGCAGAGTAATTATAATTATAATGATTACGAGCTTCTGTCGACTTGCGTAAATTGTAAATAGTCAGAATTATTATCGACTGCGTATAAATAAAAGAAAATCAAGTTGAAGATTGAAACTTTTTCGTACGTATAATACATCGTCGAAATATTTCGCCTAGTTTCACTAATCCGCTATAATCGACTCGCGGATTTGTATGCAACTACCGTCCTTCCTTCCAAAAAATTAATTAACATCGGCAACCTGAGGGAGAGGCTACCTACCTTCTCCACCATGGAGAAACATTCGAAGAAGATCCTCCCCCTACAGGTGGGACGAAAATTCTTCTATAAACTTTCATCTTGGTAAAAATATCAATCGTGTACTAGCTCGACCATAAAAATTGCTGATATCGTTACATCGTGTCCAGTCGAAGACACTAACGTTTCTTTCGCCATCGAATATAATAAAAATATCAAAGATAATATCGAATTTCTTGGATGGCGTTGAACGCACTCGCTGAACGAGATTATAAAATTCTTTGTAAAACTAAAGCGTAATACTCGATTGACGGTACTCTGGTCGAATTACCAGTAACAATCTGCATCGTGTTTTAATAAAGTACCATAAAATTTGGCTGTTTGGGGAGAGCGCGGGAATACGATACGTTCGTATTATTGTCGGAACGAGAATGTTTTTCAAGCCGACAGCGAGATGAGTATAACGTTCCGTAATTAACGCTCGGTCCGGGCACACCTTTTCGCTCTGTAATACTGTCAAATCGATTCGGTTTTTCCCGCCGATCGGATGTTGCGGAGTATAATTAAATTCCGGACGAGCGAGCGTATGTTTGAGTTCGAGGAGAATAAATTGAAACCTTGAGGCCGGAAACTATCAATGCCGCTTTCGAGAGTGGAACAGGCGGAGATGAGCGAAACGTTATTGCCGACCGTCTGGGCGGAGACGAAACGCGCTGCCTACCGAATTGATATAAACAATCCGTTAAGCGAAACAAGCTGCTCTCGATGGGAACATTTTCGTTGCTGCTAAATAAATCCCAATAATTACAAAAATCTGTGTCGGACAATCGTTCGCGCACTCGTCGTGAGCCACCACGTTAATAAATTTGAATGTACGGAATATACGATTTTTAATTTATACCTGGTGTCCTGTGCAGGTAATTGTTACATGAATGATTTATGAATGAAATCGAACGATGCTTGATATTCATTAAGGGGGAAGACGTACGACTTGATTGTAATATTTACGATACCGAATTAATTTGGGTGTTTTTGAGTGTGTACCAGAGAGGAAGGGGCAACAATAAAGGGTATCATTTGCGAAATGAAAAGGAGGAGGCCGTGAAAAGGGATAAGGGGCATGAGGATCAGGTCGAAGGTGGCCTCCTCCGTAGACATGCCCGGAAATGCCTCAGGGAGCGTGTTTCCTGGTCCTATCGGTCGCTCGGGAGCGGTTCCGAGCCCGTCATTTCCGGTGGGTAAACTAGGATAACGATGTGTAATCACTGCTGTCGAGCGGGCACGCTCGATTATAAACCGGCTCGATGCTCGTGGGACGTATAAATAACGCAAATAACACCCCGCGACACGCCCCCGCAACCCTTCCTGCACCGGTACCCCTTGGCCACCATAATCCCCACCTATCACACCACACTGTTCCGCCGTGGCCAAGATACTTTCCGCGATAAGGCAAACACTCGGTGCCCTGTACTTTGCGGTAGAACAAGCGAAAGCGAGCGAGATCCCATAACCACGGTGGTCCACCACCATGTGGTGCAAGTGAATTTTCAGGAAATCATTATTTTGACTCCGAACATTTATCTTTCATTTATTCCAAGCATTGAGTTAGCCGGTTGTCTTTCGTATAAGCAAGTTCCGCTTACACGGAAACATTTTCAGATGCGATAATCCCATTTTGATGAAACTTATGGGAGCTTATAGTTCTTTGAAAAATATTTCATACGTGTTTTTTTAAGGGGTGAAAACAGCCGTCAAAGTTGGGGTATTTGAATATTTTTTAAATTGTGTGTTTTTCAATGGGAAATGTATTCGCGCAAAAAGATTTTAATAAAAGTTGTTTGTTTAAACATTAAAGCTATAAGCTCCTATAGGTTTTATAAAAATCGGTTTTTTGCATCTCAATATGTTCCCCTGTTAGGTTTGAACTGAATGGACTACTGCAATTATTTGTGAACGATTTTCCATGGGAGTGCGAGTAAATAAGAAAGGAGACGGACGCTTGTATGATTCTGGAAAACGTTACGTGCATGCGAAGAGTGTTTAGAGCAGAGTGGACGATATCGAGTGACCTCAGTTTATTGCTTAGATTTTAGGGAATCTTGATGGTCGATGAGAAATGAAAACAGAAGGCAATAAAGGTTCAGGGAGGAGTCGAAAAAGACAAGAACCTTTGTTGTACTATCGTCCTTTACCAAGTTTTCAAAGCTTCAATGTGGGCAATTTTTCAAGAATTGTTTATCGGATTTATTTAAATGAAATAAACCGTACATTAAATATTTATTATTTATGTGTACATGTATACATTCACAGTCTAAGTATAGTATAGACGTGGCATTGTTAACACTAAATCCGCGAAGCAATTAAGATTGGCTGGTGCATATTGTCATATAAAAATGTCGAGATTCCATTTACTTAGAATCTGAGATTATTTAGATACTGGGTCAATTTCCACGGAAGCAATTTCATTACTTTAATAGTGAAGCTTAGGAATATTAAAATTGACTAGCACATATTGTCTTATAAAAATGGCAAGATACAATTTATTTAGAATTCTTGCGATTTTCGTTACAATATATGGTTGAATAAAAGAATCTATTAATTAGATTCTTATGAAGACAATTTTATAACTGCAATAATAGTCAAATAGAAAATCTAAACAGGATCATCTGACACCTTATGGTAGGTTTAGTGTTAAAACAACGTCTACTTCGTTATGATTACATTTAAGAATTTATTTAATAATAATAGTACGAATAACAGTAGTAAACTTAATATCCACGAAAGGATATTAACCATGTACAACGGAGTTATTCTAAGATAAAAAATAACTCGACTTTGGAATTAAAATTGCACGGAGGGCAAAGGGTTAATAATTCGTTTGTAGACAAGATATTTTCTTGGCAACCTCTATTATTAGTAGCATCCATAAGTAATACATTATTTTGAAATCTAAAACAAATTTTGTAGTAAAATCAAGTTTTTATTTGTAATTTATTATATAATATTTGTCGTTATTGAGGAGAGTTTGTCATCTTTCCTGCAAATTTTCAATCCTCTTCTTACAGAAATCCAAGGTCCGTAAAGCAAAAGGTGACTCAAAGTGCCTCCACTTCAAAGTCTGTCAAAGAGGTGATAATCAGCAGCAGCAAACCTCCTGAACCAACGTTCACACATGTTAATCTTCGATACATCTCCATAAATATCGAAAGTTTTCTTTGTCGTTGCATTAAATCCCGCGTGAAAATGAAGAAGTATGCAATGACGAATGTGAGCCTCGGAAGGTATGAACATCGCCATTTTATGACAGAGCAGTACATAAAATGTATACTCCTTTGAATATTTAAAACACAGGCTGCTTCACTGAAAATTGTGACAGAATTTTCCAGATTTTCTATTTTACAATTACTGACGTTATAAAATTGTCTTCGCAGAAATCGATTCGATGAATTTGTCTATTAGAATATATATTGCGGTTTGTGATGGATTTTTCAATCCCTCAGACTTTGGCCGTTTGCACGTGGTATGCCGACTAATTTTAATGATTAACTACCTTCACGAAGGACTACCTTCTCCTTACAGGAAGGACTATATATAACAATGTTGACGAGAATAGAAATACTGACTGAGGCTATCGTGATGTACAAAGTACGATGTATAACACGAAACTTGACAAGATGCTAATTCTATGATTTTTGTGTGTTTGTCTATCTTGTCTGTCTATATGTCTATATGTCTTTTATCTATCTATATGTCTTGGATCTATCTATATAACTATATGTGTCTATCTCGAGACAGCCGCGAATGCACCCAGATAAAGGCTTGTCTCTACTCTTCCGTTGATTATCCCTTCTCTCAGAAGGAGTGGATGAACCAACGAAATCTACGAATATGTACTGGGCCCTAAGATTCGCTGGGGGGCTGTACAAGTGAAGACAATCGGGGATAGATAGTAGGGATGCTTGGGGCATTTCCAGGGGTGATCAAATTTGCCGAACCAGGAAGTGCACCCACATCTGCAAACAATTTAGGCCAAGTGGTGAGAAATCCCGATCGTCTCTAAAAGCGTAGTTAAAGTGGTCACTTGTACAGTCTTCGATGTTTTATGGCCTAAGGGTTGCTCGAGTCGAAGAAGGTGCAGCCTTAAGAATCTAAAGTCAAAGAACCAAGGCCCATGGTAACAATAGCGACTTCCTGTCATAAAAGTTCGCGCAGCGCTTATCTTTCCAATATACATTGTAATAAAAATGCACAAATTCCAAATGAATTAATTTGTGTCACTTTTATGGGACAATCCACACGTTAGCCAAGTTTACTGCTCGGTAGGTTTCGTGTTAAATAATAATATAGCAATTTTTAGCGTCGCTTGAGAGGAACCATCGGAGTGCTAGGGGTTAAGGGTTCCTATACGTTCGTAGACCGGCAGAATCCCGTTGAAGTAATATTGCGGAGGCGTGAGCATCGTAACAACCGAACCATCGAATTTCGTTTAGAGTTAACGCGCCGCCACGGGTTTACTCGATACGAGTGGACACGTGTTCGGACATTAAGCGCGCCGCTCCGCAGCGTTCCCGAGGAAAATTAATCGGCGATGGTCGTTAGTTAAGTTCATTGTACGGGCAAGTGTTGTGCTAAATTCATTAACGCACCAATTTTTGACTGACAATGATTGGTCTTATCATTATTCACCTGCGAATGTTTAGCAAATCGGAATTTTATCCGTTAATGGATCAAGCATGCTGAAAACGCTCGAAACAGGCTGGAATAATTATTTCCAGGTCATTGTGCAAACGTGCACTTTTACGGGTAACGTAACGCCGTTGTGGGGATGAAAACGTGGAAGCTCTTAACACGAAATCTGTTAAATATCGAATTGTGTAAAATAAACGTGCATTGAGCGGAAAGGGGGCGAGGATATTTAAAACCCATTATTCGAGCTTTTCAATCACGCTTGAAAATTGATTATCGTAGCAATAAGGTTTCCTGTTTACCGACAACTAATACATTATCATATTTTACGATCCACTTTCGCAAATTTTACGAATTTCTAGATAAAAAGGCAAGAAGGCAGGTCTTCGACACTAAGTTTCCGAAACACTAAAAGTGATTGTTTTACATCAATTCATCTAAATAGTGAAAGTATATCTATCAAAATTCTTGGTCTATTCTTTTATAATATTGTTATGTGGGCTTGAAGATTGAAGGACTACCACGTATCGTACATTTTAAACTTTCAATTGTTACTGTATTAAATAAAGTATTTTGATTTTATGGAATGTTTGAAGTCGTTTGCTTGGCAGTCAGAGTGTTAAAAACTGTACTGTTGTATGAAACTTCTATGGATATGAGTTGAAAAACTTTGTCAGATGTCACAACAAGAAAATGGCGTCAATGACACGGTTCGACAATAACTATTTTAACAACCAGTGCCACGTATCGGCAAATACCGGTTTCATATTTACAGACCTGGTACAATCAGAGCTGGGACTCAGTTAGGTCCAGAAAAATATTGCTACGTGGGCAGCCGCGTGATCGCAGAATTATCACAGACATTGATAATACTACCGTAATTTTCATAATAAAAGGAAAGAATGTGTCACACATTCAATCACAGCGAAATTCAATCTCTGACTCGCCTCTGTTCTTGTTAATTTTCTTGTCATTTTGGTAACGACGTTGTAACTCAGATCATTTCATGCATTACCAAACTATATTCATCTACGGTTATCCATATTCGTCTATGGTTGTTCATATTCGACTATGTTTGTTTATATTCGTGCATGGTTGTCTATATTCGTCTACGTTCGTCTACATTGTTCTACGTCTGTCTATATCTGTCTATGGTTGTCCATATTCGTTTATGTTTATCCATATTTGTCTAGGTTTGTCCATATTCGTCTACGTTTGTCTATACTCCTCTACGTTTGTCTATATTGTTCTACGGTTGTCTATATTCGTCCATGATTGTATACATTCATCTACATTTGTCTATATTCGCCTACTTCTACATATATTCGTCTACGTTTGTCTATATTCGTCTATGGTTATTCATATTCGTCTATATTTGTCCATATTTGTCTGTTTGTCCATATTTGTCTATGTCTGTCCATATTTGTCTATGTTTGTGTATATTCGTCCATGGTTGTCTATATTCGTCTATAGTTGTCTACATTCACCTATGGTTGTCTATATTTGTCTATGTTTGTCTATATTCGTCCACGTTTGTCTGTATTCGTCTATGTTTGTCCACATTCATTTATGTTTGTCTATATTCTTTTTTTTATCAAACTATACACCATCTCAACCTATATTAACTACCTCAGATCATGTCACGCATAATGTCGATGTCCAAACGGATATCGATAGTTTCACCGTATATTCCTAATAATATATTCTTATACATGCATCTTTGCAATCTCGGGAAATGAAGAATATTAGAAAACTTTAACGAGGCCCGTAAATACAGTGGTAAACGAAATAAAATTGTATTTAGATTGAATTAATATGTTTAGCTAGGCAACTGTTTTTGACGAGTATACTCGTCATGAGAAAAGTACAAAATTTTTTGTTATGACGAGTATATACGACATGAGTCATAAATAGTGACAATTTGCAGTTTAAATTACAATTTTATTGAAAACTCAAATATATTCGTACAGTTCAAGATATTTGAAATATTTTCAGGCCAAGTCGACATAAAAGGAACAAATAACAATTTTTTCATGACTCGTGTGCGGGATTCGAGTTGTCAGCCAAATTGAATTGTGGGCTACCCACCTGCTAAGATATTTCCTTGTATATTTTTGTTTATATTTTATCACCTGGTCCGGGATTCGTTTACATAAATATCGGACTGTAATGTTGCTACCTAGTCGGGACATTTGCAGCAGCGTGCATACTTTGTAATTTTGTATTTATGCATGGAGAGTACTGAGTAAGCCGTTTACATTGCGTCGCCAGGTTTTTCCAAGTTTTATGATTCCTTGTCGGATTTCCTCATAAAACTTTATCATTTGAATGTGTATTTGCCATAATAATGTATTTTAGGAAATATTTTTGTCTGATCGAAGAAAGTAAATGTGTCTGTATCAAGTCGTCACCAAATCAACAAGTATAGTACATTACAGTACAACGAAATAATTTGAAATGCATGAGCATCATAAAGTTGTGCAAAAAAATATAAAGAGCTAATTTTTTTTTTAGATGATTGTATTCCCAAAATGAGTGAATTCGACAGTGATGATGAAATAGTTTTATCTACAAGGAAACGAAAACGTTTGCAGATACATACAGGATAATGCGAGGTTCCATTACGCATTGTACCATGCTTTGCTCAATACCATTCTCTTACAGCAAATTAAAATAAGAAATTAATTTTTCATGTTTTTTTTCGTTCGTATGCAAAATATTTAAGTTAATTTAAGTAAAAAAAAATAGATGTGAGTATCGAAATAAAAAAATAAAAGTCATTTTATTGCAACCTAATTTCATATTACACATACTCCGTGTTTGACGTGTATACTCGTCATCACATTTTCCAAAGATGTCTAAACAGTTAACTGGTTAATTTACGAATTTATAAATCTCCTTATGCACTGTAAATTGGTGAATACAGAAAACTTAGTGGAACGTATTACCAGACATTAAAATTCCCACAGATTTCTCTTCTTTATGAAATTGAATTAATCTTCATACAGGTCAGGTACGCGTTATCGACTAACTCGCAAAGAATCGTTTCAATTTGAAACTCCAATGGCCACGGCTTCATTTAACTTAACTGACTTATCCGCTGTGCTATTAACCCGAAAAGACAGCAGTCCGTTTTGTTTAACACAGGGAATGGTTACTTTTTCCGGAGAGAGAGAAAAAAAGGATGCCGGCTGTACGCTCATGAAGGAACTTCAAAGAAAAACAGAGAGCTGATTTAACGCAATCATTGCTGTTTGTGCTACTATTCGGCGAGCACGGAATTCGTTGGAATTAAATTTAAACCGGCAGCGAAGGGCTTTCGAAATTTCGTCCGCAGGACCGCATTACCGGGCACCCTTAATTGAGAATACGCGTCTATCAGTTGCGAACACGAGTTTATGTTTGTTTCAAGTAACGCGTGTGTACATCGCCTGTGGCCGAGGTTCTACTTAATTTTAAACGAATTATGCCAGCAGATAACATCACGCAATTCATTATTCGAACGGAGCTTGAAATTATGTAACAATATAAATCAGGCAGCATTGTTTTTATCGGACGATAACTTTACGGTGAAATCATTAAAACGTTATTAATTATTCTGAATATTAACCGTCTACATATTTCACATTAGTCTCTGTTGTTCCAGCTGAATTTTTATTTAGTGTATGGGAAAATTATTTCGTTTTTTGTTACGTTAACTGTCAAAGTATGTAGCTGATAGATGGCGATACGGATTAAAATGAAACTTGTGTAATTTTTTCGATATGTTGTTATTTAACATTAATACGTTTTACAATGTACGGTTCGAGAGAGTATTTGAGGAAATGCATATTACATGAGAGCTAAATTGGAAATAACGCTGCACATCAAAAACTTATGCGACCTATTTGGCACAGCTGTAGCGATTTCAGGAATTTGTTAAAGAGGATTCAAAAATTTTCGAAGTGATAATTTTATTTAGAAGAATTTAATTCGCGGTGATCATTTGATATTCATGATGACAGACCGTTTTTACTATTTTATAATTTATAATATTTAGAATCATTCACTGGTCTACCTGTCACTTGTTTGAAATACATTTTTGGCATCTTAAAATACTTCTTGCAGATACATTAAATTTTTATATTATAATTGACAACGTTTAGGATCATTCATTTGCAGTTTAGGATCAAGCGTTGCAGACGTGCCCGGGGATAACCTGCCGCGAGTCATCTTCGGTTTCTCCCGACTCTGGCCTCTTACAACTTTTCTAAAAACCCATAAACTGTCGGTCGCTTATCGTGGGTTTCGGCTCTTGACGAACCGTCGCGGTTCGTTTCTTTCGCCAATTTTATATAAAATGTAAATTTTTTAGGAAATCTAGCCGCGGAAGAAAATTTTAACAAAAGTTTTTTGTTTCAACAATAAAGCTATAAGCTCCCATAAGTTTCATCAAAATCGGATTTTCGCATCTGAATATGTTCCCTTCTTAGGTTTGAACTGAATGGACAACTGCAATTATTTGTGAACGATTTTCCATGGGAGTGCGAGTAAATAAGAAAGGAGACGGACGCCTGTATGATTCTGGAAAACGTTACGTGCATGCGAAGAGTGTTTAGAGCAGAGTGGACGATATCGAGTGACCTCAGTTTATTGCTTAGGTTTCGGGGAATCTTGATGGTCGATGGGAAATGAAAACAGGAGAAGGCAATAAGAGTTTAGGGAGGAGTCGAAAAAGACAAGAACCTTTGTTGTACTATCGTCCTT
>CM052094.1:7885457-7927774 GCA_028453745.1 Agapostemon virescens
TGAATGTTCGGTTATTTATGCACAAGAGGCGGTGTGTAACGTATCTTATAATGTTCACTAAATATATATTATTTTAATGTTAAATATTTATTATTTATGTGTCTTATTGTATCACTCAGAAGAAGAGTGGTGTTGTTTTCAAAATTCCATTATGACTGCTAAATTACGACTGTTCAAATACGGCTGACTAAAACACGACTGATGGTGGTAGTAGAACCGTCAAGGTTTTTCAGGGTGGGGTTAAAATCTTGCAGACGTGCTCGGAGATGACCTGCCGCTAGTCATCTTCGGTTTCTCTCGACTGCGGCCTCTTGCAACTTTTCTAAAAACCCTTAAACTGTCGGTCGTTCATCGTGGGTTTTGGCTCTTGACGAACCGTCGCGGTTCGTCCCTTTCGCTAATTTTTTATAAAATGCCTAGAGTTTAATGGTTTTAATGCTTCATGCTGTAAACCAATGAATTCATAGATACGGCATTCCTAGCGTAAGCGAAATTATGCAGGATCTTGATCGCGATAAAATATTTGGAAGTCGTTCGAATCGATGAGGTGGCCCCTAATCCATATAATTCGCGGATAATCGTCTCGATTCGTATCTCGGATTGGATCACAACCGATTCTCCCGAGAGAAATGCGCTTGGCGAATCCTTAAAGGGGTTGATAGCTCGCCCGAGACCTTTTCGCTCACCCCGGAAGCAAAGATCGTTGCTCGGCTTTATCAGAATCCCGGTGAAAGATCGTGCTGCTGGATTTTCAGGGGGTTATTTTCTAGTCAACCGCCGTTTAGATTCTTTATCGTTGTATTATCGTTGCCGCTGATTTTATTGAGGTATATACGAGTGGATCATCGCTGGATAAATGCATCGCAGTTCCGCCGGAACGGTGTGGGCAGGAAGGAAAATCGTTTAGCAGCTCGATTCGAGGAGACTTTACTTTTTATCGCGTGGAAAGGTTCGCAATGATACGAAGAACCGGGCTCGCGGTTATAAATTGCTTCGGGGTTTGATTAATTGCTCGCGGCGACTTATTTGTACCATGAATTCGCATAATTAAGCCAATGTTTTTCTTGTTTATTTGCCGCTGCGACGTCTCTATCGTGCTAATGGGAATATTAATATCGTACCGGAATTTGTGACCCAATAAAAATAAATAATGGTGTAATAATAATTTACCGGCGGATTCATTTACCGGGTTAATTGCAATGCGTATCTGGTGCATACAAAATTAATTATACGCTCCAGGAATCGCTTACTATATTTAATCAAGGATCTATAGCTTTTGCTACAAAATTAACTTGAACAGTTACTAAATTTCATTTCAAACAAAATGAAGAAATAACATTGTTCAATCATGCAAAATACTGCATCGGATTTCATAAATCAAAACGAAAGAGTGATAATTTTTTCAATGATAATTCGATGCAATGAATATAAGTTAATCGCTATTAAATTTAGTATACTAGCGGTTAAGTACATTTAACCCTTTACGCTAGAAGTAATTTTAATTACAAAATCGAGACATTTTTTGACCTAGAATAATTCCATCGTACAAGGTTCATTTCTATTCGTGCATATAAAATTGATCGGTTACTCGTACGTGCAACGCATCAATTTTTACCGACTACTTAAATGCAACTATAGTGATGCAAAAGCTGTGTTTAATAATATTATAGCAATTTTTATGTCTCCCCAGAAACGCCATTGGAGTGCTAAGGGTTCATGGTACTAATTCTGGAATCTAAATTCACTTGCTAACATGATAATGCATCAGATTGAAGATTTGAACCAACATGTCTGACTATTTCTCGATTATTCTACTGGCACGTGAGTTTTTTTCGATCCGTAGCGCAAGAGTGATTTATTTTCGGAAAATTCTAGTTCCGGATTTAACTCTCGAACGCAGAAAAGTAATCCTAATATGAATATTATGGGCCAAATTTATCGAATACATCGAGTTGTCGTTATGTTTCATCAATTCCAAGCTTCTCGAATGGCAGTGGCTCGGACGTCACTAATACAGAACGAAACAAATTTCCGACAAGCTAGAGCGCATCGGAACGATACATTTTCACGGATCGAGAGCGTATTAGCGCAATAAATACATTGTGCCCTCGTAATTTCTGGCGCATTCGCGTCGGTCTACTCACATCGATAACTCAGTTTCTAAACAAACCGCTTTGCTAGCGTTCCGGCGAATAAAATCTCACTAAACGCGCCCCATAGTTGTTTCGTTTTTAACACCTTAATTGACATTTCACACATTTTTGAGTGATAAAATTATTTGTTCATATTTAAAAATAATATATTAATATGTTATTAATATATTCGTTGCACTAATATATACGTTAATATATTCGTTGCACTAATATTTACGTTAATGTATTCGTTGCACTAATATATTAACGTATATATTCGTAGCACTAATATATTATTAATATATTCGTTGCACTAATATATTATTAATATATTCGTTGCACTAATATATTATTAATATAGTTGTTACACTAATATATTGGTAATATATTTGATACACTAGTATATTATTAATATATTTGTTTCACTAATATATACGTTAATATATATGTTGCACTAATATACACGTTAATATATTTGTTGCACTAATAAATACGTTAATATATTTGTTGCACTAATATTTACGTTAATATATTCGTTGCCCTAAATGTAGTTCACATCTGGAGAATATGAAAAGGTTGATAAATAACTGTGATATATATTTAGGATTCCAATTGTTAATTCATTAAATAAATTACTTTGATGTTGTGAACATTTGAGGTAGTTTGTTGGGCAGTTAAAGTGTTAAAGTTACTCTGACTAATATTATTCACGTTACATAAAAATCTAATTAACACTAAACTTACCGAATATTAAAATTGGTTCGTGTATGTTGTAGTTAAAAAATGACATAATTTACTTTATTTAAATTGTATGCGATATTTATTACGAAATATAATTGAATGGAAAAATCTATTGAATCGATTTGTATGAAGGTAATTTTATAACTTTAATCATTGTTAAATAAAAGATCTGAAAGATTTGATTGGCTGCAATAGGTAGATAATTTCCTGTAACTGGAAAATTCTAATTAAATCTTATTTATTGCTATTAACCCATTGCCCTACAACATTGTGTAAGACTCGTCGTGCAGATTCTGTTGTTATTTATTTTATTCAAATCGAAATAATATTCTATGTGTTTCCTATTCATCTACATCCATTGGTAAAATCGTGAAACAAATCGTAGGATGAAGGGATTACACTTCGACGTTGACAAATATAAAAGTAAGTTTTTCGCAATTCTTATATTTTTGCGGTACACAGGAAATGTCTACGTTGCACCGTCTCAATTATTTCAGTCGCGTTTTCAATCAGTCAACCAGTATAAAGTGACCCACGAAAGTATTCGAACGCCTTTCAAATCGGAATAACATTCTAAAAATTGATCGAGGAAATCTGACATTCTCGAACGATCAGAAACATCGATTTACAAAATGTCGTGCGAAAAAGATTTCGAAAGTATTGCAACCGGTAGAAGTTACATGAAAAGATAATTCTTATCGCTTATTTATTTTGCAGACGAATGCAAAAATCTGATTCTGGCAATACCGACAATTTTACAACAATCGTGTGCAAACGAAATTGCATCGACAGTTATACTATATTTCCAGATTATCACAACCAACGGTCATAATAATTGCCGAGGAATAATTTCCGACCTGTACGCATAAAACACGATTAATCGGAACGTCGTTCTAATTAGCGTGGTTTTCAGGAGCTCGTCGCGGTAATATGCGTAATACTTCAGCGAGAGGCGGACACACGGCCCGAAGAAAAGAAGTGGATAGAAATAAAAATGGAAAAAAAGAGTATCGGGACAGGACGACTCCTCAAAAAAGCGGCGAACGTCAACGTCGACGGAAGAAAGGGGGCGTTTGCGCGGAAACGGAAGTAATTGCGGAAATTGCTCGACTACTTTTCCTTTTGTGTATCGGGCCGCACACAACGACGAACGTCTGACGAGGTACACGTGTACGTATATATAGACGGAGCCACGTAGACATCCGCGTGAAAGCTTCTTTACAGAAGTAATAGACTCCGCGAGGCAAGGATTTTCGGAGGTATTTCTGGGTAATGGCGACGCGAAATAAGCGAGGAGACCGCCGCGGATAAAGAACCACCACGGGAAAGAAGAGAGAAGAACGAGACCGGAAACAATCCACGGTGGTCGATAAGCATGAGAAATGAGACTGAAATAAACAATCTAAAAACTTATTTTAGAAGTTGAGAATCGTTGTAAAGGGTGTCCCAAAATTAACGCAAGATATGAATTTGCCGCCATTTTTGCAGTATATTGTTGGCAACACTGAAAAAAGAACAATTTGACAACTGAGAGTTTAGGGTTAGTAGAAAAATATTAGTTAGTTATTAGTTAGAACAATATTTCAAAATAATGAAAGTTTGGCGACCGCAGTTCGAAAATTTTATAGAAAATATGGTCAAAATAGTGTTTTAACCTCGTCAACTGTGAAAAGATTAATTGAAAAGTTCAGGGAGACTGGATCAGTTGGAGACGCTAAACACACCGGTCGTCCAAAAACAAGCCGTTCAAATGTCAATATCGAAGCAATGCGAGAGAGTGTTGATGAAAAGTCACGAATATCAATTCGGCGTCATGAACAAGAATTGCAAATTTCAAGAAGCTCTCTACAGCGTATACTAGTCGGTATTATACGACGAATAATAATAGTCGGTATTACTTCGGCCGGAATAACGAAGAAAGCAGTGAAGGTTACGATTTTAACTTTTTTTGTCTCTGTCTACGTAAGTTATAGATATGCACGAAGTGTTATAAAAATTGATCGAGGTCACTGGGAGTTATAAACAATTACTAATTTCAAAATTGTGAGACACGATTCTTAGATCTTAGATTTTTACATGTATCAATGACTATAACTTTTTTACATGTCAACAGATTTCGATGAAACTTTCTGCATCTATATAATTAACACGCATCTACAAAAGGCATATTGTAAATTTTCACTGTACGCACAGATAAAACAGTAAAACATCGTGAATTTTCCTGTTTTAGAATCCGAAGCAACAGGGAACGAATAAAAAAAGATTTTAAACAAAGTCTAACAAATATAAATATTATGTCTTTCTCTTCAGATGAATTGAAATTGTATTCTTTTGTAATCAATGTCTAAGCATTGTAGTACGTGTGGTAACATAACAGATATAAATTGTTTGTTCTCTTCTGTAACATTTTTAATGATAAAAACGCTACAATAACTTCAATTACAAAGAAAATGATAGGGCAAGGGGTTAATACTCCTTACTAAATGATATAGTCCAATTACATTTCCATAGAGAGAGTCCCATAATTTGAAGGACTTTGAAATCAGAGATCTCCGAAACGATTCTAAATTTTCCTCTCCGAGTTTGTGGCGTGACGTTCCGTTTTCGAGTTATTAACATGTTTTCCGTGGTGGCCACTAGCGATCGAAACTATTGATTTACTTAAAAGCAATTGCTGGCATATTATTGGCATCAATTCGTTCGGTCTAAAATTAACTAAATTGTAGCGTAAAGTACCAATTTCATTAACAGGTAATTAATAATAACTACTAATAACTCTGCTCGTTTTTAAAAATGAAGTGGGCATCGTTTAATTGAAACCCATTAAACTCACGGCGGCAGCCAATGTGATTACACTAAACTAACCGAGTATCAACATTAGGTTTATGGAGCACTAAAAGCGGCTATTTTACATTACTTTACGAAAGTAATGAGAACGTGTCTACCAAATTTTTAACATTCGTTTTTAATAATTTATCCCCAACGAAACAAATCTGATGACCCATTCCATTCTTATACCATGCGATCATGGATACATCTTTACAATCCCAAGATGTATAATATACACTAGTCTATTTTAATAGTCCTCAATTAACAGTAAACCTACCACAGTAGGTGAAATGATTCTTCCCATACTTTTGATTTTACAATTATGGAAGTGATAAAATTACCTTCGTAGAAATCCATCCAATAAATTCCTTTATTCAATCATATATTGTAATGAAAATCATAGGAATTCTAAATAAATTGTATCTTGTCATTTTTACAAGACAATGTGTGCTAGTCAATTTTAATATCCGGTAGCTTTAGTGTTTAAAGTAATAAAATTTCCTCCATGAAAATTGACCCAATATCTAAATAAATTCAGAATCTAAATAAATTGAATCTCGTAATTTTTACAAGATAATTTACACCAGTCAATTTTAATCCTAGGTATATTTACTATTGAATAGAAATCGATTCCACAAATTCCTTTAATCAATCATATATTGCAATGAAAACCGCATGAATTCTAAATAAATTATATGTTATTATTTTTATCAGACTGTAGATTAATTTGCTCCATTTGGATTTAATCAACAAGAGTATATATTAAATTAATTATAATACGAAAAGCGAAGCGTTTCCTAACGCTTTAAATATATAGGTTTATTCGATACGTTTCCTTCACTCTTTCAACATACACCGTTCAGTCCAAACATATATTTTTGTGCTGTTATTCAATTATAATTGTGTTCATAATAAATTGTTTCTCTCGTTTAAATGATTTTTTGGATTGATCAATTTTAAATATATATGTATCAAACCTCCCACGAAGACAGTATGTACTAGTAAAGTTCAATACTCGATAGCATCTGTGTCAAAGCAATAAAATTGCTGTTCTGAAAATAACCTAACATCTAAATAATCTTAGAATCTAAATAAATTGAATCTCGTCATTTTTATAAGACAATATACACCTGCCAATTTTAATGCTGGGTAGATTTACTATTGAATAGGAGTCGATTGAATAGATTCTTTTATTCAAGCTTACTATATATTGTAATTAAACTGTAAACAATATAAATTGTATCCTGTCATTTCTATAAGTCAATATATGCTGATAAATTATAATGCTCGGTAGCTTTAGAGTTAAAACAATAAAGTTGCCTCCATAAAAATTACCCAACATCTAAATAATCTTAGAATCTAAATGAATTGAATCTCGTAATTTTTATAAGACAATATACACCTGCCAATTTTAATGTTGTGTAGATTTACTATTGAATAGGAGTCGATTGAATAGATTCCATAATTCAGTCATACCATATATTGTAATTAAACTGCAAACAAAATAAATTGTATCCTATCATTTTTATAAGTGACTGTATGTTAATCAATTCCAATGCTCAGTAGGTTAGTGTTAAATAGCTCGATGAAAATTGGCAGCCGTGTGCAAGAGCAGTGAGAAGCGACCAACAAATCTATCTTTGATTTGATACCTGCGCAAGGAAACTGAGGATTTATAAGAAATTCTAAAAATGTCTCCGCTGGGTAAAAAAGACGGACGAGATATTCAGACCTAATCCCAGGTCCAAGAGGAAAAGTATGCTTGGACATATATGTATAGCTTCGTAGTCGTGAAATGTCTGATTAACACGCATGAACGCTCGTAGACCAGTATGAAAATACCACGTGGAGAAATGCGCTCGCAGTCACGACCTAGCTGCCCAGGATCTTCCTCGCAGACAAAGAAGCTTAATTAACGGATATCCTTCGTATTTGTCTTCTTACTCGGTAGAGGGAGCTTTCGCCGGGCGGAATTCTTTGACGGATGAAAGCGTTCCTCTCGCATCGTTTCCCGATTATAAATCCTTGGCAGAACGTTGTCATGAGTTTCGTAATTAATTATTCCTGTTTGTACAAATGATTGGTAATTAGCCGTTATTAAGTCGGCGGGCTCTTTAATCTTTTGACAGCTGGAGACGTTCACGGACACCGGGTAACCGTTCGTAGGTATTAGGTTGAAGCCCGTAAAATGTCTGATTTAAAAATTATGGTGTTACGAAGCTCTTTGATCAAGAACTATATCCTGTTGGTACACCGTCTGCAAGGCACTCGAGACCCAGGCGATCAATCGTAATAAAGGAATTCGCCTCTTTGTCGCTACAAGGGCGATTCGGATTTCTCGATTAATTCTTCCGTAATTAACTCTTTGCACTCGAATGGTGACCCGAGGCGCCAGTAAATATTGTCGTATCAACGTTCGAAACAGTTATTTGTATTATTAAATTCAACTGTATTCCATAAATTGCTGAAAAATCAATTGCTGCATGACAAAATAAGTTCGATTTTAGTTATACGATGTAACCAAGATTCTGCAGAATGAAAATGTTCTAGGTCGAATAGAATGTCCTGAATTTTCCATAAAAATTTTTTCGACTACATAGGGTATATTGAAGACAGTTTAACTATTATCATCGAGATACGGCGGTGAATGAATACACTATACGTTGACGGTGAAGAAAATTCAAAACTGATATGACAATCTTTTAAAGGAGAATCGTGGATGACCAAAACATCCAATTTCTATTATGATACGATCAAGAAACTTGAAATTTGTTATTCGAGTATGTTGATTCGACATCAGTCTGAAAAACGTGTAGGCAACTATTATGATTGTAACATGACGGTGAATGAATACACTATACGTTGATGGTGAAAAGAATTTAAAAGTGGATATGACAATCTTGTAAAGGAGAGTCGTGGATGACAAAAAAATTCAATTCCTACCGTGATACGATTAAGAACCTTGCAATTTATTGTTCGAGTATGTTGGTACTATTATGCTAGCTTCGATCGATAGGCTTTACTTGGGGAAAAGTTACGTATGTATAAAGTTGCTATTAAAATTGCACATTTTCATCAGGCTAACCATACGAATGTTAAACGACGTCTATTAAATATAAATATTACTCATTTCTTTTAAATCGAAAAGAAATAAAGTTTATATTTCTTATGAGTTCTTAAGAACTTCCAATCAATTTTTAAATATATCGAATAGTATATATTTAAATGGAACATTAATATTGTTAATATTTCTTTGTGCAAAATTTTTTTTAATTTGTGCACCTGTAGAAATAATCCAAAGGTTTTAGAAAGATATGGATAAAGTAGAAATGGTAAGCTAAGGTCGGAAACGCCAACCGTTACGTATAAAATAACAGCACGTCTCGCAAGCTTTTAAGCTTATCTTATTCAAGTTAAGTATACTTTTTTGTAGATTATCTTGTCATGTAGTATTATCTTTCGTCCTATTGTACCACGAACACTGCGATATTCTGTGTACATTGTACAATTTCCTACAGAACAAATTAATAGTTTGCACAATCTTCTGAACGAAGGAAAAATATCTATTCTCAATTTCAATTATTGCTTCCTCGGATAATTTTACAAACTATTACACCAAGTTTTCACGATGAGATTACCTTCTTTCCCCGTATTTATAAGATCGAAGAAGAGCTTCCTCAACACGGGCTATAATTAATTTTCCAGTAGATAATTAATGAAGACTTACGTGTCCGGGCCACATAATTTCTCTTTCCCTGTCCATTTTTCTCCCTCACGATTCCCTTCATTTTTTAACCTCGCTCTTTCTCTCCCTACATCCTTTAAGCTGTGCTGTTATGTATAGTGTCGCTCTTATGCCGTTGCCAATCATCTCTGACAAATCGAGGATAACATACGACATTGCAGATTTTCAATTAATTGCGGTTTCCTTAGGAATTAACTCATTTCAGGACTGTAACTCGGAAACCGAAGAGAGGTATAAATAAATTAGAACAAAGTATAGTTACTTACCTGTTACGGAACATGTTAAAATTATAGTTAATGTTTTCATACGCTTCTCAGAAATACTTCAATTATTTTTCTTTTGTACTTTAAACGAAAAAATTGTGTTTCGTTCTTATTATTGCATTTCAAGGACATATACACGGTGCCCCACATAAATGGGAACACCTAAATATCTTTCGTATTTACAGTCCTATCAGAAAACTTCAGAGGACAAAGTGACACTATTGCAGGGGAGCAATGTAATGGAGAAGAAACAAATTTTTTATGTCGTGTTTTTTAATGAAATTTCAAGGTCACCGATGTTTTTCTAAATGAAATAGTATATTTTTCTTACGATAGCATGATAGACAATAAAAAACTGAATTTAGTGGATACCACTTTTTTGACCTTGAAATGACCTTGAGCAAGAATAATCATGTTGAAGCGGATGAAATGTGGAAGTTTGAAACTTACGTGTTTCAACAAAGATTGCGCGTTGTTTACGTCGGGTTGACCTTTACATATCATAATAACTGTTCTAAATAGTTTTCATAGTAAACAGCGTATGTTTATGTTAGAGTATGTATCATTGAGATCGTTAACAGAAGGTTAATCGTTTAGAATAAGTACGTTGTTCCTTCTGCATTATTCGAGTTCGAAACGTGAAAGTGATAACAATGCGTTATACTGTACAGGAACGAATCGATATGGTTTTCACTTATGGCGAAAGCCACCAATCTTCGAGGCAAGCAGTACGTTTGTATCGTGAAAAATTTATGAATCGTATTTGTCCTTCGTTACACGCATTTTCCGTTGTGGTAAAACAATTTAAAAATACCGGTAGTGTAAACCTGCAACGCCAGAGGATATGCGGCAAAGGATTACTGCAGCATGTATTTCAATTACGTCTCAGGAAATCGACAATGTCTACAGATCATTTATTAAAAGATTGCAACATTGCATAAATGAGGATGGTCAATATTTCGAACATTTATTATGATATGTAAAGGTCAACCCGACGTAAACAACGCGCAATCTTTGCTGAAACACGTAAGATTCAAACTTCCACATTTCATCCGTTTCAACATGATTATTCTTGCTCAAGGTCATTTCAAGGTCAAAAAAGTGGTATCCACTAAATTCAGTTTTTTATTGTCTATCATGCTATCGTAAGAACAATATACTATTCCATTTAGAAAAACAGCGGTGACCTAGAAATTTCATTAAAAAACACGACATAAAAAATTTTTTTCTTCACCATTATATTGCCCCCCTGCTATAGTGTCACTTCGTCCTCTGAAGTTGTCTGATAGGACTGTAAATACGAAAGATATTTAGGTGTTCCCATTTATGTGGGACGCCCTGTATACATACGTAATAGATTAAACATTTTACAATATTAAAAAATGTGAAAAGGATCAAGTTTTATCTCAAGAAACGTATGAGAGAAAATTCAGGATATGGAAAAACGATATATTTGTGAGGAAAAAAATAAGGATTAAGGAAGTTCTTTTACTAGACATATAAAACACAAACTGTTGAAAAGTGAATACGAAAGAAATTTATACAGAATTATAGAAGAGTCCTAATACGATACAGTTTAGCCTCTACTCTCCGACTTAAGCAGAGAAACATGATTGTTCGAATAATAAAACAATTACCTATTACGTTGGCAACTAAATGATTGCGGATTTTGTAGATAGATAGTTTTAGCACATTCTTTTGTTTTGTCATCGTGTTCAAAGCACCTAACAAACATTGCAATCGCTTAGTTGTCAACCCAATAGATACGGTACTAGATTTGACGTTTGTTCAATTGTACGATCATTTATGTCGCAAGTGGACAGTTTCGGTTTGAAAAGCTAAAGCATCAAACATTCTAGGTTCAAAGAATCGAGGTCGTACTTCGTAATTTCAGTAAACACCGTACTAGATATAGCGTTTGTTTAATTATACGATAATTTATGTCGCAAGTGGACAGTTTCGGATTGAAAAGCTAAAGTATCAATCATTCTAGGTTCAAAGAATCGATGTCGTACATAGTAATTTGAGTAAACGCCATAGAATTTAAAAGTTTTAAGACGACCGACAAGCGTCCTTAAAATGGTCGACTGCCGGAGCAATTATCCTACGCAACAACCTAATGCATACGTACTCACCGCGTTTCGACAAGCGCCGCGAGAGCTCGCACCGTAAGTGGCAATATGTCTCTTACCTGGAACAGAAAAAGACAAAAAGGGATCGGTTAAACGGAAGTCTCGGCTTACTGTGGAGAGTATTAGCTTTCCACGGTCGAGTTTCGAGACAGCGTCGCCTCGCGGACGAAAACTTGCCCGTCCGTAGTTAAATCGTTCCGTTAAATTATTCTTTTTTCCTCGTTCCTCGCACGGAATTGCCCGCCCTCGCGCCCGGCAGAAACTTCGCTCTTAATCGTCGCGAGAACTCGCTGCAACGGCTGCGAAAGGGTTTAAACCGTCCCGAATAGCATCGTTGCAATTTCTTCGTTCCCGGTCGCAGCGATAACCGTTAGAACGTCTTTAACGGAGGCCGATTCTAGCACCGAAACTTACTGCCCCCCGAGTGCTCAAACCGCAAGAGGACTCCGAGAAGAGAAGAAGAACAGATACGCTCTGTTCTGAAAATTAACTCCGTGGGATCGATATTATTTTCTCAATTACAGAACGATTGTGATCTCTCTTCATTCAGAGTCCGTTGCAGGAGGAACCTGCAATTTTCTTTCTACCTGCGTAATCATTGTTCGTTCGTTCGGATCACGTTGTGACGCGAAAAATGATTCGGCGAAATGATTATTTGCTGTATAATTGTCCAAAATTATTACAACCGCCACCTCAGTCCCCAGATCTGACTCCTATAGAGAATTTATGGGATGAACTAGACCGACGAATTAGAACAACTGCAATAACATCTAAAGAAATGTTAAAAGAACGACCAAAAGAGAAATGGAATAATGTTAGTACAGAATATTTGAAAAAAATAATTTGCAATATGCCTCAATTATTAAAAGAGGTAATTCGTCAAGGAGGATATCCTACACGATGTTGAATTATTTTCAGTTTGCAAAAATTAGTACAAAACCTATGAGTTTTTAAAAGTGTCTGAATATTATTGTAACGTTAAAATCAGACATTGTTTTGTTTACAATAAAATATTTAATAAACGCTAGTAATTATATACATAAAATTTATACTTTTATTAAGTAGACATTATGTAGGAATGTAATTTAGAATTAATTTGTTTTTCTTTATCGTGAACAAAATTACAATGCGACAAAGTGAAAATTATATAGTGTCCAAATATTAAAGTGATTCACTGTATGTAACACAATAAATTCTACATATCAGTATGGCTGATAAGATCAGTATGATTCTTTACTGTGGTGGCTGAGAGCAGACATACGACTGGAACGGTAAAAGAGCTTTAGTGGCTGAGAGTAGACGTACGACCTCAAAGGGTTAATTGCTATTAAAACGACTAGAATGGAATATAATATGCACGAAAAACTTTGGAGGGTGAGAGAGAGAGAGAGAGAGAGAGAGAGAGAGAGAGAGAGAGAGAGAGCAATTGCAAAGTTTGGTCGAACAACGTGCTTTTACTGAAAAACACTTAAAAAATGTGAGACGTGCTTTTGTCTCGTAACGTAATTACAAGATGGACGGAAAAATTACCGAAGATTTCGCGATATAAAGTGTACACAACGTTCTGTTCGTGTAGTTTCGCCACCTGGGACTGACAATGCGATTAAAGAGAGCTGCGAACACGATTCGGCAATCGCTTCGTCGCCGTTCGCCCAAAGCTAACCTAACCCCGAGCTCTGAAACAAAGTTTACCGTTGGGCGTCCAACGATCGTGCGTCTTGACTAACGCTACAAAGTGTATATTAGCCGCGAAATTTGTTAACTACGGGGGAAACACTTTGACAAGAAACTACCGAGCCACGGTTTGTTAAATTTCGAATGTGGTCGGAGCCCGAGCTGCCCTTCCGGCGTGAATTCGTCGCAAAACAGACTTCGGGCTACCTTTTTACCGGGAGCTCGTTTCGCAGGGATGTCAGCGTGAGAAAGCCAACGGTAGAAATGCGTTGCTTTTCGTTTTCTCTTTGCAGCAAAAACATTCGCAACGACAGACAAAAGATCAGTACGATAAGAAAAGTATTTTTGCTGCAACATTAACGTCCTACCGACTCTTGGATCGCGTACAGTCGCGATAAAAATACCAGAATCGTTTCCTTTACGTTTACGGTGCTCCGAGTGGAAATTGCATTACATTTTACAACTCGTAAATATGAAATGCGAAAGTTGCGAGCAGGACCGGACCTTTGAGCACGCAGCAACACAGCGATCTATCCAGTGAATAAACATAATTCGTATTAAACGAAAAAATAACATTTACGGCGTGTTCTTCATATCCAAAGGTAGAGGCGGATAAGAGAATGAAATTGATCTTTCTCCACAGCATTCGACAAGGTTCTTATAGGCAATCCTCTGTATCGAGTATCATATCGGTAACACTTCTACGGAGATAGTTATAGCGTGAGCGCGGTTTAATGAAGCAGATTTTATTTCTTCTGTGCCGTGTAACAAAAATTACTAAAACATTTAGGAACGTTTTACGTGGCAGTATACACGAATGAGAATTTCAGTAAAATTTTTTACTGCAAATTCGATTTTTAAAAAGTTGCTCATTTTATATTAAAGTTATCAAATGACTACGTTTACATTATTACAATAATCGTGTCTCGTTGCTGTTATTAACCTGTACTTTTTCGAATTTTTCACAGTAGCATATTTCTTACTGAAGCTTTAGACGTGTCAAATTTATGTAACTTTTTAATAAATAAATTATTGTGAAAGAAATGCCACTCATTTTACGGTATTATGCAGAATCATACAGTAATTACATTGTAAATTCACGAGTCTCGCTAAAAAGAGATTCTTCTTTCATAACCTATTCGACGCTATATTAATTTATTTATCAGTTGCTCGAAAGACATGTCACGTATTCAAATCAAGTATCGTTGTCTTGAGATCAGCCATTTATGTTTCAAGTTGATTCAATGAAGTGTTATAAATATGTTCATCGGAGTGCTTTTCGTTTATACAGTGGCTCTCGAAAATATGCGGACACTCTTTAAATCTAAATAACTTTTTCATAATTGAACCAAACGACTTGATTTTTCTAGAGCAACTAGAAGCATTGATTTATTAAAGGATATGCAAAAATAATTTTAAAATAATTCTAATTGGTACAAATTATGTACATCGATGCCATGTAGTTCGTGTGTATGTCGATCGATATCAATGAATTTTTCTGTGTATGTATAACTATCAAAGATCTACCAGATGCGTCTTTAAAATTTTTTCTACATTACTCAAATGAAAAATATTTCTTTAAAATTTTTTGTACATTACTCAAATGAAAAATATTTCTTTAACATTTTCGTACTCATTCATTGATGTTTTACAGAAAATTTTATACAGTTCATTGTTGACAAAACGCATCCAACATATTTTTAACCAGTTTATTGATTCTCCGTTAGAATTCTTCACCCTTTTAAAAATTGCGTCTCCTAATCATTTTGTTGATACAAAATCTTTTTGTCTCATTTCACGTACAATAAAGTTATTAGTTTTCCGACACTTTTCGATAATATTGTAATAATCTCGGGGGACAAACAGTAAATTATTTTTTTTTAATGCCATTTCTACCACGCCGAAATCTCTATCATTTGGTAAAAACGAATGTCCTGATATTAAAAATTTGTGATCTATGATTTCCACATTATTTTCAACAGTTTGGACAATTTTTAGCCACATTAAAGCTACTTTAATGTTTCTATTTTGCCCTGTACACATGTCACTGTAAGCTATAATGTGTCTTTCACTTCTTAAATTTTGAACATGTTTTAGAGGCTATTTCTTGACCAGCTCTTTATGCAATAGTTTCATCACAAACGTACATGTGAACATTATCGTTATGAAAATTGTGGATACCCAAATTTACATTTGCAGAGTTTAATACACGTTTTAAGCGTCCTTCACTTACTTTAGAGTCAGTCTAAGTCACCTTAAATGCTTTATTGATAGATACCTTGAAGTTGTACATGTAACCACGGGCAACCGGAAATAATTGACAAATGGACTTAGGCCACTTTCAAAATAAACGGCTCAATTGCTCAAGAAAAGTCAAGACGTTTGGTCCAATCTTAAAATAGTTATGTAGGTTTAAAGAGTATCCGAATACTTTTGTGAGCCACTGTAGATTGAAAATAGAGCTAATTTGTTGACCACTTCGTTCATAATCTTATACCAGCTTATAAACACAAATTGTAACCATAAAATATTTTTAGAACAACATTCCTTCAGGTTAGGTCTTAACAATGACACAGTCTTATTGCAGAATTAACTGCTCAGAAAATTAAATAACAATTTGTGAATGCTAATTTCAACAGACGTACAGTTAAGAGTTCATTTGTTGGACAGGCTGTTGGGATCGCAAGACGAAGTTATACAATTTGTTGGTTGAAATGTCACATTATTTTTCGAGTTCCTTTGAAAATGGCTGGCTCTTGCATTTGTGTTAAAAGGTATCTGTTTCCCCTCTCCCCCTCTCCCTCTCTCCGTCTCTCTCGCTTGCTCTCGCCGATATAGAACACCCGGACTGTGTTTAAGATCAAAGATAATAGACCCCCGTCGCCGGGCTGCATTCCTAATTGTTTTTCTTCACTTTCCTGGATTTACAGTACAATTTTCACACGGCTGAATCGGGTAATACAATTTTCCAGAGGACGCGACTTAAATCGCCGTCGCCGTTTCAGCGAAAAACCGTTCTCGGAGGCGAAGGCTTTTAGTTTCGCGCGAAGAAGTGGAACGAAAAGGTGAAACGAGTCCCGGGGACAAGTTCTCCAGGCTCGAGATGAAAATGAGATCGCCTGAGAAATGAGGTTCTCTAAGACGACGTGTTTAATGGTTTCATTAGCGAGAGATAAAAAAGGAGAACGGCAAAAACAAACGGTAGGAGCAACGGGCCACAACCATCCTGGGGCCCTTTTTTTCCTTTCCGTTCCTGCTATCTACAGCTGTCACATCAAACAGTACCGGCGAACTTCGCAAAGTCTTTCTGCAAATTCAGTTAGAACTTCGCGTGTATAGTTACTGATGACAAGGGAGCCGATTCGATTACAAAAACAAGACGCCTAGTGTCACGCTCGTAGAACCTCGAGGAGATCGTTAGAAATATTTTAGGAAATAATTTTCAATGTGTGAAAGTGTTTCACATGTTTCCTCTTTTCCAGAGAAGTGCACCGGGTGCAAAGAAATTATATTACCTATACCCTCGGTCTGGTGGAAATTGATTTAAGAAAATTGTAGCAAAATTAACTCTTAGCTCTTAACACTAGAACTACCGAACAATAAATCTAATGAAATGGATTGCTAGATAATAATAACGAGACTGCGATTACTCAAACTTCATTCAATTTTTGTTGTAATGTGTGCTTCATTCACACTAGATTTACGGATTTATGGATGATTATGGATGCCGCATATACAGAGTGAGTCACCAAACGTTTGCACCTCAAATATCTTTGTTGTTTCTAATGATACGTAAGATATGGTAAAGACAAAGCTATAAAAAAATTTTGTTTTCATGTCATTTTTTTTAGAGATATCAAGGTCACCTTGACTTTTTTTAAATGGAACCACCCTTTTTTAAACACCTACAATGATAGTCCCTTTCATTAGAAATTCATTGACTATATTATTCCAAGGTCATTCACGGTCAAGGACAGAAAAAGCGTATACGACACTGTCACAGTTTAATTAAAAATACGTTCATGGTGAAATTGTAAATACTTTGCTATGAATAGAAATGATGTTGCTTCTAAAGGCAGTGCCACAACAACGTTTTCGAGACAAAAGACTTGGCCCCAAATGCTGAAGACTGCACTCGCGTAATGTTTCCATTTTTGGCACGGCGCTCCGTTCTACGGGAGAACGGCTAGAATTGTCTAGACATCGTGTCTGAGTCTGTGCTGCGATCAAGTGATACACTGTCGTTTTTGAGATATTTATGGGCATGCTTGGCTCTAAGAATTGGTTACGGGCTTGGGTACGGCTGAAAGTTAAGTATTTTGTTTCGAAACGGGAAACATACCAGCCGTACTCCACTCAATGAAAATCACCGGAAACCTACTCGCAACGGAAAGGCGACGCCAGTTGTGGGGAAAAGATCCTTGAACCCCTTGTTGGGGTCCCAAAGATCCCTTATCTTTGTGTAACGTGTTTTGAGGCTTCGTGGGAAAACGCAATCTGGAAGTCGGTAAGCGTTACGCAATTTTAGGATTACGCCCCAAACTGGTGTTTGTCTCAGTTGAGCATTTTGAACTTCGAACTTGTACACGTTTAGATCATTTTGAACCTGCGATGTGCGAGTGCACATCCATAGATTATTCTGAACCTGGGTAAAAATTATTTTTCGAACATTGATAGGGACGGTGGACGCATTCTGTGGAGTATACAGTCCGCGACAATAGAATAGCACACCTTCTAAATTTCGTAGTATTTTAAAAATAGAACAGAAATGAGAGCGTTCAATCCATATGCTTCTTGAGTTACTTCTTCTATATCCATCTTAGTGACTTTGATACGTAAACACTGCCCCTAAATTCTTAGAATCGTTGTTTTGGTAGATTTCATGGAAACGTAATCCGACAAAATAATAGCACACATGCTACACTCTCACTTCTCAGTTCAACACGAGCAAATGAAAGTGGCTAAGTATTTGATATATAGTGTGGTGAATTATTGCGGGAAAATTAAAAAAATGGGTCGTGGAAAGAAGTTAACAGATAGTGAAATGAAAACAATTATGACACCATCTAAAGAAAATGTTTCTATTTCAAAGATTGCGAAAGTAATTCATAGAAGCCGGAAGGTTGTCATGAATTATTTGAAAAACCCCGAGAAATACGGTAATACAAAACGTCCTGGACGACCTGCGGCTCTATCAGCACGAAAGAAACGTGCTATTCTAAGGGCAGCATCGAATGCATCAATGACTACCAGGCAGATTGCTGAAGCAGCAGGCGTACAAACAAACGTCAGAAATGTGCAACGTGTCCTGCAAAGATCTAAGCACCTGCAGCGAAGGAAGCTTAAAAAAAACCGCCTCTAACCGAAGCGCATAAGAAGGCAAGGCTGCAGTTCGCAGAGCAACATGTTCACTGGAAGAAGAAGTGGAGAAAAGTCATGTTCACCGACGAAAAGAAGTTTAATCTCGATGGACCTGATGGGTGAAGTTATTATTACCACGACTTACGTAAAGAAAAAATGTTTTTGATCCGTCTCCAGATTGGTGGCGGAGGAGTCATGGTGTGGGCCGGTATCGGCTACCATGGAAAGACGGATAGTAATTTTATCAGTGGAAAAATGAACAGCGTGAAATATCTAATGTTAATCCGTGAACAAATAACCACACACGCAACCAGAATTTCCGGGGAAAAACACATATTCCAGCAGGATAATGCAGCGGTTCACACCGCAAAGGTTGTGAAAGCATTCTTCGAGACGGAAAATATTCAAGTCTTGCAATGGCCAGCTCGTTCCCCTGACTTGAATATTATAAAAAACTGTTGGGGAGACCTTGCTAGAGCAGTTTATGCTAAAGGGAAACAGTTTAATAACGTAAACGAATTAAAAGAGTGCATTGCACTCGAATGGGAACGAATAAAGCAGAAAAGGATTAAAAAATTATTCAAGTCGATTCCAAAGCGAATAATTTCGATTATAAAAAACTCTGGAGGATCTACAAAATATTAAATATTGAGTTCCCTCCGTATGTATGCATAAATGTTAATTAATTGCAATAATGTGCTATTATTTTGTCACACCGGTTTATCAAGATATATACATTTTTGCAGATGGAACAAAAAGGACCATCCTTGTATATAGAAACTTAGCGCTATTTGGTGTTCAACACTTATGTGTACCTGTCTACATATTCAAAAGTATATTTTTATACTTTAATAAATAAGAATTAACAAATTTTACGGGGTGTGCTATTCTATTGTCGCGGACTGTAGGACTTGGATGGACAGATCATTGTGAGGTCCGAATTTATACACATCTTTAGCATTTTGAACTTCAAACTTGTACACGTTTAGATAATTTTGAACCTCAGACGAGTACACATCCATAGCTTATTCTGAACCTTGGACAAAATCATTTTCTGAACATTCATAGAGATGATGGACGCATTCTGCGGATCCTAGAACTTGGACGGACAGATTAGTTTGAGGTTCGAACTTGTACACATGAAAATCATGTTGAACCTCGGACGAATGCATATCGATAGATTATTCTGAGCCTTGGACTTGAGCCTTGGACTCTGAGCCTTGGACGCACAGATCGCGAGAACGTCGCAAGAACGTACTGAACTTTGTATTCGTGCACATCGCGAAAACTTTGAACATTAACATTTTAACATTAAATTTTTAAACATTCGGAACAACAGCAAAATACATACATTTTCACTGCAAAATACATAAAATCTACTGTCGTAAACTAGAGCGTTGTTGCCTCGAGTTAGCGTCAATTCGAAACAAACACTCGAAACACTTGCTGCGTGGCGAAAAACAATTTTTCCGATTGTTGAACTCACAGAATTGGTCATTGGTCACTTATTTAGGGTTTTTGGCCATAGTTTGATGGGGTCAGACTTTATTCGGAGATTTAACTTGTGCTCGATGGCGCTCGGCAGATGCGCGCGTGAGACGGTTAAGTCTCGCTTCGCCGAAGTGTCTCGTAAAAGTGGGAAATGAGTTCGATGTACGCGTTCCATTCTAATGGGACCAGCGAGTTCAGTTTGATGACTAGACTGCGGATATTTGTACGCTTATAGCGTCTCCTGACATGCGGAACGCAGTAAAATAAAGATTCTGTGGAAATTTAGCACCGCATATAATATTTTTATCAGCGTAGTAAAACACCGCGGTACAGGAAATAAAATCGAGCTTATTTTTCTACTTTATAAACTCCTGTCTAAAATAGTGTGTTTGCATTCGGAACTATCGATGACATTTATCGACGCTGCCGATCGAACACGTCGCTTCTATGTTAATAAAATTTTTCGTGTATTCGCGTGAAACCATTCCGCGTTTGGTTCGTTGCTTCTTGTCATTTTTGCCAGAAGCTTTTTTGTCAAAATCGAATATGGTATAGAACGAACGAAATCAGGTTTGGATCATTTTACGTTCTTCTGTTCGTATGCACGAAGACACTCTCTAATTGTTGTAATGATTGATAATTATCGGTTAAGCGACGTTGCCATTTTTGTATTTCGAACAGAAAGGTTTGCTTTGAAATAAATATTCTGTTTTTTAATCACACCATTAATCTCTCAATGAAAAATATAAACTGCCGATAATAATTTCAAGTTGCACATGAGGCTCGTAACACTATACTTATCATAGCAGGACAACGAACGACAACATTAAATGCTTAAATTGATTTAAAATTGCTTCGTGTGCAAAGGATTAACCCTTACTAATCGAATGACGACTCTACGGCGCCTCTAAAAATTGCCGAACTGTTATGTAAAACAATTTCTTACATCGTTGTGTATGTATCTGAGAAATGAACAAAAATTTTACTGCTGTTAAGACGAGTGATAATAACAAACTCCGGTTGCATAATATTTTAGAATTCAGAAGAAATGCCTTGGAATTGGAGTTTTAAGAACACTAACTTGCATGTAGCACGCGTTTAACAATAAACCTAACACAGTGTACATTTACTGTTAAAATAAAATAACAACCTAATATTTAACATGAACTGGTAAAAAACGTAATAGTTGTTCACATTTACAGTCTCAGGACATTTTACTTATTTTCAGATTTTTTATTTCACAATCATTGAAGTTATCGCTATACTCATCTCCGATTTTAGTGAAGTTCTCTTTACTCGGCGGTTCTTTCATTCTCTCACTTTCAACGTACTAACTTTTAACACTGGCCCTACCAGATATTCAAATTTAAATACTGTGCAAATTTTATCGCTATCCAAGATTGAACGATTGCATCAATTCCTATAGGGGTCGTTTTATAACTTTAATGGTAGGTTTTACTTATTTTCAGATTTTTTATTTTACAATTATTGAACGTATAAAATCGCCTTCATACGAATCGATTCGATTTGTTCAATAATACTTTGTAATTCTCATTGTTCAGTTATACTTTGTAATGAAAATCGCAAATAATCCAAAGAAATTAAATCTTGGCATTTTTATGAAACAATATGCACCAGCCAATATTAATTCTTGGTAGGTTTAGTGTTGAATGTTTAGAAACTCATTCAAATATCTTAATGAGAATATGTGAAACGTTTGACACCATTCTCGGAGCTTCCATAGCTTCAGAAAGTATTTACGATCCATCCAGTTCAAAATTCTTGCCGGTAGTAGGTCGAATATTGAAATTCTGCGGTACTACAAAATTTTACTGACAAGGAAACATATTCAGATGCGAAAATCCAATTTTGATGAAACTTATGGGAGTTTAAACTTAAAAAACCATGAACTTTTTGAGGACCATTGAAGAATACACAATTTAAACAAAAAAATTCAAATTTTTTCGGTTTCTGAGGTACCTCAAAAAATATGGTTTTGACCCTCAACCTTGAGGGCTGTCTTCACCCCTTGAAAGTGGATGGTTGCCGATAAAAAAAACACGTGTCAAATATTTTTCAAAGAACTATAAGTTCCCATATGTTTCATCAAAATCGGATTTTCGCATCTGAATATGTTCCCTGTTCAGATCCCAAAGTAAGTTTAGCATTAACAACATATCTCTACCGAGCGTTACAATTAACTAGGTACGTATCGTATTTTAAAAATTGCAAGATTTAATTTGTTAAATCTTAATCAAGTAATCAAATAGATTAAATCTTGGCATTTTCGTAAGACAATATAAGCAAGTCAATTTCAATGCTCTGTAAATTTAGTGTTAAATGTTTAAAGACTCATTGAAATATCTTAATGAGAATATGTGAAATGATTGACACGTTTGAAATGTTTCAAAATTCATTCCGGTAGTAGGTCGAATATTGAAATCCTGTGGAACTTCAAAATTTTACTTAGATCCCAAAATAGGCAAGCTTTAGCATGGATCGTATTAGAAAATGTGCACAGCACGTTGGTGGTGATGGAACGTTTCTACAAAACCAACTTGATGGATTTTTGAGAATCTTCCGAGTTCGTTTCCGGAAAAGTATTCTCAGTCACGACGACTTTGACTTGCCCTGAAAATATTCGAAGTTGAGTCGTCTCTTTAGGGACCAAAACTTTCTGCAATTTGACTAAGTAATCAGGACAGATAAGCCTTAGAGTAGGGGATGAGAAGAAATGGGACATAGAATATCTTGCCAGCTAAAATTCTCAAAATGTTCTCAGTTTCGTGGTCGAGCAATTGTCAAAAAATTTCTAGAAGCTTCTCGATACATTCTTGCTTCAGAATTTAATAAAATTCCATATTTTCGAAATGCAAGGAAAAATCACGCCTAGAAAATTTCAATTTAGCTGCTAGCGTATGGCAATTACAATTACGAGACGTGAATTGTGCGAGCAAAGGTTCTCGCACTGCTTGGATCTGCCGGATGCAAGCATTTGGCAACTTTACGACAATTTTATCATACCTTTTCGAAAAGCGAATGTTGTTTCTTCAACATGGATGAAGTGATGCATAAAATTTAATGTTTCTTCGTTAAGGTTGTTTGTGTTATCACGAATAAAACTCATGCTCTGCAGTGATACGCGTTGCTGCGCCAACGGCCGTGAAGTGTAAAGGGTTTATTACTTGAACAAAGCACTGCAGTGCAGAGCTTGTTATGATTCAGAAGCAATGTTCAGTCGATAATACATTTACATCCAGTCTCCATAGTCTAACGATACTAAATTTCAGATTAAACGCATCGGCGTTTCGGCGATTCGGACACAATGGACACATAACAATAAAAACTCATTGTTAATAGTTTCGCAAAAAAAAAATTGTTCAATCGATAACACATTTCTATCTAGCAACCATAGCCGCGATAGTAAACCAATGATTAATCGCAACGACTTTTTGCACACCTCTCCCCGATGGACCATTTAAAAAAATAATTGCTTATCATCTCATGGGAGCGAAAATAACAAAAAAAAAAAGAAATAAAATTTTCTCATGGATTATATTTACATTTGTATCCATTTCGCGTAGCTACGAAGCTAAATTTGAGATGAAGCCGATGACGTCGTTCTACGTAATTTTATATTAACAACGAGCTCTGCGCGCATTATATATACATTTACCAGAACTTTATCGTACGGGACTGTGATCATCACCGAGCGCATTTCCAAATGAACTGATGTGTCCACGTCTGTCTATGCCCTCGTGAAATGTTCATTAAATTATATTTCGTACGAAATTGCTTCTCTATTTTTTGTATTTTTTTTTTCAAAAATATATTCAACGTACGTACGGTGTACATTTAATCTCAATATTTGCGTGTTCAGATATTTTATACCATTTGTATTTGCGTTTTTGACAAATTCAAAATATTTTCAATTTTAAATAAATAACGATCAACGACCGCGATACGAAGCAATTGTTTTTTGCGCTCGTGTTCAAGCGGAGAATCAACCAGGTTTAAAAATAAACTTTTCTATTAACGGATTGGAAGAATACGTTAGAACATACCTGAACAATTTTTGTTAGGAATATATAAGGTTCGTATTATAGTTACGTTAAACAGGATTCTTCTTGAAACAGAACTATTTATTTGCAATTAACTTATTTCTAGCTTCATCAATTAAATGAATCAAGAATTTCTCGCTTGAAACGAAAACAATAAATTGCGAAGTTATATTTTTCACAGTTGTTCAAATATTTATCTGAATAGTTATTATATTCAATAGACTTGATCGATTCGTTTAAGCGTTCACTATAGATTAATAGTTGAGCGAACTAATAAACACTTTCCTAAACAGTGTCCTTTACTTTTCTTTGGTAACGTCGACGAACTGTAATTTTTAACCCTTAGCACTCCAATGGCTCCTACGAGGGGACATTGGAAATTGTCAGACTATTATTCAAAACTATTTATACATCACAAATGTTTGTAACTAAGAAATTAGTAAAAATTGAAGACTTGCCATACGATTAACGGTAACAAATTTGATATGTACGAAAGGAAATGGTTTGGCAGTTCTAGTGTTAACAAACCTACCACAGTGGGTGAAATGACACTTACCAGACTTTCGATCTTACAATTATGGAAGTGATAAAATAGCCTTCGTAGAAATACACTCAATAAATTCATTTATTTAATAATATATTGTAATGAAAATTTCAGGAGTTCTAAATAAATTTTATTTTACCACTTTTATAAGACAAAGTGTCCTAGTCAATTTAAATATTCGATAGCCTTGGTGTTAAAGCAATAAAATTGCCTCCATGAAAATTGACCAAATATCTAAAAAATTTCAGGAACTAAATAAATTGAATCTCGTCATTTTTATAAAACAATATGCACCTGCCAATTTTAATACTGGGTAGATTTAATATTGAGAGTTGCTTGAATAGATTCCTTTATTCAACCATACCATATATTGTAATTAAACTGCAGGAATTTTAAATAAATTATATCTCATCATTTTTATAAGAAAAAGTGTGCTAGTCAATTTTAATACCCGATAGTTTTAGTGCTAAAGTAATAAAACTGCCTCCATAGAAATTGACCCAACATTTAAATAATCTTAGAGTTTGAATAAATTGAATCTCGTCATTTTTACAAGACAATATACACCTGTCAATTTTAATGCTGGGTAGATTTACTATTGAATAGAAATCGATTCAATGGATTCCTCAATTCAATCATATATTATTTTGCGTCATATCATATTTATAAGACAATATTTGCTAATCAAGTTTAATGTTCAGTAGGTTCAGTGTTAACCCTTAGCACTTCAATGGGTCCTCTGAGGCGGCACTGGAAATTCTCAGACTATTATTCAAAAGAATTTATACATTACAATTGCTTGTAACTAAGAAGTTAGTAAAAATTGAAGTGTTACAGTACGATTAACGGTAACAAATTTAATATGCACGAAAGGAAATGAACCACGTGCAATGGAATTATCCTCAAACAGAAAGATGTCTCGAGTTAGAAATTAAAATTGCTTCGAGTGCAAAGAGATAATTAATCTGCTGTATTAATAGTCAAATAAATTCATTTATCTAACATTTTCGAAAAACTCAAGTGGATACAATTTCATAAAAATTTTTAAAGAGCATTCCACTTGACTTTACCGCCGATTATAAATGAACTATAATGCTGCGACAGTGGAAGTTAGTTTTGCGACAATGGCAGAAGGTAGCTCACTTATATCAGCGCGACGGGGTTTTACGTCGGTTCTGTCCGCAAGTTGAAATCGACGCGGAAAATATTTTCCTCTCGAGCGGTCCTCGCCACGGCAGTTTTCCTCTCGTCGGCTCCGGACATGCAGCCGGTGCACATGCAGCGAACCCACAGAACCAGAGACCCTATGCACTTCGCTCACGTTCTTTTTTGGCTTCGCATGCCGCGCGCGACACGAGAAAGAACTTATGCCGCGTTCACACGAGACTCTTAGCCACCTCGCGCCTGCCACGATCTATTAATTTGCTCGAATCCCTTTGCCCCTTTGCGCTCGCATGCCGCGAAGAATTTTAATTCCGATATACCCGTGCAGGCTGCGCCGTTCGCGAATTGGTCAAGGGGCGGGTTCCCTTTTTGCAATGCCTTACGTACTAGCTGGTAATCGTTCTCCGCCGAGGAGTATTGCTTTTTGCTTCGTGAGCGTGATGACGAAATTTAAAGTTCGAATGGCCGCGCTGTCGTAAAATTTACGATCCGAATGAACTTTCGAGTATTTCGCTTTTCCGTGAACATCGTCTACGCTGGAACCCATGCTCTATTCGATTCAGTTCGTTATGTTCTACAAAAATGTATTAATCTATATGTGTATTGAGAAATTAAAATTTGTTAAATATGTTATGAATATCATTCATTGTAACTAAACGTGTATCGATATAAGGAGGATTACAACGTGGCAGTAACAGATTTTTTTAATAGATGGACGAGCTTCAGAGATTTCATTAATTGTCGATGTTCTATTCAATTTAGTTCATTATCTACTACAAAAATGTATTAATCTGTGTGTCCTGAGAAATTTAGATTTGTTTAATATATTCTAAATATCGTTCATTGTAACTAAATGTTCATGAGTACAAAGAGGACTATAATGTGGCAATAACAGATTTTTTTGAATAGGTGGTAGAATTTTAGAAATTTCAATCATATAATTGTCGATGCTCTATTCTATTTAGTTTGTTATGCTCTACCAAAGAAAGTATTAATCTATATGTATTGAGAAATTTAAATTTGTTGAATATGTTATAAACATATTCATGTTCATTGTAATTATACCTGCAATAATATAAAGAGGACTACAATGTGGCAGTAACAGATTTATCGAATAGATGGACAAGCTTCAGAGATTTCAATAATTGTCGATGCTCTATTTGATTTAATTCGATATGTTCTACAAAAAGTATTACTTTGCGTGCATTTAGAAATTAAAATTGTTTGAAGTTATTATAAATGTTTTTCCTTATAATTAAACGTTCATGAATATAAAAAGAAGTACCATGTGGCAGTAACAGATTTTTCAACTAGGTGGAAGAGTTTCAGAGTTCAATCATATAATTATCAATGCTCCATTCAATTTAGTTCATTAGTTTAGTTCATTTAGCTCTACAAAAATATATTAATCTATGTGTATTGAGAAATTAAAATTTTTGTATTATAAATCTCATTAATTGTAATTAACCGTGCATCAATATACAGATGACTGAAATGTAGCAGTAACAGATTTCTCGAATAGGTGAACGAGTTTCATAAATTTCAATAATTGTCGATGCTCTATTCGATTTAGTTAGTTATGCTCTACAAGAAAAGTATTATTCTCTGCGTATTGAGAAATTAAAATTTCTTGAATATGGTATGAATATCATTCATTGTAACTAAACGTGTATCGATATAAGGAGGATTACAACGTGGCAGTAACAGATTTTTTTAATAGATGGACGAGCTTCAGAGATTTCATTAATTGTCGATGTTCTATTCAATTTAGTTCATTATCTACTACAAAAATGTATTAATCTGTGTGTACTGAGAAATTTAGATTTGTTTAATATATTATAAATATCGTTCATTGTAACTAAATGTTCATGAGTACAAAGAGGACTATAATGTGGCAATAACAGATTTTTTGAATAGGTGGAAGAATTTCCGAAATTTCAATCATATAATTGTCGATGCTCTATTCTATTTAGTTCGTTATATGTATTGAGAAATTAAAATTTGCTGAATATGTTATAAACATATTCGTGTTCATTGTAATTATACCTGCAATAATATGAAGAGGACTACAACGTGGCAGTAACAGATTTTTCGAATAGGTGGACGAGTTTCATAGATTTCAATCATATAATTGTCGATGCTCTATTTCATTCAGTTTGCTATGCTCAATAAAAAAAAAATATTAATCCATATGTATAGAGAAATTAAAACTTTTTTGAAGATATTATAAATAGAAACGAATGCATTGACGAATTTTTGAAACTAGTGTAAAAACTAATGTCGCGAAACATGAATAGAGTTGACAATTATTTTCGTAAATTCGAACAATTCAAAAACCACTGCTAGACTATGTATTTTATGCACTTACCATAAAAATAAATCAATCGACTACGAGACACTGCTGTACTATTTCCCATCCATTAAGATTATTCAGAAAAGAATTCAATGCCTATATAGATTCTATGTTATGCAGTTAATAGAAACAATCTTTTCTATTGTTAACCGTCACCAGTGTCACATTATTGATCATAATATTCATATAAAAGTTGATTCGCGATGCAGTTTACACGGTTTTCATTTTCCCGGTGAATCGTGCAACTTGGTTCCCGCAAATTGATTCAATCGCACGAGTTTAATGCACGTAAATGATTTCACCTCTCTGGTTGTACGAGCATCTTGACAATACGACGCGCGCTGTTGCAACGCACAATACGTATATTGTTTAAATGATGTACGACCGGACGATTCGCGAAATGTCAATCGACAGAAGCCCGACACAATCCACGCCGCCTGGGACAATGCCTAGCAGCGCCTGGAGACATTGCATTGAACCCGCTGCTATTCGTACAGATTAAAATGCTATTGTAACAGCTGTAAGCGATTCAGACCGGGAGCATGAATTATTCCGATTTGATTGTTCCGTCGATTCGCTTGGAAAACGTATAAAATAGTAAGCTTATATTAGACTCGTTGACTGCCGACACCGTTCTTTTGTGCCCTTTGTTTAACACTTTTACTACCTCCATAACGGTGACACAATAATACTCTAACCTGGCTAGAAAGGCTTCACGTGTATCCCAAAGGAATTTAAATTCCAGTTCACTTTGTTTAACGCCTATAGTTACAACACTGAGCTTCATAAAGATTTTAACATTAACCCCTTGACGTACAAATAAAATGGAATTTGACGCGTCCGAAGAATACTATTTAATCGGCTCAACTGAACTGTTATATGCACGCTCAGCAACAGAACATTTTATTTCGAAATTTACATTGCTATGTAATATCGAATAGTCGGAAAAGTATTGAGAGATTTTTGTAATTTTTTTATTAAATTCTTTTTTTATTCAAAATTAACTTTATTCAAGTATACATATATTGTTACGAGTATCGATACGTTACGATATCGAGACATCGCGCCAAATGGTCTTCGTTGCCGCGTCGTCTTAGTGACGACGATACAACGGAGACATGTTAGAGTCGGTTGACGAACGCCGTTGAGGGTAGACGCAAAGCTGAGTACTCCTCCTCTATTTAATAAAGGTTTATTGGTGTTCCATGCGACTTGTTTATTGAAGATGCACCGAACCCGTAACAATATATACAGGGTGGTGCACGCAATTGTTTCAAGCCATAACTCCGTTATTATTGCATTTACGAAAAAGTGCCAAAGGAGAAAGATAAATTGAGCATTATTAAATTAATTAAAGAGCACTACATCTGTAGGCCTTTATATATTTTTTAGATGCAGCAGTGCATGTGCAATTAACAATTGCATCATTTCTTTAAGTAGAAATGCATTTTTTTTTACACAGATCAATTCTTCTGTTCATTCTGCGTAAAAAATGAACAGGCGTTTTACCATGGCAAAAAAATTATTAGATCGCGAGATATTTTCAAATAATGTATTTATTGAAGAAGATACTCAAACACTTCATGACTATGTTGTAAAGGTAAATACCTTTTCAACATTGTTATCGTAACAGAAACTGATTTGTACGAGTAAGCATTTCATCGTTCAGTAGCAATTCACGTATCGTAACTCGAGTACGAAAACTAAGAATTTGAAAAAGCATAACTGTATTTCACTAAATACAAGAAAATGTATTTTACTAACAGTGAGAAACAAGATATGTACGACACTTTTGTGATGTGTGACAAAAATACGAATGCCGTCGCAAGACTGTATCAGGAAAAATATCCAAACCGTCGACAACCATCGCGACAATTGTTTTTCAAATTGAATAACAGTTTGCAACACTATGGTGCATTTACCAAACCCAAAAGAGAAGTTCCAAAATCAGTAGTACGAAATGAAAACAACAGAGTGAACATACTCGCTTATTTACGGTGGAAACTACAAGCATCTACACGAGAAATATCGAGAGAATGCAATGTAAGCCTCGGTAGTGTGAAACGAATTTTAAAATCAGAGAAGCTTCATCCGTATCGATTTAGTGTTGGACATGCCTTACATGCTGGAGATTCAATAAGACGTATGCAATTTTGTCAATTTGTTTTAAACCAAATTCAGATGAATGAAGATTTCCCGCGGCAGATTTTGTGGACGGATGAATGTACGTTCACCAACAATGGTATTTTTAATCGTCATAATGAACATACATGGACAAGAAGAAATCCATTCCTTAGGAGGAACATACATCACCAAGTAAGGTACACTATTAATGTATGGTGTAGGATTTTAAATACAATATTATTGGTCCATAGTTCATCGATGGTGCCCTAAACGGAGAAAAATATCGGCACTTTTTGGAATTTGAATTGTCATCTCTTCTCGACGACATTCCTCTCCGAGACAGGCTAAATTGTAAATACTTTCAACAAGATGGTGCACTGGCACACAACTCACAAGTGACCATGCGGTTTCTAAAAAATAAGTTTTGCAATAACGTTATTGCAACAAATACATCAATACGTTGGTCAGCCCGTTCACCTGATTTAAGTCCCCTTGACTTTTTTCTGTGGGGTTATTTGAAAGATAGAATTTATTCAAATCCCATAGATTCTGTAGAGAAACTGAAAGAAAGAATCATACTGGAATGTGCAGCAATAACTGCAAATAATTTAAACGCAGTTATGCAAACAATAAAAAAATGTTATCAGAAATGTTTAGAATGTACTGGAGAAGCGTTTGTGCATCTTCTTCAATAAAGACATTTTTTTTAAATATCTCGAGTTCTAATCATTTTTTTGCCATGGTACTCTAATCATTTTTTACGTAGAATGAACAGAAGAATCGATCTGTGTAAAAAAAATATGCATTTCTATTTGAAGAAATGATGCAATTGTTAATTGCACATGCACTGCTGCATCTAAAAAAATGTAAAGACCTACAGATGTAGTGTTTTTCGAACTATTTATCTTTTGGCATTTTCTCGTAAAGGCAATAATAACGGAGTTATGACTTGAAACAATTGCGTGGACCACCCTGTATATCATCCTTAAACATCTTACGATACCCCAGCGCCTAAGACAGGGCCAGCTAGGTAGCCTTACTTAGGCTAGACGAGTCCTCTAACAGGCCAAGGACGAAACGCCGCATCCTACCTTTTCTCTCCTCCACTTTTACCTTTTCAGCCGTCGCCACACAATCATACAATTAATATTTTTATGAATTGTGGCTGGTGACTGTAGTCACCCGTAGTAGCGAAAGGGCCAGACAGTGAGAACCTCTCACCCTAAAATATCTTTACAACTTTAATAATTGAAAAATAAAATATCTGAACGTGGTCATTCGAGCAATGCTGGGTAGGTTTAGCGCGAACGATGTGTCTCGATGAAAGAAAAGCAGTAATTGCGCCAAAATTCATCAAATATGACGGTCGACGGCAGGAAATGAGTACCGGGGGCTGATGAGTGCACGTTCTTGGCAACGAATCAACGCGTCCCGCACCTCGTCCGCGGATTCATTCATTGTCGCGCGATTGTTAAACGTGTAGTGGCGCGTACCAATTATAACTGGCAAACGGCCGAGTTCATTGCGCCGGCTGGCTGTTCTGGGCTCGATCATTCGAACGAGCATAGTCGTTGGTTGATCCTCGATGTCCGTCACGTTTGCATGCGAGACCCATTGATACGCGCGATTACGCGGCGACGCGATGGCATTTCTTTCGGGACTATCGCCGGCAATCAGACCGGCGGCAAAGTCGTAACTTATCCGTTGATTAGATCGTTCGATATCGATCCGGCTCCTCGGCTGAACCGCACGCTGAATTGATTAAGATCCCTTCGCGTAATGGATTTCGTAATTAAATTCTTCACGGCTGATGAAACTCCTAGAGAATCCTGGGACACGTAATACCGCTGAGTCGATGAGAATGGCGGCTAGGATGGGGTTCAACGGATACCTGGGCTACGGTGGATTCCCGTGGACAAGTGTAGACTGTGTAAGGTGTGTTTCGAACATTCGGATCACGATCTGTGTTCCGTTGTAGTAACGTAAGATATATTAATCTTCTTCGCGACATTGTCAAAACGACTTCGTTGAAGTTATAGGAATGCGCCAGGGCTGTAAAGATTGAAATTAGCTGTCAATGTAGTTATCGTCAACCTGCGTCATTGATGCCATTTTCTTGTTTTGACATCTGACGAAGATTTTGAACACAAAACAATTTTCTCACACGTGGTCTCGTTCGTTGTCAATGCAGTTACTGTCAAACCACGTCATTGACGCCATTTTCTTGCTTTGACAAACATTAGGCTCCACGTTGAAATGATAAACAACGACATGCACAACATTTATTTAATTTTCTTCATATAATATTCCAGGTCTGTAAATATGAAACAGGAATTTTCCCATACGTAGCGCCAGCTGTCAATCTAATTACAATCAAACAGTGTCATTGACGCCACTTTCTTGTTTTCACATCAAATAAAGATTTTCAACTCGCAGCCATACAAGTTTTATACAACAGCACAGTTTTAATAGCGTTGAAAACGTCGAATTTTGTGTCTGGAAACTACAATTTGTGAATAGCAGTGATTTTCTGTTACCATTTGAAAAAAAACTACTGCAGAATCGCGTTCTAATTGCACAAGCAGATTTGAAACGTATCGTTGTAATGACAGAGCGGTCATTTTTCAAAGATATTCTCAACACAATATCGTTCGAACAAAAATTGTTGAGTACGATTAGTCCGCACGCATCGAAAAAGCAAGATTACTTGGGACGTGTTATGTCTTGCGCATAAATTTCATGTGTCTTTATTAAAACTGTGATACCAACTCCCCGAAAAATAGAAGAAACAAGTAACAAAACGGAAGTTTCAGTTTTCTGTAACTATATATCTGGTTAGTGGAGTCAATTGTCAATACATTTATCACCTTTGTCAAGATTAATTCCGAATCAGAACTAGATTATAATAACGAGAGAGAATACTGAGAAGTTTTGTTTCGTTTTACCAATTAAACCAACAGAATGAATATACCAGTGATAAATATCAACGAATTTCGTGCATTAATTAATTCTGAGTTGTGCCACACCTATATCCGCGAAATGATTGTGTATCAGATGTGATACAGATAGTAAGAGAAACCTGACGCAAACGCGACCAACAGTATTGGATTTCGAAGATCTGATACAGATAGTGTCAGACCCGAAAATTTCAATAGGGACCTTTGTGATCGCCAGGACAACCATCCCCCAATCACGAGACTTACGGGACCCCTGAGAGATTACTGGAACAACCGAGTTTCGTAACACCTTTGAGATCACAGGGAACAAGACTCTGGGAGTCCCACAAGATCGTCGTGTCTCTATTAAATATGATATAGGCGCTAACAGTACCTATGTTTGGTTTTACGAGACTGGTCTATTTCATATTTTTTGAATTTAGTGTTTATAGTTTATATAATATTTTATGTAATAGTTTATCATTTTTTTACGAAGTTTCTACCAACGTATTCGTGACATTTTTCAAAACTTTGACAAATTTTCATCGTGACCAGAACTATAACCGATTAAAGTATTGAAAGTTCATCTTTACAACCACAACTTAAACATTGCTGTACGATTTTGTTTAATTGTTTTATCAAACGTTGAAAGAAAGGTATGTCTTCATTTTACACAACCGAATTTATTCCTTAATATTGTTCTATAAATCAAGAAAGACGATCGCACATAAATTGTTACAATGACTAACCTTCAATCTTCAAATCTATGCTTCAAGTCAAAGCTTTGTTTACGAGGAAAAAGTTTTAAAAGTTTTTAGAGACGTTCGAATCTGCAACATGTTCCAAGACCAATAAAACACAGATAAATGTTCTCGGATTGCCAACTGCTGCACCAAGCAAAAATATCTTCCAGGAAAGTTAGTACAGCTGTGCGAAAAAACAGAAAAAATAGAAAGCTTTGAAATGAGTGGAGGCTTATGCTTGTACCACTTGTTTCTACAGCATTATCATAATTTTTCGTGAATCAGAAACGTAGTGTTCGAGTACTCATAAGAATATATTGGATAGTCGGAAAAGTGTTAAAAGATTTTTGTCATTTTTTGATTAAATGTTCTTTCCATTAAAAATGAATTTTATTCAAGTATATATTGGCCATTATTATCGGTGACCTTCAGTCATTTTTGGGGGAACAGCCATAATCCTATCGTAATAGAATTTCTGTGGATTATCAGTTAAAAATTTGGACAAATGATTTTCACAGTCCTTTTTTGAATCCAACTTTTTATCATCAAAGTAGTTTTGCAGAGACCGAAACAAACGATAATCTGACGGTGCTAGGTCTGGGTTACACGGTGGATTCATCAAAACTTCCCAGCCAAGCTCTCTCAATTTTGCGTTTGAGCAATGATTCGCAGATGGAAACTCAATCCATCAAATTTTTCTCTGTTAAATCATGAAACACCCAAATATTGAGCTTCATTTTGTATCCAGCCTTCTGCAAATGATCCAAAACGGTTGAACGGTGAATGATTAGTTCCCTAGCAATCTCATGACTGCTTATATGCCGATCTTGCTCAACCATCTGCATTATTTCATCGACTTTTTCAGTGATTGGTCGGCCAGAGCGAAGTGCATCTTTAATATCGAAATTTCTAGAACGGAAGCGAACAAACCTTCTACATACTGTTGCATTTCATAAAGCATCTTCACCGTAAACCCCACAAATTTTTTCCCACGCTTGAGCAACGTTTTTACCTTTTTCGAAGTAAAATTGCAAAACAGCGAATTTTTTCTGAAATTTCACTCATTTTCACGGTGGTATTACTTTTGACACAATTGTCGAAGTACAAAACTATCTGCATGGAAATTGTAGACTGAAATGTCACCCCTCAAATGTACATGATTATGACGCAAACTGATTAGTGTTGTCCGATATATGACATCAAACAACGTCTAGTGACAAAAATCTCTCAATACTTTTCCGACTATCCAATATTAACACTAGATTCACGGAGTGCGTCATTTTGACATATCTTCATATTTTTGATTTATGATGATTAAAACTGTGAAGATGCATATATAAGGAATGGGCGATCAGATTTATTTCTTTGGGTATAAATTATTAGAAAAGTGCTGAAAATTTCGAAGAATACAGTCTTGTCATTTTTATAAAGTAATGCGAAGTAGTCGGTTTTAGTCATCCGCTAATCAAGTGTTAAATGTATCAATGAAACATTGCGAACTCAATGACAAAACTTTGCTTTTTGATTATTGCTTTACAACAATTTAACATATTTGTGACGCTGCTCTGAATAAAATGTGAATCGACACGATAGACTGCGAAGCACTTTTGCTTCTTCGATTGACCATTCAGTAAAACCTTGATTATTACGACAAATGGTGTTCGAGTCCTAAATTACCGAAGATCCTCAAAATCCAAAATCAGCGAAGACTTGTTCTACTTTTCTATTGCAATAACTGTCATTTTAGGTAAAATATTTTCTTCCTGAAACTTCTTGAAACTTCTCTAAACAACAGAATTATTTTAGGTGAAAATCTTAGATGATCCACCCTGTATAATTTGTCGCAGATATATATTGGCGTTTTAGTAGCACGAAATAAAAATTATCCTTGGAAGTGCAGCTTTTGTGAAATGAAACTATTATATATACCCGTATAAAAATGTTTACGATATATTTCAAGCGAATCTAACCCTTTGCACTCGTTGCTATTTTAACTCCAAATCCATATATTTTTTTTATGTGAGCAACTATTTGATCAAAGTTTTCCTTCTACCAAAAAACATTTAAACTCACAAAGTAGGAAGTCAACTAGCAAGGGACCCGAACTCACGTCCTTCGTGGTCGTAGCTGGTCGACTGGTCGACATAGACTTACGGAGCCCTTCGACTTTTCCTAATCTGCATACGTATTTGGTCTGAGAGGTCCTGATTCCACACATTTAATGTGTTTAATGTAATTTCACACATTTCTACACAAATGTAATTTGTTACTTTATAGAAATGAACTGATGGAACTATTAATTTCATGTGTCATCTTTCCATTCATATATGCTTGTACGAAGAAACATATTTAATTATTTCCGATGGAAAAATCACTATAATTTCAAGAATTGTAAAATCAGAATTTTCCGTCAGTATATGCTTGTACGAAGAAACGTATTTAATCATTTCAAATATAAGTATCTTTACAATTTGACGAATTGTAAAATGAGAAATTTCGAACCGATCAATATAACCGACGCTGGTAGATTTAGCATTAAACGCGAGTACCAAATTTGAAAATTCAATATTGAATAATGGTATAGAAAATTGTTATAGCGTCTCACAGGGGCCACTCCGATGGCTATTAAAGATTAAAGATTAATTATTAAATATTATCACCTATCAAGCTCGTTTAAGTTCTAAAATAATAAATCTAATCGTGGACTGCTAATAGTATTTTAAACCTGCAGTCAAATCCGAGCGAGCAACGCGAAAAACATCGCAGACGATTCGCCAAGCGGTTTATATGTATGACACTTTTAAATCATTCACATAAACCCAGAGAGGTTCCGAAGCTGAATATGCGGTGACAAGCTAATAGAAAACTGAAATTGCTTTTTTACTAACCCAATAAAAGTCACGTGGGCGAGGGCAAAAATACGTTCAGGGCCACCGGGTGCCGTATTATCATTCAAGATCTAATCCGACGCGACAATACGATCCAGAGTATATATATGTATAAAAAGGATGATTGTCTATCTCGAGACGAAAAATATTGCTGCAGTGTATAAGTTTGTATCTGAACTTTTTTCATTAACTCCGCGGTGGTCGAGCCCATTCTGACAGATACACGGCGAAATTTTTTCATAAATATTCGCGAACAGATGCATCGGAGAACTGGTAAGTTGACGTACGACGTGGTACATTACTGGGAAACATGTTGTTTCTGGGAAACAGTGAATCACTGACTTATCCAAATATTTTCTAAATGACATCGGTCATGATTATGACAAAAATAAACAGACAAATTTTTGTTAACGTAAAATCAGTTCCTGTACAGCTAAACTACGATTTTCGGCACAGCTCGTATAACTCTATCAACGTATAACTGTAGAAATCGTTAAATTCATAAATTAAACGACACGTACCTACACACCGACAACCTACACATACCGATACCTACACACCACAAGTGTTTTGTGTACGTCTGATATAACGATAACATATTTGGTGTCACGATTATCTACCTGACACGCAGTATGGATCAGCTTACGAAGACCATCCGAAGACCGTAACACTAAGGAAATCGATTAGTATATAAAACTGGCAAAATGATGAACTCGGGGCAGTCTTAAAAGTTTTATATAGGCGTCGTTACAATTCGCCTTTTTTTTCTCTTCGTAATAAATAATGTTAATGCGCGAATTTTAGTACGTCGATCTCTTTTTTTTCTTTACGTCCATCACTGCTTACGCGCGACACTGTGGCGGCTGTATCTCTTGCGCTCTCCGACAAAGGGACAGTGAGACGAGACTTTCCCGCTAGTACGTCAGTGTATTTTGTACATTTGAACGAATTAAAATTCTATTAATTGAGCCGTTCATTTTGAAAGTGGCTTATGTCTATTTATGCTCGAATCGAGATATTGAAGGGTTTGCGTTGGATTAAATTTAAAAATATGTGTAACAGATGACATAATAGAATAATGTTTTTGGGTTTCTAAAAGTGTCAAATTTATCATCCCAATTAGCATAATTAACATTATTGAAGAAATAATATGTTTTTGATGGCCATGAATGGACTTACGCCATTTTCAAAATCAATGAAACGACGTTTTCAATACTTAAGAAAGCACAAGTCCATAGGAAAAGTCAATTTCCCTTGAAATTAAAATAAATGTATATACTATTACGTTATAAAATCAAAAAAATATTCAACTTTCATTCTTTGTTAAGAATTTTTACATTAAAATTAATATATAATGTAATAAATCCATTAAGTGCTTATATTTTAGGTTTGTGAGTGGTCTCCGTTTTTTGTATAGTGATGCCAACTGGATATTATTAAAGTTTTTCGGTCTTCCCCGCTACGGTAGTAAATTTAATGTTTCGAATGGTGCATCCTCGTTCATTGTCGTTTCATAGATTAACTTATATGAATCGCTTCTCAAAAATCTCATCCAACATACTTTAAACCAATTTACTCTTTCAACGTCAGTATTTTTTGGCCTTTTAAAAATCGCATTTTCTGTGGACAGGCACTGTTCCATTGTTTAAAACAAAGTCATTGCACATGGATAATTCAACTGATACTTTGATAATTAAACATAAAGCTGGGATCTCATAAAATTTTATTGCATAATTATTTTCCATATCCATTTGAAAGTCTCAAAATGGGACTTACGCCACTTTCAAAATAAACTTTTTCATCGCTTCATCAACCAGCAAATTTTCGTGTTACAAAATGTTAATGATTTTAAATATATTAGTAACAAGTTGCCTCAAAATGAAAAGATCTTGTAAAAACGTAACTATTATGGTAGCTGACTTGATTTTTTTTTAAATGGACTTACGGCACTTTCAAAATAAACGGCTCAATTATTTTAGAGGATAGGGCTACATTGGATATTAAGCATTTACTAAATCAGTTATTTAGAAAACACGGAATTTTTACATATGAACTAACTCTGAGACCAGACTATTTTCGCCGCCGAATTAATTGCACTGTTCCGTAGAACGCATGCTTCCTCGATTCCCCATAACCACCAAGCGGATACCACGGTCTCGCTACCATCGGCGATTGCCGACGCCGAAACGTTGTACCGACGAATTTTTGCCGGTGATTTCAGCATGACCCGTTACGATTTCGCAGGGTTAATCTCGGAACCCGTCGAGTGTGTCCCGTATTTATTGAAAGCCCACGCACGCGCGTCGATTAGTATCGCGTTCGGGTTCGCGATATATCTCGTAATAGCGCAAAAAACGTAATAAACAGGGATTTACCGTTCCGTTCGTACGGTAAACAACGTTGAACGCTTGGAGGATCGCCAGACCGTGTTTAATTAATTGGCAGTCCATTAGCGGCTAAAGCGGTCACTGTATTTTCCTTTTGTCGATGGTCGCGCGGCTCGGGAAATGCACGTCCGCTCTGACGAATCCATCTCGTTCGCGGCCTGGATCACAGCTGAACGAGGACACGCGATCGTCGAAACATTCGCTGTTCCTTTCGAAAAAGCCTTCGTTGATTTCGGTATCCGAGCATTGCTTCGCAAAACCTTCGTGTTTTTCTCTTTCAACGCGTTCTAAGCAGGAACAATTTCCGATTATTCCTTGTTCGAGTCACGTGAGTCGTATAGACCCCACGCTATAAGATTAACCCTTTCGTTACTATGGGAGACTATAGTCAACCTCCACAAAACAGCACCCGCATACGACGGGTGACGATAGTCACCGGGCACAAAAATGGAACCAAAAGTTTATGCTCTGTATACAAACAATTGCAAACACTATTGGGGTGTTCGAATTTTTTCATCGTTGTTCTTTCATGAAAGAATTGTTGCATTTTAAATACATAATAAATGTATAGACTCGCCCCCGAATGCTGAATACTATGCGCGCTTTATATTCCCACTTTCGGCACGGCGGTGTGTTCTACATGAGGGTGCTCCGCGGCGAGGGCCGCCATAGCAGAAGGGTTAAATTGTTCTGCTTGTGATGTAGCAGGTAAATATGAAACTGGAATTTTTTATAGAAAATACATGTTTCTTGTATGAGAATGACATAAAATATTTTATTCGAACTATGACCCATCGGTAGTTATACATTTTTCCCACTTCTCTTACAATTTGTGGATGCCACGCCAAAAAACTGTTCCTCTCTTGAGGCAAACGAGTCATCGAGGAATTTTCGTACATTTTCGTAAAATGCAACGAACTGCTCAGCAAGTGCGTGTTCCATCGATGCAAATAAGTAATAATGGGATAGAGCCAAGTCTGGTGAGTAATTCGCATGCAATAGTATATCCCAACTAAACTGTCCCGTGGTTCGGGGAGTCGGTCGCTCAAGTACGATGCTTTGTAAGAGCACGTACTAGTTCCAGCGCAAATTAATGAGAAGGAGCGTGACAGTTGAAAAGTGAGACCCGACCAGAAGCTTATATTTTTGGATGGAAGTTTATTCTGCGTATTCGAGTGTGTACAAGCGTCAGCGTGAGCCGACCGATCGGATCTGATGTGTACGGATACAGTAGCTGCTTATATGTATACCAGGTTGATTAATATGAAACTATAATTTGTCCATACGTGGTGCTAGCTGTCAATGTAGTTACCATTAAGCCGCGTCATTGATGCCATTTTCTTGTTTCAACATCTGATACAGATCTTCAACTCGCAACCATACAACTGCCATTATATATCATTAACTGCTAAGCAAACTACTTCAAACATTCCATAAAATCGACGTAAATTATTTAATACAGTAACAATTGAAAGTTTAAAATGTACGATGCATGGTAGTCCTTCAATCTTCCTCCTTAGTATCGATCTCTTGTGTCTGTTAGTAATAACGTTTCTTTCAAAGAGTAAAGAAGTGTCATTTGTGCCTGGAAACTACGATTTGCGGACAACAATGATTTTGTGTTACCATTTAAAGAAAATTGCTGCTATAACAATATTATCTTCACATAAACGTTTCTTTAGTAATTCTTTAATTAAAATAAGGGCTAAACTCATAATTTTTCGCTAGCATAGGATAACACTTTTTTTACAAAAAATACAAGATAACATCGACTGGCGCATAAAAAATATACGGTGCCGTTTAAAAAAAGGCAACACTAGTTATAGTCTCAAAAGAAGAAAAATTTTTTTTAGTCGTTGTAGTGGTAAGAGCAAACTGTCCAATGAGATTCTTTCGTGTACCCTCGGTTCAATTATTTTTAAGAATCGATTCTTTGCGGGACGATTCTTCCGCAGTAAGGACAGACTGCAGTAGGAGTCCTTTATGGAGAGATATTTGACTCTTCGACAAAAAATCGATTCTTCAACATAATCGAATCGACGGTACACGAAAGAATCTTATTACACAGTCCGTTCTTACTGCTAGAAAGAAGTCGACTTTTCCGCAAAGAATCGATTCCTCGAAATAATCGAATCGATGGTACACGAAAGAATCCTATTGGACAAGCCTGTTCTTACTGCTAAAAAGAAATCTGTTCTTACTACTGCTATTACTAGAAAAAGAGATAGATTCTTTTTCGAATTTTTCCTCAAATAATCGAAATGCGAAGAACTGATTGCAAAAATCGATCCTTTCGCCCGAGAAACAGATTTTTTGAATAATCGCATAGGAATCGTCTGTAAGAAAACAAGTATTAGCAGTCTCGTGGGTAAACAAGTGTGATCTATCACGTCAGACTTGCCATCTTTTGTTGAATTTGTGCGAGACAAATTCATCAAATTCAGAATTTGTGCAAGAGAAAAACGAGAAGAGTTTGTAATAAGGTACAAATATGTAAGATTTCTTTGGTTGATCACTCGCAGGAAACTGTCTCCGAGGATTATTTAACAAAAACAAAACGTAGTAACGTGAACAACACAGAGCAGTACGCAAATCGATAAAAACATATATACAATAGTTAAATGTAATCAATCTATAAAAACGTATATAATTGTTATCATTCGCACCCTCCCAGTCACTCGAGATTTCCAAACAGAACGGCCAATTTCAAAGTCGTGCCACTGCCACAATTCGCTTCCAATGGACCCAG
>CM052094.1:7937774-7959942 GCA_028453745.1 Agapostemon virescens
CATTCTAATGTACAAATGGTGAATAGTAATCTGACAATTTTCAGTGTCGCCTCAGAGGAGCCATTGGAGTGCTAAGGGTTAACAATCCTCCACTTCTCATGGAAATTTATGAAATCTAAAGTGTAGTCGAAAGATAACAGTAGCGTCGAGGATTGAAATCTTTGCATTGGAAAGAAGACTTTAAAGTATCGGTAAAAATTGCCTCGCAACTGCGAAACCGGGTTTCGGGTACGCGAAACCGTCACAGAAGATCGCACCGATCGAAAATATGATGTTGCTCTAATCGGCACAGAGCCATCGCATCGGCGGACACGGATGCCCATAGATCGCGTTTCGGATTCATTTTCTTCCTCGATTTCCGGCTAATTATTGGCGAGTTCTAACCGAACGGGGCACGACGACGCTCTGCATCGCAATGCTCCCAATTCGATTTACCGATCGACGGAACCCGTTACCGAGGTTCGCGGCTGCGATCGTTCCCATTTGTTATTGCCGGATCTAATTGCCGCAGCGAAATGACGCTGCGACCAGAAATTACGCTGCGCGTACGCCGACACGCACCGATCGTGATTGCTTTATACGGGATTCTGCGTAACGCTTACCAGCAGAGATAAACTGACAACGTTTACCATAATGGCCTCTTTCAAACGTTAGACATGCCTAAACAGAGTCAGACATTTTTTCGAAGATTTTCAACCTTGTTCCCCTAAATCGTGTGTCTTGGCGAATCTGTGTTCCGACAGCTGTTATCAGAGGGCAACAGAAATCTACTGTAGTTTTGCATTTTTTACAATGTATGGTTCAATAGATACTTTCATATTGTTGCGGCATCTCGTTTATATAAGTATTTATTTACAAATTAATCATTATTTACAGTGTAGGCATTTTTCAGAGAGCAGGGCCGTAAGTAGGGGTGAACGGTCCCAGCGAAGTGGGTGTGTTTATAGTGCAAACGTGACACTTAGTCAATTGGGGGACTCAACCATTAGATGACCAGAGGATTTTGAAAAAACATGTTCGAAAAGCGCCAAGGAGCGCGATCGCGCTCCTTCGATTACGTATCGGAAAAAGCCGAACAGCGTGACCGCGCTTCTTTGATTACGTGTCGAAAAAAGGCGAAGAGCTCGATAACGCTTGTCATATTTAATGCGGTAAACAACGGGTCGTTTCTCGTGTTTGTTACGAATGAATATATATGTATATACAGGGTGAGTCACCAAACGTTTGCACATCAAATATCTTTATTGTTTTTAAAGATACGTAAAATGTGGTAACGACAAACTTGAATAGTACAATGGAGCTGCCACGATGCTATAAAAAAATTCTGTTTTTATGTCATTTTTTTAGAGATATCAAGGTCACCTTGACTTTTTTAAAGTGGAACCACTCTTTTTTAAACACCTACAATGATAGTCATTCCTGATTCCTTTCATTAGGAATTCAGTGACTTTATTATTCCAAAGTCAAGGACAGAAAAAACGTATAAAACTAAAACATGGAAGGAGAATACCTGTATTTTATAAATATCATTCAACTTTGTCCTTACTGAAATTGTACACTGAAATGTCACCCCTCAAATGTACATCATTATGACGCAATCTGATTAGTGTTACCCGATATATGACATGAAACAACATTTAGTGACAAAAATCTCTCAATACTTTTCCGACTATCCAATATTAACACTAGATTCACCAAGTGCGTCATTTTGACATATCTTCATATTTTTGATTTATGATGATTAAGACTGTGAAGATGCATATATAAGGAATAGGCGATCAGATTTATTTCTTTGGGTATAAATTATTAGAAAAGTGCTGAAAATTTGGAAGAATACATTCTTGTCATTGTTATAAAGTAATGCGAAGTAGTCGGTTTTAGTGATCCGCTAATCAAGTGTTAAATGTATCAATGAAACATTGCGAACTCAATGACAAAACTTTGCTTTTTGATTATTGCTTTACAACAATTTAACATATTCGTGACGCTGCTCTGAATAAAATTTGAATCGACACGATAGACTATGAAGCACTTTTGCTTCTTGGATTGACCATTCAGTGGAACCTTGATTATTACGACAAATGGTGTTCGAGTCCTAAATTACCGAGGATCCTCAAAATCTAAAATCAGCGAAGACTTGTTCTACTTTTTTATTGCAATAACTGCCACTTTAGGTAAAATATTTTCTTCCTGAAACTTCTTGAAACTTCTCTAAACAACAGGATTATTTTAGGTGAAAATCTTAGATGATCCACCCTGTATAATTTGTCACAGATATATATTGGCGTTTCAGTAGCACGAAATAAAAATTATCCTTGGAAGTGCAGCTTTTGTGAAATGAAACTATTATATATACCCGTATAAAAATGTTTACGATATATTTCAAGCGAATCTAACCCTTTGCACTCGTTGATATTTTAACTCCAAACCCATATATTTTTTTTATGTGAGCAACTATTTGATCAAAGTTTTCCTTCTACCAAAAATCATTTAAACTCACAAAGTAGGAAGTCAACTAGCAAGGGACCCGAACCCACGTCCTTCGTGGTCGTAACTGGACGAATGGTCGACATAGACTTACGGAGCCCTTCGACTTTTCCTAATCTGCATACGTATTTGGTCTGAGAGGTCCTGATTCCACACATTTAATGTGTTTAATGTAATTCCACACATTTCTACACAAATGTAATTTGTTACTTTATAGAAATGAACTGATGGAACTAATTTCATGTGTCATCTTTCTATTCGTATATGCTTGTACGAAGAAACATATTTAATTATTTCCGATGGAAAAATCACTATAATTTCAAGAATTGTAAAATCAGAAATTTCCAACCGCTCAGTGTGTGCTTATAAGAAGAAACGTACTTAATCATTTCCTGTACAGGTACCTTTATAATTCCAACAATTGCAAAATGAGAAATTCGAATCGGTCAGTATATGCTTGTAAGAAGAAACTTATTTAATAATTTCCCGTACTAGTATTTTTATGATTTTAAGTATTGCAAAAAGTATTTCATTCATTTTCACGCTGGTATTACTTTTGACACGATTGTCGAAATACAAAACTGTCTGCATGGAAATTATAGACTGAAATGCCACCTTTCAAATGTACATCATTATGACGCAATCTGATTAGTGTTACCCGATATATGACATGAAACAACATTTAGTGACAAGAATCTCTCAATACATTTCAGACTATCCAACATATGTCGATTAAATTCGATCCAGAGTGTTCAAATATTCGCGAATGCAAATCAGCAACCGATACCGCAGACATTATCCCAAAAAGTAATCGAAATCTATGGTTTATCCGTCGAGGTGATATCGATTTTCGGCGGGGATCCGCGTGTGCTTAGAAGTACTCGATCGCAGACGCATCAAGTGGCGCGAAATCAAACAGAAGACCCTCGGTGTTCGAAGTTAAACAAGTGTATTCGACATGACCGGTGCCTCTAGCCCGGCAATCGATAAACTTGGCGCCATTTTGACGAAGCGTTAAGCCAACACTCAGCTACAAGCGCGGCCACGACACAGATAGCGGATCTCCGGATATCTGGCCGGCTGCTAATCAACGCTTTATTGGCTATAGCCAATTAACGGCTGCAATTGGCACGCGAACAAAGCGGGCACGTTCCAATGGATCGACCGAGGCTTTCTGCTACGCGTGTGCCCCTTCCCCACCAACCCCCTCTATGCCTCGGGAATCCTGCCGATCCGATTGTCTACTACCGAGTATTACCGATTGCCGGGCTAAACAATTCGATTATCTGACCGATCGTGTCCGCAGATCGACGGATTGTTCCTGAGCATGGCTATCAACTGCGCTTGAACAGTGTCATTGGCTCTTTTATAGAGGCCGATGACGCCCGAACGCCCGTCGCGCTGCTTTCAAACGATCGAAATTGAGGTGAACTATCTGATAAACAGAGCTTCTGATTATAGACGCTTTCACCGCTCTCTGTCCTCTATCAATTATATTAACCGTCCACCGGGATACGGGATTTCGGATACCATGGAACTTTCTAAACGAACGGATACTCATACACCACTCCACGAGATTATGGGAACAATGTGCTATAATCGAGAAATTGTCGACCGTTGAGTCCCTGTAACGCTCAATAAGAAAATCCTGAATCGATCTGCCAGAGCTGGTGAAAAATAGAAGCAGATTAAAAATGGAAATCGATTTTTGAAATAGATAAATATAAATATTTTTATCATTTCGAGTGATGTAAGATTTGTGAAATAAATTTCTTTTGGAATAGTAATTACATGAAGAAATTGTTTTTTCAAATATGTATACCGTAGACCTACCTTGTACAAGCACTCGTTGAAGTATCAAATGAAAACATTTTAAATAATGGTACTTTCGTGAATTTCTATTTCCAAAATAATCCACGAATTTGTAACGTTTTGAGAGACAATTGTGGAGAATGATAGAGGAAGGAATTGTTGAAGTTAATAAATATAAACTAGTATACATAAACGAAACGAACAATGACAGACATCGTTCAAAACGCTCCTCCTCCGTCCAACTCATTTCGTTAATTACAGAAACAAATTCATTTCATACATTTTTGTTTCACTCGTTACGCTCCTTTCTCATTTGGATTTCTCACCACGCATATCTACGCAATTCTAAAAACGCAGCCGCTTGTGTTTCATTTTCAAATGCGGCGTGAATATTTGCAATTGCTCGATATTTTAGAAAACTACAACAAAAGTACTGATATATTCGAAGTTTTAAAACTGAGTGCACTCTTAATTAGAGCGTGATGTGATAGACGTTAATGTTGTGTATCGCTAATGTATTATTCTCTTATAAAGTATTAGCTCCTTGTCATACCGTTTCCTTTGCAACTAAAGTTATTATAACATCTTCATTAATAAAAATATTACAGAAGAGAAAACACATTTTATATTTCTTGTACGGCTGCATTTACTTCAATGCTGAAATATTGATTAAAAAGGAGTAACATTGCATTTTGTCGAAAAAATAAAGACATTACATTTTGTTGAAAAATAAAGGCATCACATTTATATTTGTTAGACTTTGTTTAAAATATTTGGCAGAAGTCTGACGCAGGCAAATTATGTTTTTTATACTGCTGCATCTACTTCAATGCTTAAATAGTGATTACAAATGAAGAACATTTGCTTTCGTCTAAAAGGAAATTACAATATTTATATTTGTTAGACTTTGTTTAAAATATTTAACACGAGTCTGACGCAGCCAATTTATGTCTTTTACACTGTAACGTCTACTATAATCCTGAAACATTGATTACGAAAGAACAAAATTTTATTTCATGTAAAAAAGAAGGCACAATATTTCTATCTGTTAGACTTTGCTTAAAATATTCAACAAGAATCTGGCTCGTTATAATATGACAAATGAGTTAATTTACGGAACAGTCAAAAGTCTAGTCTGAGCACATAAAATTCTAAAGATACATCGACTATCGTCGGTTTATAACGATAGGCAACAATATACATGTACCAGCCACCATTAAATTGTAAATTTTCCCTGGAGTCCAAACGTATATACATCAGCATCGGTAAATAGTGTATTTCGAGCATGAGTACCGCAATGGAAATACAATATTTATTTTCATCGCGTATTTCGCTGACGTTCTCAAACATTCACGATCATCGGGAATTCTTTTGTGTTGCAAAAATATAAGGATCCAAGGGAAATATGAAACATATTTTCCAGCGAATCGCGCAACTGGAACTAAAATCGAATCAAATGAAACAATTTCGAGAACCTGATTTCCTATATATAGAAAACGATAAGTTTACTTGTTATTAGACTGAAATTTTCATGCATTTGTAACATACTTGAATGCGGAAAGCGTAAAGAACGGTGCATATAAATCGAAAATACTTCTTTCATGTTTACCATAAAAATGTGGAAAGAAATGTTTCACTTATTCTGGCCATACTAGAATAATCTATGAGAATGGAACCGCGTATAAATACCCAAAGTTCACTCATTATTGATTAGTAGATTATAGAGTGTATGCATTTATGACAAAAACAAGTAGGGAAGCGCAAAACATGTTTTTCTTCAGTATTACATTATTTTCGACTGATTAAACCAGTTGCGAAAGGAAATCAATTCTTGTTTGGCTTCGTATTGTTGCAATTTAGGTAAAACAATTTTTACTTCCCATAAAAATTCACGATTCACCAATTACTTTACTATTTGCAAGTTACAAGGTTAGATCTGAACAATTTACATAATTTAATTATAATTTAAATAATTTTTACATAGTTCCAAACAAATTACAAATTTGTCAGGTGAGCTAATTTTTAAGTAAATGCCAAGTCATCCATTTTACCATATCTATTTCTAATTCAAGATTCTTTACATTTTTAATACTTTCCTCTTATCTCTGGTTTTAAATGCGTACGTTTATGGGGCGGTTTTTCAAAAACAGAAGGGTCCAAGCGGGGGCCTTAAAGTTACAGCCACAATTGCCATTTCACATTTACAGACATTAAATACAGGTCACGCAAATGCATTTGTATCATTATTTCTAAAGTATACACATCATATCAGTTATTATCATTTTGAATGTAGCGACAAAATGATATTTTCATTCTTCCGTTCGTTTCGAGAATGTATCTCTTCCGAGGTTACACCGCTGAAAAAGTAAGACGCTCAGTACTAACCAAAATTGCCGAATCTCAATTCCTAACCAAAATGTTGCTTAGCAAGGGAAAGAAATAATTCGTGTTCTTTAGCAGCGTGTCGTTGCTAAATATTTCACCGATGCCGCAGGACCTGGATCAATCTACTCGGTCTTCAAATATTCAACGGCCATATGGTGGCTGGTTTCGTCTAATGCTCTCCTACTTCACTTTTAGCTTTACGCAGGTCATGGCTGAGCTGACTGACACGTGTGAAATATTTTTATAAACATTTGTAAACGGATACAATGATGGAACTGGTCGAGATACGGTGGCGGATATGTGATATACCAAGCCCGATACGTTATGTAGGAAATACTAGCACACCGCACCGACAAAAATTTAACGAGAACGGACAAAAACATGGAAAACATGCAGTTGATATACATCTGGAACGACTGGTCGTTCAAAATATAAGAAGTTTTTACGGCTCGGGGATAATAACATTATTTTTGATGGACAGTACTTTCCGCGAAACTGTTCGCTGCGGCTATTTTGTACTAAATGTAATTGCTGACTTTTCTATTTACGACAAGGCCGTGTCGTGCAGAAGGATGTTTATATTTTGTTCGATAGTTACACTTTCTGTTCAGTCTCTGAAGAACAAAGTGTACACGTTTTTTGCTTAGAGTCAATGTAAGTATCGCATATAAGCCAAGCCGAAGCATTGATACAATTTACTCCTGTAAACCGCCGAAACCTCCATCATGAGCAACACCTTGAGACTAGGCCAGCGACGACCTTCAGCTGCTATCTGCTACTGATTAGTGCGCTAGTTGTACCCAAATATTTTATAAATATCGCACATTTTCTGCACTCAAATCATTCTTAATTCAATCTCAACGCTGAGACAATTTGCTTAGAAGCACCGACGATGTTTCATACCACAAAACACTCTCAATTTAACAATAAAATAATATTATCGTAACTAGGTTAGCGCATTTATTCATTCAAAAGTCAAAATTTTTACTTGAAAATATATGTTTATAAAATTAGGTATTGTCATTTTTACTATAAATACATACAATCCGCGGTTCAATGACAACTTTTAATGGTCACCATTGATACAACATAGTGAGAAACTAAAAAAGTGAACTACTAACCACAGAAAATTTTTTTTGAATTCTCCATTGGAATCGTAAAAGATAAAATATGTTAATAGAGTACTTGAACATATAACTTTATTGAATTAGGTATTGTCATTTTTACTATAAATGCATACAAATCGTAGTTCAATGACGACTTTAATAAACACCAGCGATGTAACATAGTGAGGAACTAAAAAAATGAACTAGTAACTACTAGTAAAAGGTAACATAAAATGCATAAATAAACTAAATATTTATAACAAAAAGTACGATGCGTAATCAAATTATTACAGCTACTTGCATAAATTGATAAAGTCGTACTGAAGTAATTCATTTTCATATAAAACAGTTACGCAACATTCATATTGTGTCCATTTGACGAAGAGTGTTTACAAATTACAAATGCGCACCTAGCAACAATGTAAGCAACATTATAAATCCTATGGAGAATAAATGCATATTTTTTACTGAGATTCTAATAATATATTCTCTTACTTCTAACAGAATTCGCAGGAAAAATCGGTGATCAATCAATTCTCAGACGGCGACTCAAGGTTTAGGGGATGCGGAAATTTGGTCAGGCTTGGAAAGAAAATATCAGGCCGGAGTTCTACTCTGGAACACGCCGATGGCCGGTGGGCGTCGCCATTCCGCAATTTCATACGTCCACTTTATATCGTGGAAGTATCTCGTTCTATCGTCCCGGACCAGCTCTCTCCGGGACACAAGAAAAATATTCCGTGGTTCCTTCTTGGTTTCCTTTTGCTTGTCCCGGCTCGCCGACGGTTGTGTCGGCGAAAACCGAGAAAAATCGATGTCCACGGTTTCGACATTCGACTCTTAACCTCTCATCGTGTGTTTTCCACCGACACTTTTTGCTCCGTCCGGCGATGCCAAAGGAGTTACTCTAATTACTATACTGCGGATCTTTAAATATTTATAGCCGCCAAGGACCTTCAAACGGGAGCACGATAAAAAGTAGAATGGAACGAAACTTTGTTTCATCTTCGAGTTTAAATACTTAATCACTGGAACTGTTGCTTTGTGCGTTTCTAAGGAGAATTGGTAAAAGAAACGTAGAACGGTAACAGAATTAAAAGGATTTGGAACCGTTCTTATATTTTTAAGGCCGGAAGAAAATGCAGTATGTAAGAATGGATGTGAATGCATGATCGTTTGTAAACCATCTATTAATAAAGAGCACATTTTCTTCATCGTTATATAGACCATTTATTTTGAAAGTGGTGGGACTTCATTTTTCTAAAAAATGAGATATAACGTAAGTTGTCCTTAATTTAGTGTGAACTTTTTATTTATAACAAATAAATATTTAATATCTTAGGAAATGTCAATTCCTTGTTGAATTTAAGCATTACTACCTTACATATCTTCTGAGTATACATAAACAAATAATAGCAATATCTTATGTTTAGTTTAGGAATGAATAAATATATTATTTATAAACAAAGTTGAATTAATACAAAATATATTTTACGTGATATTTAATTTTTCGTGATTGTGCTTGAATGATTTTTACAATGACTAATTGTGAAAATGGTGTAAGTCCACTCACAGCTCATAAATATATAAAATAAACAAAATTGGTTTACTGCAAAATATATTTTAAATAACATTTAATTTTTCATAATTGAGATTGAATGATTTTTACAACTGACTAATTACGAAGATGGTGTAAGCCATTAACAGCCCGTAAATATATATTATTTCAGTTAAATTCGTCTAAAGGAAATGACGTGCTAGGTAGCTTTATCGACGAGACCTCTAGCAGGTCCAAGATGAAACGTTCTCTACCTTTCCATCCCGCCACCATCACCTTTTTCAAGTCAAAACTGCAACCATAAAGTAAATCGTATAGCAAATGGTTAAGAATGAGGTTCCCTCATGAAGGCCTAGAAACGTTGTCTGTTGACACCCAAATGATCCTGGGTCTGTTATACTTTCCTAGCATCGCAAATAGCCGTACCTAACGTTTGTGTTCAGTCAGTTTGAGACCCCTGTCGAGGCAACCGAAGGTACGTTTTATGACACAGCCGCGGAGACCAGGTTTGAGTCCGTCAATCTTTTTATACTCTCCAGATCTCAACTAACAAGGGAACATATTCAGATGCGAAAATCCGATTTTGATGAAACTTATGGGAGCTCTTATTCAAATTCAGGGTTTTCAAAAGCCGTAGCCTCGACGAGTGAGTCCTGGAAGGCAAACAACTGTTCTTGGAAGCCCATGAACCTTGCACTTGGAGTCCATACTCCTACTGGAGCATACTTCTGCACACTTGCTATTGCAGCACTCCTACTCCTTCATGCGAACAAGGGCGCGTAGGGAAGGGAAACGGATCCGAGGTAACATGGTCACCCTTTTTTGGAAAAATAACCAGAAACCGTCCCAGCTCCGGGGAAGAAACATAAAAGCTGTCGGACACTGCATTTAGAGTATTTCTAGAAACCATCGGGTTTTTCTCACCAAGTCACACGGGACTTGGTAGCAGAGCGAACTTGTATAGTTGTTTAGTTATTTATTAAAGTCTGTGATCCATCCGTGTTAGAATTATTTGTCATCAATGTGCTGAACGGTTACATAACAACCCCAAACGATAAGTTAAATAATAAATATCAGTGTCGGTACCAATGAATTTTATTTAATTCGTGCGTGAAGGGGTTAACAGAGGCTTGATCTCGGACAATCGTCAAGCCCTCTCTCTTCGTGGACAACTAGAACAAGCCGGATTAGGTGAGGGCGAGCCGAGTTCGTAGACGCCATACTTTCGCGCTGGTTGAGGAACGAGGTGAAAAGTACGTGGAAAAGGGGGTCGAGGTTCGACCGGCCAGAGAAATGGAAACGGTCAGGCGAACCTCTTGGTCGGTGGACTACATCCCCGAGGCCCAGCTTCTGACTTGTCGTAAACAATGAAAGCTCAAGTGCCCGGCTGACGTGAAGGTGCTTCTCGAGGAGAACAGCCACCAGGACTTCCGGTTGCCTCCGTCGGAAAATAAATTTACAGTTAAGCTCTACACAGTCCGCAGCCCACTCGGTCTTCGGGTACCGGCGTGCGGTTGAAACCGCCCCCAAAACATCGCCGGAATAAGAAGAAAAGGGAACGATCGTCGTTTGTCACCCCAGAGAGAACCGTCGAGGAAAGATTAAGAAAGAAATTCCGCTCGAGTGAATTACCCTCCGCAATAGAGATGAATTACTCGATCTACGATCGAGGATCAACCGCTCTTTTAAAACTCGATCGACCACCCTCGATGATTGAACCTCTGTATTTCTTCGACGGGTCTAGCACTATGTTCACGGAGCACTAGAAAACGATTACTTTCCGTTATTTTGAAAAAATAGTAATAACACGTGTTCATTAAAGCTTTTAGCTATTTTTTAAATGATATGTACGCAACGAAATAAATCTATTAAATAGTTCCTCGTTGACAATTTAACATTCCAATGGCGCCTCTGAGGCGACCCTAAAAATTGCCATACTATTGCTCAAAACAACTTTTACATCGTCGAGTGTGCATTTACGAAATCAGTAAAAATTGAAATGTTGCAGCTCCGAGTAATAGTAATTAACTTTCTGTGCACGAAAAGAAATTAATAATGTTTAATGGAATAATTCTTGGTTAACAAATGTCTCGATTCTAGAATTAAAATTATTTTGAGTGCAAAGGGTTAGTGTATCTTTACCATCTCGATGATGGTATATTAAAAATATGAGGACTCGTCACTTTAACGGGTTCTGTTAATCCGATGTTTATGTTGTGGCGGTTCTACCTCCCAAAAAATGCCTATGCTTTGTTCAATTTAAAATTGGCCGGTAAAAGAAATTGCGTAACCATTGATTATGAAAGTGGTGTAAGTCCGATTTCCATAGACAGAAAAAATGCCATTACGAAAAAAGAATTTTCTGTACACACCACAGGATTATTATGACGTTATAAACCAATGTAGACAATATAATAAATTTATTTTACACGAAATGAAACGAGAGAATTTCGTTTCAACAAAAAATCTACAAAACGCAATTAAAAAACAGATAAGAAGAAACACTAATGGAGAAAAAGTAAATTGGTTGCAAATATGTTGGATGAGATTTTGCAAAAGGGCACCGTATACTATTTTATATAAAACATCAATGGAGGACACAGAATTTAAGACTCTAAATTTATCAGTTACATGTTGGGGAAGACCGCCAAAATTTGAAAAAATCGCCCTGGCGCCTTTGTATCACGATGCCTATTACATACGAAAAATATAAGGATATGTAGCAGCTATTACCTTACATGCCTCCTGTGCATCATGAATATTTCAAAACACTGCCACATGAAGAGCATAAATAATTAATAATACCAATATCTTGTGTTGAGTTTAACAATATATAAATATAATTAACGTTCAAAATAAAAAATACTAATTCTATTTTATTTCTTGTTATTATTTATAAACAAAAGTGGATTAATATGAAATATATTTTAAGTGATATTTGTTATTTCAAAATTGAAATTAAATGATATTTACAATTGACTAATTATGGAAGTGGTGTAAGTCCATTTGCAGCCTGGAAATATATATTATTTGAGTTAAATTCGCCTAAAAGAAATTTATATAATCAAATTACATATTGATAAATTAATACAAACATTCCCAGACTTCACATAATAAACCTATATGTTTTAATTTTCATTATTGAATAACATTCAATAATATCATGTCGAAGTTTAATAACAGACTCTGCTCTGTTCTTGTTACAACGTCGTTACCAAAATTAATATCCAAACGGGTATCGATGGTCCCAACGTATATTCGTAACAATGCTACTTCAAATAGTATATAGTAAATAGTTTATTCTAACTATGTTGCGACGGATCAGTTGCTTTCAAACTATGCTCAAGAATCTACAATTAGTAACTATTGCTTAAAAGTTGTCGACATCATTAATCTAGTGACAGGATGTTGGGGTAGTTGCATTTTTTTTTTTTACTAAGAATGACTGTTTATTATAACAACATATTTAAATAGTGGTTGTTTAGACGAAGTTCTATTTTCTATAAAAACGACTTTGAAGATCCAATCTTGTGAGCAATTAGAATAACGCTCTATAACGCAGTAAAGCGCAGTAACCTGGAATCACCTCCATATAGCTATATTTAGTTATAGTTTTTATTTATAATAGAATATAGCAATCTTGCTAAAATTTAAACAACGTTTTCCAGGGTATTCTTACTTAATTGTAGAATTCGTGTTAATTTCAAGTTAATTATAATATTCATCGGTTCCATGACTTTGGTGTAGGAATTTAATCCGTGTATGATACACTTACAACGCTTACTGATTATTATTATTTTATATCTCATGCATTTCGTTCACTGAGCTTTGCCCCACCAGATTATTACACATTTCGATTACTCAAACATTATTTTGTTTGTACACATTCTAAAATACATTAAAAGAGGTGTAAGAAGTTATTAACAATTTTATTGCTTAAAAATCAGCAACCTTTCTAAACAAATAGCCAGTTAATCAATGTTCATTGTCAACTGAACATTCTATATAAAATAACAAAATTGATATCTGTGTCCACCTGTCTCAGTTTGTAATTTATAAAGTAGAAACACGAGGAAATAACTACGCCAACTGTAATCAAGAATATAATGAAACTCTTAGTATGTTACAACTAAAATATTTTCCATTGTAACGAAAGAAAAATTATATATTTTGTATGAAATTTAATATCGCAAGATTTCAATGTTCTAATAATTATTTATACTAAATGCTAGTTACCAAGAATTAAATTAAAAAATTCCCATTTTGAACATATTCATGTATAGCTTAAAACAATGAAGATAAATGGGTAGAATTCACGAGCCACGCTGTATAATAGTTTGATCAATCGCCTGAACCATTCAATTGATGGAAAACGTCGCGTGGGAAGCAATAAGGCGCACCCAAAGTATCGGCAACGAGCAGACCGTTCTATCGCTCGATAAAAACCCTTTGACGTTTAATTATTTGACCGCGTCTAAAAGGGCAGAGTGTATATTACCAAGAATGAAGTAGCTGCTGTCAGAAGGCGTAGGGAGCATCCCCCTTTATGATCTCTCTAATGACGACCCTTATCACCCTCATAAACACAGATTTACCTCCACGTATTTCTAATGCCTTCGCATTCTCACCCTTTCGGTATACATTCGCTGTTGGCGGCTGACGAGGGTGAAGAGGACGTCTTCTTCGTACCTCCTATCCTCCCCTCAACTACAGAGCCACTTTTCACCCTCTTTGCTCTCCTCTTTTCAGCAACCTCTTCTCTTTGAAACGCATCCATCAAGGGGCTGCATATCTTTGGTAAAATGAGAAAAATCGATTTTTCAAAAATTGCACATTCTGTTGGCACAATACTGTGATGTTTCGATGCTTACGAAATAGCTGTACAATTATATTGCACAGCCGGAAAAGTATTGAGAGACTTTTGTCATTTTTTGATCAAATATTTCTTTTATTCAAGTATATATTGGCCATTATTATTTATGACCTTTTACGATTTTTGGGGGGTAGCCATACTTTTATCGGAATAGAACTTCTGTAGTTCATTGGCTAAAAACTTGGCCAAGTGATTTTCACAGTACTTCTTTAATGAACCACATATTACAATAAAACTTGAATGAACTTTGAATAGATGCAGTAGTTTTATTATCACAAAGCAATATATATCGTTGGTTTTATTGTTCGCTGGTTCTAGTATTAATAGCGTTGAACATGTCGAATTTTGTGTCTGGAAACAACGATTTGCGGACAGCATTGGTTTTCCGTTACCGTTCGAAGAAAACTGGTGCAGAAAATTCCAGTGGTTTAAAAAATTCAAAAGCGACGATTTTGACGTGAAAAACGAAGAACGTGGAAGACCGTCGGCAAAGTATAAATACAGATGAAAGACATAAATAATTTGCGTCAGACACGCGTTGAAGATTTTAAACGAAGTCTAACAAATATTAATATTATGCCTTCCTTTTCAGGTGAAATCAAATTTCGTTGCATAGAAGTAGACGTAGCATTACAAAAGGTATAAAATTGTCTTTGCTCCTCTGTAACATTTTTAACGATAAAGTCGTGATAATAACTTTAGTTACAAAGAGAACGACGTGGCAAGGCTTTAAGGGAATATTTAATTTCAAATTCGATCTTCTCTCCAAGACGCCATAATCTCGTATAGTCTGCGACAATAGAATAGCACACCTTCTAAATTTCGTATTATTTTAAAAAGAGAACAGAAATGAGAGCGTTCAATCCATATGCTTCTTGAGTTACTTCTAATATATCCATCTTAGTGACTTTGACACGTAAACACTGCCCCTAAATTCTTAGAATCGTTGTTTTGGTAGATGTCATGGAAACGTAATCCGACGAAATAATAGCATACATGCTACACTCTCACTTCTCAGTTGAACACGAGCAAAGGAAGGTGGCTAAGTATTTGATATATAGTGTGGTGAATTATTGCGGAAAACTTCTAAAAAAAAATGGGTCGTGGAAAGAAGTTAACAGATAGTGAAATGAAAACAATTATGATACTATCTAAAGAAAATGTTTCTATTTCAAAGATTGCGAAAGTAATTCATAGAAGCCAGAAGGTTGTCATGAAATATTTGAAAAACCTCGAGAAATACGGTAATACACAACGTCCTGGACGACCTGCGGCACTATCAGCACGAGAGAAACGTGCTATTCTAAGGGCAGCATCGAATGCACCAATGACTACCAGGCAGATTGCTGAAACAGCAGGCGTACAAACAAACGTCAGAAATGTGCAACGTGTCCTGCAAAGGTCTAAGCACCTGCAGTGAAGGAAGCTTTAAACAAACCGCCTCTAACCGAAGCGCATAAGAAGGCAAGGCTGCAGTTCGCAGAGCAACATGCTCACTGGAAGAAGAAGTGGAGAAAAGTCATGTTCACCGACGAAAAGAAGTTTAATCTCGATGGACCTGATGGGTGGAGTTATTATTACCACGACTTACGTAAAGAAAAATTATTTTTGATCCGTCGCCAGATGGGTGGCGGAGGAGTCATGGTGTGGGCCGGTATCGGCTACCATAGAAAGACGGATATTAATTTTATCAGTGGAAAAATGAACAGCGTGAAATATCTAATGTTAATCCGTGAACAAATAACCACACACGCAACCAGAATTTCCCGGGAAAAACACATATTCCAACAGGATAATGCAGCGGTTCACACCGCAAAGGTTGTGAAAGCATTCTTCGAAACGAAAAATATTCAAGTCTTGCAATGGCCTGCTCGTTCCTCTGACTTGAATATTATAGAAAACTGTTGGGGAGACCTTGCTAGAACAGTTTATGCTAAAGGGAAACAGTTTAATAACGTAAACGAATTAAAAGAGTGCATTGCACTCGAATGGGAACGAATGAAGCAGAAAAGGATTAAAAAATTATTCAAGTCGATTCCAAAGCGAATAATTTCGATTATAAAAAACTCTGGAGGATCTACAAAATGTTAAATATTGAGTTCCCTTCGTATGTATGCATAAATGTTAATTAATTGCAATAATGTCCTATTATTTTGTCGCACCGGTTTATCAAGATGTATACATTTTTGCAGATGAAACAAAAAGGACCATCCTTGTATATAGAAACTTAGCGCTATTTGGTGTTCAACACTTATGTGTACCTGTCTACATATTCAAAATTATATTTTTATACTTTAATAAATAAGAATTAACAAATTTTACGGGGTGTACTATTCTATTGTCGCGGACTGTAGCTCAATTCCACGCGAAATATTAAAAAATGTGACTCGAGCATTGTCGCGATCGAAATCCATATTCGCTGGTAGCGCAGTTATATCGTTGGTCATCGAACCACGAGATTCCCACTCGAAGGAGTTGTTGCGAACGGGGTCGGGCTGCAATCGTTATTTACATGCATACACAATATCATAGTCAACAATAGGGCCGCTCGGAAACAATTCGTTTGTACGTCGGAGGTTGTAGGAGTCGAGGAGTGCCAAGAGAGAGAAGCAGAGACGGAGAGATAGAATCGAGTCTGACCAGGCTGGTAGGCCATCGGCGGAGCAAACGTGACCTCAAAATCAGTATGCAAATTCACCGAATAATTATTCCGTGTGACCATCCTGCCCGTAGGGGGTTCGCAGATCTCCTTGATTTAGGGCTAACAGTGTTCGCGCGATGACGATGCTGGTCGATGGTGGTCCCTCTTAGCCCATGGCGTTCCTCTTGGCATGCGGTGGCGGGACACGCAACCGGGCCAAAACGTTTCTCTGTCTCGGGGAGCTGACTGCGAAGTCCCGCTGGATATACCGAGCCAAGATGTGCTCCGGGGAGACATTTAACAGTAGTGAAATATGGCTTTTGACGGTGGGAGGAGCCCGAGGACCGTTGCTGTCCGCAAATACACACGCGAGAGGCCCTGTCGCGCGAGCGGATTAGCGTCGCGTCGTTATGCATGCAGAGTGTCGGCAAATACGGGGGACAGTTCTTGAGGGGCGATTTAACGATGCGTGTTTCGGGTTACCTCTCTGGACCGATGTGTACGCCAGCACAGACTGTGAAAGTAATGCTCTGCGGTCCCCGGCCCTCCTGTTCGGTGGTTATGCTCGGGGAAATGCGTTGACCTGATTTATACTATTTCTACAGTACTTGGGGATAATAAGGTACCGTACGAATTTAGGAAAAAAAAGGGAACGGAATCGGGAATCGAATCCGAGACTTTCTAGTCGTAGCCGATTTTCCTCTTTGTCCTAATTTCCTTTAAGCTGTTCCGATATGGGAGGTCCTGATTCTACAATGCTCGACATATTTCTACGGGCTGTCCCAAGAATCAGTTCATTGGAGGAGGTTGTTTAATGGTCAAAGCCTATAGAATATTAGAAAATCACAGATGTTGCGTCCTAAAACCCTTCGTGCGACGAAACCAGCGCGCAACCGAAAACAGAGGAGAACAATTTGAGCACATGTTCTGATATTAATCGGCCCTTTTCAGGGCCACCAAATTATAACGCAAGAATCAACGTAAATACATTGGAAATACAAGAGCACGGTGATCGCTGGGAAACAAGTGTTTTCTATCGGACGCGATTCATTCTTCTCGACTGGGCCTCGTTCCTAGTGCGTGCCATTTGCGACCGGGCCTCAAGGGTGAGTCATAAATATGACAAAGTCGAGAGTTTGGCTGCCGGTGGTTTCAAGGCCGTCGCAGGCGACTACCTACTCCGACAACGGTTCTATTGAGACGTATGTATTTTTCTTTTCTGTTTCTTAGGACAAGGAATTTCTCTGTCCTCTTTCAGTTCGTGTTACACGATCGCTTGCAGGAAAACGCGACCATCTCTCCAGTCTTCCACAGTTTCTTCCGATGAAAACGACGTCGCGAGCGCGTTATTGCATTGTAATATCTTTTTAAATAATTGGAAAAAATGTGTGAAACGTGTATTTTAGGCATTGTGGTAGGTATTTCTTTAAAAAATCGGCTCTTTTCAGAGCCATAAATTAAAACGAAGGAAACATCGTTTCAACTATTATTAAAAACGTTATGGTGTCAGTGTTTAGTGACAGTGCAATGAAAGTGAACATTGGAATAGATGGCTTTCGTCCGTCACCTGCGTTCATCGCCATGGAATAGGAATAAACGTGGAATAGGAATCAGCTGATGAGTTCACCGTACACTGTAAGGGGTCAACGCCCTGTCCTACTGTCCTGCTGTCCAGATTTACAAGCATGCAATGGATTTACAACTGAATGGGTGAGTTTACCGTTAATGACATTCTTTAACAATTCTTAAACGCACATATCCTGCATGTTCTTTAACACGATTATCTATTATTAAATTAGTTTTGCGAATCGTTCGTTGAATTCTGTTCGGACACAGAATTATGTAAATTTAAATATCGTTTACGTATTTCGACGGAGTTACTTATTGTTTATCTTCACAGTACGTATCGTATAAAAGTTTCACGTGGTACGCGTGAGATGTCATGCATACCAGAAAATTAAAACGCCTGACACGGCTAAATTGTTTATAATTTCGGATCTGAAAAATTAATGATTATTCTTTAGACATTCTGAAATAAGAATCAACAGCGTTTTTCTTAAAATTATTATCGTCGCGTAGTAAACAAAATTCGGAAAGTTCGCGCTCTCTGACTTCTGTTCTCGTTCGAGCTCGTGCTGGTTCGCGCGCTTCGCTCTAATTGACCAGTCATTTTTCGACCATAACTCGTTAACAAAGCCGCAGATTGAATTTTCGCTACGGAAAAAGTTGCTTCAAATGACCTAGGAACCCCTCATTTCCCGCTGTCAACATACTTTTGGGACACCCTGTATAGACACAAGTAGAGCCTCACGATCCCTGAAGGATTATATCCCGCAATAGTAGGGAGAATACCGTGGCAATTATTCTGTAGTTCTTCGAACAGTTGAAAAACTTTGCCGTACGTTTTGGTACCGCGATGGTAGCTTATAACGCGACTTTAATTGCGAAATCCCCTTTCGCGAAAACAGTTCCCAGTAGAAAATTCGCATGCCGAAGATGTGGACTGCAACGAAGTTGGCTGTAGTGGTTGAGCAGTTGCTATAACGTGGTCTCGAACGCTGCTCCCCGTTCAGGTTGACAAAGAGGAAAAGCGTGTCGCATTGGCTAAGTCTTTCGGTCTAACAAACGGAACGAAACGGAGAGAAGGAGAAAGAGAAAGAGCGTGTCGGTCGGCTTTCGCGGCAGTTATGAAGTCCCGATGCCACTCGTTGGCCAATTCTTTTTATTGGCCACCTCCCGCGAGGATTGTCCTGACATAAAGTCCATCTTCCAGCTCTGTGAAAGGAGCTTGCGAGACGGCGAGGATAGTCGTTGGCTCGCGGCGAGTGCACGGCCGAGAGAAGGACGACGATTTATCATTCCTCGCAGATGCAACCGACTGGACGGGAAAAACGTATTCTCTTCGGCCTGTGTGCCGGTTACCCTTCTCCCCCATCAGCCACTCCTTTTCTTCCGGCTTCTATCGTAGCAGGCAACTTCGAGGATCGATCCATCCGTCGCGCTCGACGAATTACCTGCCAACAAGGGACTGAAACAGATATTCGCCGGCGAGGAAGAAACGTTTCTGGTGTGCCCGACTCGGCGTCCTTAAACGTTTTATTCGCTCGTTCCCACCTGCTGCTCCGATCCCCCGGAATCCTCGATCGAGACGTCCAAATCGAATTACCAGTAGATCTCGGGATACATTTTTGTCGGGTCAATCGTCCTCCGCTTTCGAAAAGCCGTCGGAAGGATTTAATCGTGTTGCTACAAGAAATTCCCGATCCGACCGATGTTATTGCTACAGTAATGTCGCTGTACAGGATGTTATCAAACTGGTGGCACCAGCAGCAGAGAAGCGAATCCATGCGAAAAGATAAGTCCGTGTTGTATTGGAAGTTGACACATGTTTTCTAGATACGGTGCGGGACTCTTTGCGAGGTACCAGGCTCCTTAGCTCGAATATAAACGGATAAGCGAATCCTCGCGTCGCCGTCGCGACGGTCAGTCGTAGCCGAATCTTTTCAGTGTAATCATTTTTGTGTAACGAGTCTTAGCAAATACACTTATAATAATTAATAATTGTAATTCCTACGTATTCTGATCACTCCACCTCTATATCAACCCTTAGCGCTGCAATGGCGCCTCTGAGGCGACACAAAAAATTCACTTACTATTATTTAACACTTTGACTGCCATGTCACCCATATGTGGTTGACAGAATTATTTGTCCATGTTTAAAAGTAAATTGTTACGTTAATAAATAAATAATAACAACTTAAATTGGTTGCAATCAATTTAGTTGATATTTGGAGAATACAAGAAGGTTGAAAGTAAACCATTTGTCATACATTTTAAATTTTCAATTGTTGCTTTATTAAATAAATTATTTTGATTTTGTGGAATTTTTGAGGTTGTTAGTTGGGCAGTTAATGCGTTAAAAAAGCTGTGTTTGCATTTTAAAAAATCGGTAAATACTAAAATGTTACACGTACGAGTAATAGTAATAAACTTTATATTCACGAAAGGAAATGAACTATGTGCAATGGGGAACGGTTTCAGGTTAGAAAAATGTTTCGACTTCAGAATTAAAATTGCTTGCAGTGTTAAGGGTTAACCTAATTATATACAGTCCGAAAGAAAGAATGTTTCTAAAGGCTTCGCTTTAAAAATAAAAATTAATATCAAAGTTAGCTAGCTTCGCATGCTCTAATATTTGCTGGTAGAATATGTTTTTTGTCCGACAGCAGGCGTATTCGATGACTTTCTAAAACTGATATTTTCGAAGATTCAACTTTTTGCATGGAAAACAGTTGCATAGAATATCCGCAAAAATCACGAACATTTTTGGGACACCTTGTATAAGTACAGGAAAAATGAATGTCCGAGATACATTGCACGATCAACAAAAGATAATTTTAAGCCGCTATAATTTCCTTGAAGGGCGCAAAATTAGCATGCCGCCCAACGCGCGGATCAAAGGCGAAACACTTTCGCGCGACAATTCGTCCGCGCAACGCGGTTTCAGAGTCTGCCGGGGAGGAAAGGCTTAATTTGTCATTCCGAGTCATCTATCATCGAAAACAGTAAAGCAAGTCGCTGCCTCTCCCTTTTCTTATTTCTATTTCCTCGTCTCATGAAAACCTTCGGCCCTCTGTTTGCGCCGACTGTATTTCTCGCTGGGAATCCAAGAACGACGGCACGTGACGAGAAACAATGAAGCGAACAATGGCTCGGGTCGACAATGCCGTACCGAAAATTTCCTGCCTCCTTGCCAAAATCCTTCGGGGCCTCTCACAGTCAATCACGATCGCGTCTGCTCATCGTCGCAATTCCGCCACGCGTCCGACAACACTATGACGCTGTCTGACGTATGGAGATGCACTCTCTCTGCGAGCGGATTTGCGATGACAACGAGTGGAACGCTACTCGAACGATGTTTCCTGACAATTGCTACGAATTCTGGTAAAATATTGACAATGGAAATTAGACGAATTCTGCTTAAACGATGCTGCGTTTATTAACAGAGCGCTTTGCTGGCTGCAAATTTCTTAATATTCGAGCATATTCACTTTGTAATGTTTTTGTGAAGTAGGAAAATCTTCGCTTGGAAAAAATTTGAACGTTTCTGAAACACTCTATATACGCTAGCCTATTTTAACCCCTTGTCATATTATGACGAGTCAGACTGGTATTGAAGATTTTAAAGAAAGTCTCACAAATATAAATATTGTGCCTTTCTTTCTAGAAGATATCGAATGTTGTTCATTTGTAGTCAACATTTAAACACTGCAGTGGATGCAGCAGTATAAGGTGCAAATTTTCTA